>CM071956.1:24367500-24767500 GCA_036784905.1 Acrossocheilus fasciatus
AAAGATCGTTGCTGACCACATAGATCTCTTCATGGCAACAATGTTTGTTCCCTGATGGCAGTGGATTATGCACTTTCCACACTGCAAAAATTATTCAGGACAGAGATGAAGGTGTTTCTTTAGCCTCCGTATGTCTCAGATCTCAATTCAGTTGAGCTCCTATAGGAATCCAATCCCACCTCATAACTTGTAGGATATTCTGCTAATGTCTTGGTGCCAGAGACCACAGTACATGTTCAGAGCTCTTGTGGAGTCCATGCCTCAATGCTGTTTTGGCTGCGCATGAGAGGAACCTACACAATATTAGGCAGGTGGTTTTAATGTTGTGGCTGATTAGTTTATGTCTAGTCTTCAATCAAACAGTGTTATACCATGTAATAACATAAATGCAATCAATGATATTAACTATTATTAACATGTTGTGAGATTCCAGGTAAAGTGCATTACATTAATTACATTATCGTGGGCCATTTTGCTGAAGCTTCATATCTTTTTTAAATTATTGCCAACCACCAAAGCACTTATGTGTTGTATGTTGTATGTTACAACAAATGCAAGAGTCAGTAGGCCTACTTGAGTTGGGGCTTCGGCATACATCCCATGTTTTTCGTGTTATAGTCACCTTATTTTTTCATCCCTGCTAAAAATAAAACAATAGAAACCATCACAGAAATTCCAATGGTTTCCATTAAAATGCCATTGTAAACCATTAGCTTTTTCCAGTAAAACCATTACAAAATTCATTTTTGTAGTGTGTTTTGGGCATTTTTCCAATAGGGTTTAACATCCCACCAATAGAATCCATCACATACCAGTAGACACCATTATAGTTTCCATTAAAACCAATACAATTCCCATTAACATTTTCTATTGTGTTTGGGGCAAGGTTCTATTGTTTTTTTCAGCAGGGATGTCTCGGTATCCGTTTGCAAATTATTTTATTGGAGGTCCATTCTGAATTCACAGTGCCACCACGTGGTTATCTGCTGGATACCAATTATCATGCAAGAAAAAAAATTAAAGGCTTTTTGACACTCTAAAGACTTTTAAATTCACAGACGATATACATTTAAAATGACAAAATCTATAAATGTTCAAACTAAGGAATTAAATGCAAACGAACAGTCATTTTCTCCATTAGCCTACTGGTTTTAAGGACAACCTAATGTGGGCTAATCATTAATCGATGGTATATGCTTTGTAGAAGCATCAGTCCGCATCACTTAATTATTATTATTTATTTTTTTTAAATAACCGTGTTTACACCATAGACTGTATAAGGTTCATACGCAAGCGTGTTGTAGAGTAAACAAACAGGCGACTGTCTCTTGTGAACTCTAGATGTTGTCTAGACAGGACTTTTATTTTGAAAACCGTCTTTCGGATTCGAAATTTCCTTTTAACTTTTCTTACTTCATTTCGTTCTACGAATTTTAGCTGTAATTGTTTTAAAACACACGGAGCACTTACTTACATAAAATATACAGTAGGAATGACCGAAATCAGACGCATAAAGACAACAGACTTCTGTAAACGAGATCAGCGCGAGTGTTTTAGTTTGGTGTTTTCGCTCGTCCAGGGTTGTGGATGGAGCTGGATTGATCTCTAGACATCATAAATGTGATAAGTTCGTGTGTGTTTTTTTTTAGGATTATTGATTTCTCTTCACTAAATCACTCAAGTAAGTTCATGTTGTTTATCAGACCAGTGAAGTGTTTGTATTGTATTGAGGGCAGTGTGTTAAACAGTCTGTCTGAAACAAAAGACGCTACAGTGTGAGCTAACGTTACTTTAGCTTAACACCGATGTAAACATGCCATGACAGTGATCATACAGAACTCATATAATGGACAGCTGTGCCTCTTATTTATTCTAAATGTGAATTTATGGCATTATTAGAATATTCATGGTCATAACGTTATTGTCTGTTTTTTTTAATGTTACTATGTAATTTCCATAAATAAAAATAACTGAAATATTCAAAGCTTTTTACTGTTCAGAAATCCTTTCAATTATGAAGAGTAACAAACGCCATTATATTTTTAAGTGTAGATATCAGTTGTTTGTATATCAAATAATTGGGTGTTTTTTTGTTTTTGTTTGTTTTTTTCGTTTTAGCTGTAGTGAAAACATGGATGTGAATATGGTGAGTTTCCGTTTGCCTGGGCATGGAGACACCGCCCTGAGTAACATGAACTTCCTGCGGACACAGCAGCACTTCTGTGATGTTACCATTGTGGCGGGAGGCAGGCGCATGTTCAGGGGTCACAAGGTCGTACTGGCTGCTTGTTCTGCATTTCTCAGGGACCAGTTTCTTCTGAACCCCTCATCAGAGCTACAGGTGAGGGGCTTCTCATGCCATCAGAGTGACTATGTTACAGCAACATCAGAAGCAACCCATTTGACCTTCTGTGTCGTTAGTGTTACACTGGTCTGTATTAGTGGATGAACTCTGAAAAATAGTGTCACAAACACCCTGAAGATATAACATTAAACTTCACATTTGCTCTTATTTGTGTTAGTGATTTCAGATTATTACCTCCTAAAATTTGTAAAAATAATAAACTGTAGTGGTTCATAAACTAAACCTATGCATAAGTTGAGAAAGCAAGACAGCTTGTTTGTATAATGTAGTTATTCATTCTTTCCCCTCCACCGTTCCATTCAAGGACACTCACATTTCTGAATATGTTTCAGTATTTCACTGCTATTCATTTCTTTAAGGTGTATAGAAATCCATGTCCGTGTTTATGGACTTCTTGGGTAATTCTAAAGCTAAAATTGTGTTGTTTTTTGGATTTGGCTTAAAGGTGGGTTGTTGTGAAGCTAAAATGTGTGTGTTTGTATACAGGTGTGCTTGTATATCTCAATAAATTAGAATATTGTGGAAAAGTTCTCTTATTTCAGTAATTCAACTCAAATTGTGAAACTCGTATTAAATAAATTCAGTGCACACAGACTGAAGTAGTTTACGTCTTTTGGTTCTTTTAATTGTGATGATTTTGGCTCACATTTAACAAAAACCCACCAATTCACTCTCAACCAATTAGAATACTTCAGAAGACCAATAAAAAACAACATTTTTAGTGAATTGTTGGCCTTCTGGAAAGTATGTTCATTTACTGTATATGTACTCAATACTTGGTAGGGGCTCCTTTTGCTTTAATTACTGCCTCAATTCGGCGTGGCATGGAGGTGATCAGTTTGTTTCACTGCTGAGGTGGTATGGAAGCCCAGGTTTCTTTGACAGTGGCCTTCAGCTCATCTGCTTTTTTTGGTCTCTTGTTTCTCATTTTCCTCTTGACAATACCTCATAGATTCTCTATCAGTTCAGGTCTGGTGAGTTTGCTGGCCAGTCAAGCACACCAACACCATGGTCATTGAACCAACTTTTGGTGCTTTTGGCAGTGTGGGCAAGTGCCAAATCCTGCTGGAAAATGAAATCAGCATCTTTAAAAAGCTGGTCAGCAGAAGGAAGCATGAAGTGCTCCAGAATTTCTTGGTAAACGGGTGCAGTGACTCTGGTTTTCAAAAAACACAATGGACCAACACCAGCAGATGACATTGCACCCCAAATCATCACAGACTGTGGAAACTTAACACTGGACTTCAAGAAACTTGGGCTATGAGCTTCTCCACCCTTCCTCCAGACTCTAGGACCTTGGTTTCCAAATGAAATACAAAACTTGCTCTCATCTGAAAAGAGGACTTTGGACCACTGGGCAACAGTCCAGTTCTTCTTCTCCTTAGCCCAGGTAAGACGCCTCTGACGTTGTCTGTGGTTCAGGAGTGGCTTAACAAGAGGAATACGACAACTGTAGCCAAATTCCTCGACACGTCTGTGTGTGGTGGCTCTTGATGCCTTGACCCCAGCCTCAGTCCATTCCTTGTGAAGTTCACCCAAATTCTTGAATCGATTTTGCTTGACAATCCTCATAAGGCTGCGGTTCTCTCGGTTGGTTGTGCATCTTTTTCTTCCACACTTTTTCCTTCCACTCAACTTTCTGTTAACATGCTTGGATACAGCACTCTGTGAACAGCCAGCTTCTTTGGCAATGAATGTTTGTGGCTTCCCCTCCTTGTGAAGGGTGTCAATGACTGCGTTTACATACGCACGAATATTGCGATTATTTCCAATAATCAGAGTAAGGACTTAATCGCATTTTGATGTTTACATGTCAAGAGCAAGCTCTTACTCCTGTTTACATGCAATTTCCATTATTCGTATTATTCGCTAAGAATTGTGGTTAATTTTTTTACTGCCATTATTCACATACCCCACTGGACAGCACAAATGATGGACTCAGAAAGAGCAGTGTTACTGGTCGCGGTTTTAATTTATTTACGTCTAATGCATAATGATTTTGTATGGCTGTATTCCACGCTTTTTCGGCGCCATAGAAATGTGATGGAATTTGTTTCCCTACGCTGCCGTCGCGTTCTGCTCGCCCTTTCTGGATGAGGGTCAGGAACAGAGACTGCTGGCAGCTTGTTGTGTTTTCCTCAGAATGCGATGCTTTCTTCCCCTCCATCGTTTCTAATCTCCGTATTATTACAGGTGCGTGTCACGTTATATGTCACAAGCGCATGCGCACTTTGGTCAGAGCGGCAATACTGCGATTAAGGTGTTTACATGCCTGTATATTCCGATTAAAATCGGCGTACGCCACCTATGTTAATACGATTATTCCTGCTGCGATTATGAGCTTAATCGCATTATTTAGATCGAAGTATTGCGTTTACATGGGGTAAAGCATAATCGCAATATCGCCAAAATCTCATTATAATCGCATTAAGAGGGTGCATGTAAACGCACTTAGTGATTGTCTTCTGGACAACTTTCAGATCAGCAGTCTTCCCCATGATTGTGTAGCCTAGTGAACCAAACTGAGAGACCATTTTGAAGGCTCAGGAAACCTTTGCAGGTGTTTTGAGTTGATTAGCTGATTGGCATGTCACCATATTCTAATTTGTTGAGAGTGAATTGGTGGGTTTTTGTTAAATGTGAGCCCAAATCATCAGAATTAAAAGAACCAAAGACTTAAATTACTTCAGTCTGTGTGCATTGAATTTCTTTAATACACGAGTTTCACAATTTGAGTTGAATTACTGAAATAAATGTACTTTTCCACAACATTCAAATTTATTGAGATGCACCTGTATAATGACATGTATTACAACGTAAACTTTCTGTGTCCTTGTAAACCAAATGGCTTAAAAACATATTAACCTTTTTTTTTTTTTTTTTTTGTGAGGGTAATGTTTGTGGTGGGGTTAGGGGGATAGAAAAGATCATTGGCTCGCAGAGCTGTGTAGAAAATGTTCAATTAAAACAAATAATTTCAAAATCAATCAAAATAAAAACTTACTGAAAAAAAAATTATATTTTTTTTGTTTACCTGATTAAATGATTATTACTATTGTGTAAATATGTAACTGTGTAATTCATAAAAAAGTAACTGTAGTCTGATTATAAGTATTTTAAAATGTAATTTAATCTAATTACAAGTACTTAATTTTTGGAATCTGATTACGTAATCCAGATTACATGTAATCAGTTACTGGCTCGGTAAGTATAAAAACCATTTCACCTATGGAGATGTAACAAGGCTGACGAAACGAGAGGCGTGCGGATCCATGTGCAGGCTTTTATTTACAGGCATGGTCAAAGATACAGGCAGGGTCGAAACAATGGCAAACAAGTATGGCAGGGACAAGACAAAGAGTAAACTTAGGGCAAGCGTGGGTCGACGATCAGCGAACAGAATCCAAAGGGCAAGACAGGAGAGGGAAACCAAAACGTCAGCGATAGTCCAGGCAGGGGAAAACACAACCCGACAAAGGCAAGGCTAGGCTAGGCAAGGCAAGGCTAGGAAAACTAACGGGCTCTGTAGGGCAGCGATTGAAATAGTGTGTGCGTCCAGAATGTCCAGGGTTGAAATAGTGTGTGTGATAGTGATGCTGTGTGATCAGGTGTGCGTGTGATTAGTGCAACGAGTGATTGGTGACAGCTGTGTGCGCGTGAGTGGTGAGATGGCTGATGGGAAATGCAGTCCATGTGATGTGTGGTGTGAAAGTCAATGATGAGCGAGTGACCTCTGGTGATGAATGGAAGTGCAGACCAGATTCGTGACAGGAGAGTCCTGGAGTGTTCAGGAAACTTGTTTGAAATCAATCATTATTTATGCAGTTCCAGTTGGTGTTGCTAATGGTGCTGAATTTCAAGTCTGCATAAAATGAAACTTCACCCAATTCCTTCTCTAAATGCATGTTATTGACCTTATTGTGAATGATTCATCCATGTAGAAGTTAATTTTTTTTAACCTTGTCATTTTGAATCTGTGAAGTCTTTCTGTGAAACAACAGACTTCTCTCTGGTGACACGTCGGATTTCTCCAATCGTTTTGTTTACTTAAACTCTGCCCCTTTATTACCATCGTTTGAAAGCTCATATTTAGATCTGCCTCCATCCAATCAGTGTATAAAGCCAAGGCCCCACCCTACGGTTTTCTTCTTTCTTCAATAATCAGTTCTACTCGGATATACGTCACAACACGGAAGATCTGTTGCTACTTCCATTTCACTGCAACTTTCATTTTGAAAATCATTTGTTTGATTGTCAACAAATACTTTGTCTATCCAGCAGGTGTCAATGTTGCACAGCTCAGCGGTTGTATGTGAGCTCCTCCAGTCCTGTTACACAGGGATGCTGCAGTTCAGTGCCAAAGAGATCGTGAACTATCTGACTGCAGCCAGCTACCTGCAGATGGAGCATGTGGTGGAGAAATGCAGAGGAGCCCTGAGCCAGTACATGCAGCCCCGGAGTCGCAGCCCCATTGTGAGTATCCCACCCTCAAACACTTGTCAAACATAATGTGCATTGATGTCACAATCATGTTGCATTTTGGTCTATGGAGCTGCCTGAAATGTACAAATGAAGTAGACTAGCTCCCTCGGTCAAAACTGAGGGGTCAAGAGCCTGTCCATATAAACTTCCCTAGTCCACATCATGAAATGGAAAAATGATCAAAACAGTGGTGGGGATTCCCCCGAGGGGAAGTGTTTGGGGAAGTTCGCAAGTGTGTGTCTAAAAGCTAAGTGGAACGCAGGGTGCGTCTCAATTGAGACATTCCCGAGATTGAGAATCGTAGATTGTGTACACGAATTCGGTCACTGGTAAGTTCCCTGACTCACTGTACGTTGGGACAGTGATCACTCGAATTCCAGTGACATGACTAAGTACATTACAGTGTCAACAGACAACAAAGTAGAACATCACTGCTTGAATTAACAGCACCGATCTCTTTTTGATATTATTTTTTATTCTCTTTAAACGCATCGTTCTGTTACATGTTCTTACAACATTTCAGCTGAATTTTAATTATAAATGTTAAATAAATGTGTTCATCACCCGTCTAGCTACGTGTGTTCTGTTGAAATATAAAAAAACGGTTTGTCTTTTCAAATCTTCTATCGCGTGTCATTATATTTTCCGAGTTGGCTCATGTGGTTTTTTTTTTACGCTTCAGAAATGTGATGTTATTTCCGGTAAGGGAGCATAGTGAGCGCTGATGCTCCCTAGTTTTTGCGGTGCAGGGAGCGAAAGTTCCAGTGCACTGGAAGGATTTCGCGATTGAGGCCCCGTTTACACTAGTGCATTTTCGTTTTAGAATGAAAACGGTCAGCGTTTACACTGGCGTTTACACTGCGTTTCAGAAACGATCTCCGTTTACACTACACAACCGAAAATGCATGTCACGTGACCATTCATGCATGTACAACCATATATATGTATAGGCAGATCCCTATTATTTAGATGGTGGACGCATCTGTGTGCTTGGAGCGGTCGAATGGGGGTTCTACCTATACATATCTATTAGGGGTGGTACGGTACACAGATGTTCGGTACGTACCTTGGTTCGGGGGTCACGGTTCGGTACGATTTCGGTACAACGGGGGAAAAAAAATCTGCTATGCTCAGTTTCTTTTCATTTATTTTGAACAGACAGTAGTGCAAATTAAAAAAAAATCCATCTAGATGTCAAAATACTAAATATTATTACATGTTATATATATAAAATCTGTTTTGTTTTCATTGTGAGTGTGCACAAATAAAAGCAGACCTTTATACAGTGATTATTAATTAGACAATAAGTGTTTAAAGTTGATTTTGCTGGTATAAGGAAACAGTTGAAGTGATCGCGCCGGAGCGCGCCCACACACACACACACACATGTTCGTTTTTTTTTGTGAAAAGTGGGGACATCCCATAGGCGTAATGGTTTTTATACTGTCCTTACTGTATATGCTATTGCCCTACACCAACCCTACACCTAAACCTACCCCTTACAGGAGACTGTGCATTTCAACTTTCCCCAAAAAAAACTAATTGTGAGTGATTTATAAGCGTTTTGAAAAGTGGGGACATGGGTCAATGTCCTGAGATGCCACCTTCACCTTGTAATAACTATGTCATACCTTTGTCATTATACAAATCTATGTCCTGACTTTTCACAAAAACGCGTATACACACACACACACACACACACACAAAACAAATCAGTTCCAGCATTGCTAACTTGACAGCACAGTTGGTACTTTATCAAAATAAAATACAGTGAGCCAAACATCAGCGCGCACCTCTGTGTCACCGTTGGAACGCGACTGAAGTACAATGCCTATCATTTACATAATAAATAATAGTTTCGCATTCAGATACGTTACATTGCAAATATGGAAATATTATGGAATATTTGCATTTGTGCCGAATGAGAGAGGTAGGATACTCGAGAACAAAGCTCCATTTCGCAAACAGTTGAGTGCGCAGGCCTTTAAAGTATACTCCCTTGTCAGTCTATGTGAGAGAAGCGTACAGAATCAGCACATAGTCACTGTCTAGTGGGCTTTGTTTTCAAGTGCGCAACTCATGGCATTCGCTGTTCTTCTGCTGGCGGTTATCAAACAGCGCTGCATTACTGCGGGCGCCCCCTTCTGGATTGGGGGTGAATTGCCTGTATTCGTCGTAAGACCTCATGCACCGAACCGAGACACCCAAGTCTCCGTTTTGGTCCGTTTACACTGAAACGCTACGCCAGAGTTTTCAAACTAAAACGAGGTCTGCAGCATTTTCAAAAAAAAAAAACGTTTTTGACCTTGAAAACGCCGGAGTAGTGTAAACGAAAAATGCGTTTTAAAACGAAAACGCACTAGTGTAAACGGGGCCTGAGACAGCCCTTAAAATGGCCAATTCCCTGATCAGTGCCCTGACTACTGAACAAGGGAGCTGATTGAGATGCACCCGCAGCCTTTGTAACCCTTTGACCCTGATTAGCTTGTTCAGGTGTGTTTGATTAGGGTTGGAGCAAAACATTGCTGGACTGTGGGGGACCAAATCTGTCCACCCCTGATCTCAGTAGTTTGGGTGGAGGTTGACAGCTCATTCCACCAAAGAGGAGCAAGGAGGGGTGAAGGTTTGGGAAAGCAACGTTGTGCCTCATTAGCTATGTTTCCATCACCCTCTTTTTATGTGCATTTTGAAGTATTGCATCAGAAACGAGTGATGGAAATGACAAATTTCCAAAAAGAAATCCCTTAATTCACAAAGAAGTTTTTATGCTCGCTTGAGGTGGTTTTTGACTTGTCCAAAAAGGGGTTAATGGGAATAATGGGAGATGGAAATGCATTTTGCGAATAAATCCCACATGATCTTTCAAAAGTTATGTGACTTTTAGGGGTGTCGAAATTAATCGATGCTTATCGATGCGGATATCATTTGCATACGCGCTAGTCATAAGAGTATTAAATGCACTCTCAACTTTAAAATCTGAGCTTGGCTTTTTCCCGCCTATGACACGTGTGTGCGCTAGAGACAAACGCGGTGGGCTTCATTGCACACAATATGCTCTGTGAATATGCCCTTTTTTAACTTTTGCATCTGGCCGGCGCTACAGAGCCCCAATTACCAGGACAGCCAGGCACAAGAACAGTTTCTTCCCCCAGGCAATCCAACTTATGAACAGTTAAGTTCATAAGTTAACCCCCCCATTATGCAATAACAATGTGCAATAACCTTATTTATTTGCTACCACCTCCATCCTAGTACATCCCTGCATCTCCTTATATTCCTATTCTATCACCTGTATTACAACTGTATATATACTGAACAAAATTATAAACGCAACACTTTTATTTTTGCCCCCATTTTTCATGAGCTGAACTCAAAGATCTAAGACTTTTTCTATGTACACAAAAGGCCTATTTCTCTCAAATATTGTTCACAAATCTGTCTAAATCTGTGTTAGTGAGCACTTCTCCTTCCCACTTCCCACCTCCTCATAGGTGTGGCATATCAAGATGCTGATTAGACAGCATGATTATTGCACAGGTGTGCCTTAGGCTGGCCACAATAAAAGGCCACTCTAGAATGTGCAGTTTTGTGTACTCTTCAATGGCTGTGCGAAGTTGCTGGATATTGGCAGGAACTGGAACACGCTGTCGTATACACCGATCCAGGCTTTATATGTGACATGTCCGGTGAGTATGCTGGCCATGCAAGAACTGGGATGTTTTCAATTTCCAGGAATTGCGTACAGATCCTTGCAACATGGGGCCGTGTATTATGCTGCAACATGAGGTGATGGTCGTGGATGAATGGCACAACAATGGGCCTCAGGATCTCGTCACGGTATCTCTGTGCATTCAAAATGCCATCAATAAAATGCACCTGTGTTCGTTTTCCATAACACACGCCTGCCCATACCATAACCCCGCCGCCACCGTGGGCCACTCGATCCACAACGTTGACATCAGCAAGCCACTCACCCACACGCTGTCTGTCATCTGCCCTGTACAGTCAAAACCGGGATTCATCTGTGAAGAGAACACCTCTCCAAAGTGCCAGATGCCAATTGAATGTGAGCATTTGCCCACTCAAGTCGGTTACGATGACGAACTGCAGTCAGGTCGAGACCCCGATGAGTATGACGAGCATGCAGATGAGCTTCCCTGAGACGGTTTCTGACAGTTTGTGCAGAAATTCTTTGGTTATGCAAACCGATTGTTGCAGCAGCTGTCTGGGTGGCTGGTCTCAGACGATCTTAGAGGTGAAGATGCTGGATGTGGAGGTTCTGGGCTGGTGTGGTTACACGTGGTCTGCGGTTGTGAGGCCAGTTGGATGTACTGCCAAATTCTCTGAAACGCCTTTGGAGACGGCTTATGGTAGAGAAATGAACATTCAATTCACGGGCAACAGCTCTGGTGGACATTCCTGCAGTCAGTATGCCAATTGCACGCTACCTCAAAACTCGCGACATCTGTGGCATTGTGCTGTGTGATAAAACTGCACATTTTAGAGTGGCCTTTTATTGTGGCCAGGCTAAGGCACACCTGTGCAATAATCATGCTGTCTAATCAGCATCTTGATATGAGATGGATTATCTCGGCAAAGGAGAAGTGCTCACTAACACAGATTTGTGAACAATATTTGAGAGAAATAGGCCTTTTGTGTACATAGAAAAAGTCTTAGATCTTTGAGTTCAGCTCATGAAAAAGTAGTATAATGCAAAAAATGTAGTTAACCGTACAAATCTTACTTATGTTTGTCCTCCTCTCTGTTTCTCCCATTAATTATTCAGACTGTGAAATCAGAAGACCCTCAGTCTATGCCAGTGATTGTCAGTGGAAGTACCCATTCATTGGGATCCATTTCTTCCCCTTCTGATACCGCGTCACTGCATCCTCACAGTTCAGGAAAGGAGCTCCAGGCTGCCGATGCCGAACTCTCCAACATCCCTCACAAAGAAGACAGCGATTTGACCATACACCGTGTAAATATCTGTTGGATTTGCCGCATATGCTAACAGTGACAAAAGATGTAACTTTAATGACTATTAGCATTCAAACTCTCAAGCTAACTGTTTTTGCAACTGAAGAAGTGGTTGACCGATATTGGTTTTTTGATTGTTATTAATAATATAAAAGCAATCTTTATAATACTTTTGTATTCATTTTAATCCCTTTGTTTAACAGTTCTATCTGATTATTAGACTTCTGTCCATATTAGACAGAAGAACTGTTAAAGACGACGGTGAAAAAGAGGGGAGAATGTGAGCACTGTGTGCTCAGGCACTGCCGTTCTCAGCGCGTGCAAAATAAAGGTCCGCCGCACCATTAAAATAAAAGTCTGAATGCATCGGTCGATGCCGATATTTGAAAAATGCCAAATATCGGCCGATATATCGGCCGTGGCCTTCACCACTAAACTGAAGTTTATAAAAGGACACTATTAAAATATTTCACATTGCTAGCATAATTGCAGGTTTTGAGACCAGGGAGAAGGGTCTGAAAATTTGTAAAATGGTCTTCTGGAAATTTAATGGCTAAATGCAAACTGCATTAAAATATATTGCGAAATTTTGCCAGCAAAATCAAACATGGTTGCTATATTACCACGTATTGCTGGCAGTCCTAAATCAAAGAGGGCCATATCAACACTTATTTTGGTAATTTGCTCAGTTGTGGTTTACTAATTTATGTTTTCACCATAACAGATTAAAGGATCAGATGCATCTGGTCATTTCGAGGGAGAGGACGGGCCTGAGAGTGATGTCTTTCAGGTGCAGATCAACGATGAACATCAGGACCCAGAGAAGACCTCTGGTGCTGAGGAGGAAGACAGAGAAGCTTTTGTTGTGTTGGACGACCACGGTCAGCTGGACGCAGGTATAGAGGAGCCCAATATGGAAGGGCGAGCCAAAGGCAATGGCATCAGAGGGGCGGGTCGCATGTGGAGACGACGGCACGGAGAGCACAGGGGAGGCAGAGGAAGAGGCTTTAAACACAGGAAGCGATACACTTTCAAGGATCGCAAGCTCTTGGGTAACTACCAGGAAGCTTGGCGGTTCCCGACCCCTGATGAGATCATGGGCAATTTTGGAGCAGACTTTGGGGCTGATTACCTGTCTAATCAGCATCTCGCAGACGGTACCATCCGCATTGAGTACAGGCCTGGAGAGGGACAAGGAGAAGAGATTGGCCCTGATGGAGGTCCTGCACACTTTGGTGTGGAAGCTTCCAGCGGGGAAGAGGGAATGGGAGTCGGGACACATACAAATGAACACGGAGCTGCTGACGAGTCTGTGGCAGTGGTGGGATCCACGTCCTGCGTAGCAGGACCAGTGGTGTGCGAGCAGTGCGGACTAGCGTTTTCCTCAACGCAGGATTTAGCCATGCATTCCCTGTCAACACACCGGCTGTACGTGTGTCCTTGCTGCGGGAAGCACTTTAGCCACTCCAGTAACCTCAATCGCCACATGATCGTCCACCGTGGAGTTTCCAAGCTCCACTGCTGCCCCCTGTGCCACAAGACCTTCACTCAGAAGTCAACACTGTGCGACCACATGAACCTGCACAGTGGAGAACGCCCGCATGTGTGTGCGTACTGCCATGTCAGCTTTGCCCACAAGCCTGCTCTACGCCGTCACCTGAAGGAGCAACACGGGAGAACCACGGCCCAAAATTATCTGGAAATGCAGCGAAACAATGAGGGTGGTACTGGGGACGGGGTTTAGATCACATTTAAAATGTGTCAATGAAATCAGAATTAACCCTATTTACTTTCTTAATACACATTTCTAGATTTATTGTGCATAATTTATCAGTGCACATTAGGTAAAAATGTACGTCTTTGTAATCAGTATGTAATAACCATATCGTTGCTTCAAAATAATTCATAATTGTCAATGTGCAGGCCGAACACTGCCAAAGCATTTGAGCCTGGAGAGAATGAATAACTTCATACTCTCTCATAGCAACAGTTCATCCAATAATGAAAATTATATAAAGCCGCATTCAGACTACACGATTTTAGACCAATTTTGGCACGATTTGCTTCACGTCATCAACACAGAAAGTCAAGCATGTTTGTTTTTTATTGTTATTTTTTCTGTCGTCCACGGCGAGTTCCGTCACAGCTATGACACAGGCCAATAGGAGCACAGAAGCGCCTTCGTACATGCTTTCAAACATGCCGAAAACAAAAGAGAGAACGTTATCAGTCCTCCTAGGTGTAATTTTACAATGGAGGAAATGTTTGTGGAGCTATGGCAATAATACTCCTGCATTTATGATGTTTTTTTGAGGGATTACCACGACTATTTTACTTGAGTTCTCTTTGCAGTCCTCTTCATGCAATCCAGATTTGTGTCCACTGTCAGGTTTTCTTTCTTTTTGGTCTTTTCTGACGACAAGACAGGGCAGAACATGCTGTTTGCTAGCCGTTGTTTGTTTACGCTCATGTCACCACCTGTCTAGTCCCACACTATCGATGACAGCACACACATAATGTTTGGGTAGAAATTTGTAGTACTATTTTAGGAGTCAAAATCATGTAATCTGGCACAGTGACTGTCGTAACCGTCAAAACAATCGTGTAGTCTGTACCGGGCTTAATTTTCTCACCCTTGTGTCATTTCAAATCTGAAACACAAAACAAGATATGAATTTTTCATTCAAGTCAGTATAAGCTTTTTTACCGTCAGGCCGAACTATTTCATTCCATGCTGATCTGGCCCAGCCGGTATGGTTTCATTTTCCACTGTGGGCCTGACAATAGAGCTCGTAATGCAAATGTGTCAGTCATTTTCTTGGTAATGCAAGTGTTTACATGCGGTATGAGATAGATAGCGACCGTGCTGTGGAGGATGATCAGATATTTCCTTTTACTTCACTCAAATAGTGTGCTTGGCCTGCTAAAGAGAGAATCTAGCAGCCAGAGTCAGACAACAAACAAGTGACCCATCCTGAGTGGCGACGTCACTATACTCATTCTACCAACACGGTTCGGCTCAAGTGTAAATCTAACTGTAACCATTCCTTACTGTTCTTAGAACCATTCAACCTGACAGAGGTAAAGCGGTTAATGATGTTGTTTAAACTTCAGTGTTCTTCAAAACATCTTCATTTGTAAAGATGACAGAGTTTTCCCTCTTTATACCGCATAAAAGCACAAATAGTACAGTTTTCTGTTTTTCTTTACAGGTTAAGTCTTTTACTACAAGCGAGCAGACAATAATGGATGCCAGGTGAAGGTCTAGCATATCTATGGCTTTTAAGAGTGATACATGTTAATACAAACAAAACAAAATATGTTCATGAATTAGTACTGTGGTGTGATGAGGAAAGTAAGAAAACATGTCTGTCATTTTTGTTGTAGTGCAACTTTAGTGTCCATATGTTACTAATTCAACAAAGCCGTATTAAAAAGATTTTGTCCCAACTGTAATTTTTTTTTTTTTGTTGTGAATTTATATTACATTGCCAGGACATTGCAACTGAAAACACAAAAAAAGCTATTTGGTCAAGCAATACACATAACAGGATGGTCAGGACACCAAAAAAAGTAATGCCCTCACAGAAATGACTGGATCCCTACAATAATTCCTTTAATTGCTTTGAATTTTTTTTAGTTAGATTTGATAATGTTGCTGTTTTAAAAGGGCATGCCTCTGAATTTGTATGCGGCCGATGCGAGGCTGGATGGGTGATGGAAAAAAAAGTCTATAGTAAAATCTATTATACACTACTAAGATATATGCTGTTGTTACCTTAGGGAGCTGTTTCTGTCTAATCTAACCCTCAAATTTAATTTATTCACTGTATCCTGTATAGATTAATTCAGTGATGTTTAAAGTTTTCTAACTTTAATAAAATCAGTTCATTTTGATGTTAACTTATGAAGCACATTCTTCAGTGTAGATGCATAAAGTGAGATTCTTGTAAATCCCATGTTTATTTCTTACTTTGCATTTTCACATAGACTTCTACAGTATCTAACACTAGTCAGTAATATATTCATTGATCTGAACAGCTACTTTCAGGTGAATGCTTTCATTCTGCAGGACCTATTGAATATAATTTCAACATTCACAGTCAATTTCACAATTCAAAAAAGTAAAGCATTTAAAGGAATATTAATTTAATAGTTATTTGTAAACAAAATCATTGAAGTTAAGAGAATTTACTGTCTTAACCTCAATGCTTAAGACTCTTACCTAATTCCAATCAGTATTTGATTCTGAATGGTCGATCACAGCATACAGAAGTCAGTTTCCTAATTCCTATGGAAATTTTGTAAATCGTATAGTGCTCATCTGGGTAACTGAATTGGCGATACTTTCATGTTTCAAAACACCTCAAACTCATTTTCATACAAATGCAATCGACGCCATATGTCTATCATTTGTGAAAATTGCCTCAAAGAGCTTCAGTAAGAATAAAAAGTAATGTTATTTCAGTGTTTGTCTTGTTGCAAAGTTTTTTTTTTTTGTCTTAGCATAACATGCAGGAAAGGTTCAAATATATGGCACTTTAAAATCAAATCAAACTTTTATTTTGAGGTATTCGTTAACGATTGTTAACGTAATTCGTTAACGATCTGTGTAAAAAGCTCATCACCTTGTGTTTGTTTTGTGATAATCAGAGGTAATGACAGGCTGTATATTACACTTATTAAACTACACACAGAGGCGACCTACCTGTGCTCTTTTAAATGAACTCTGTGACATTATTTTTAAGTTTTCCCTCTACTCCGAATTGTAATATGTTCTTATGCAGTGAAAAATACATAGTGGAGCAAAGAAGACATTGACAACGTGCCGACAAGACAGAGCAGGTTGACTGATGTAGCGCCTCAGTTCAAGCATCATGTGAACTGACCTTATATTCCTCTTCAGGACTACTGCAGCACCAAATAAACGTTAATGAACATCAGAAGGTATGTTGTTTCAACCACGAAAATACACACCATTTTTCCAAATTCAAGTCCACCAATGTTTGCTAACTCTACTGTCTGGTTTGTTTGTCGGACAAAATGGCGGATACCGACACGTAGGTAGGTAGTGATCATATTGAATCCCCATTCGACCGCTCTAGGCACATAGATTAAGTATAGCGGCCCATAGAAACAGTAGCTAATGAGGAATCTACATATATATATCTATGGTAGTGCTGGGTGCTTTCGAAGCACTGCTTCATGAAGCTTCGAAAATTTTGTGAATCAACTTTTGAATCTGGTTCGAAGAATAGCTAAACGAGGCTTCATTAAGTCCTCCTAACTTTCAAAATTTCAGTGGTTTGCCGCTGGGGGGGCAATGATTTCTGTGAACCCATGAATCAAGCGAGTTCGTTGAGATCGCCTCCCAGTGATCGAACCACTGTCTATGGTTTTTACCCGATCGGATCAGTTTCTTTAATTTGTAGATATTTTTAACAATACATTTGTGTAATTAAAATGATTGTTTCTTACTTCTGTTTGGAATTCGCCCAGTGACTGTGGCCCTGTCCCAAATGGAACACTTCATGTGCACTTGAGGCCTTCCTGATTTACAATGGCTGCCACGTGCACGTGTCCGTTAAGTCCATGAGACCGTAGGGTATCCCAATCATCATTTTAGCATTCAGAAGGGTGCTCACGAGCGCCCCCTTTGCGGCCGCAATGCTCCCTTTATCCACACTTCTGCTGAGCTCCGCAGCAGACTTCTTCCCGACAGTCCATTTGTCGGGTAGAAGTCTGTCTTTACCAAGTCTTTACGGTGCGTCCCATAGACTGTAAAAAAAGATGGACAACGTCTCTCCACTTCCTTCCACTATAGAAAAGTGAAAGCAAAGCATCTCAGTATGGCTGCTGCCATCTTGAGAAAATGACGTCATTTGGAGCCAGTGTCTGCGCAGTAGAGATTCGTTTGGAGCCAGTGTCTGCGCAGTAGAGATTCGTTTGGAGCCAGAGTCTACACAGTAGAGATTCGTTTGGAGCCAGAGTCTGCACAGTAGAGATTCGTTTGGAGCCAGTGTCTGCGCAGTAGAGATTCGTTTGGAGCCAGAGTCTACACAGTAGAGATTCGTTTGGACCCAGAGTCTGCACAGTAGAGATTCGTTTGGACCCAGAGTCTGCGCAGTAGAGATTCGTTTGGAGCCAGAGTCTACGCAGTAGAGATTCGTTTGGAGCCAGTGTCTGCGCAGTAGAGATTCGTTTGAAGCCAGAGTCTACGCAGTAGAGATTCGTTTGGAGCCAGTGTCTGCGCAGTAGAGATTCGTTTGAAGCCAGAGTCTACGCAGTAGAGATTCGTTTGGAGCCAGTGTCTGCGCAGTAGAGATTCGTTTGAAGCCAGAGTCTACGCAGTAGAGATTCGTTTGGAGCCAGTGTCTGCGCAGTAGAGATTCGTTTGAAGACAGAGTCTACGCAGTAGAGATTCGTTTGGAGCCAGTGTCTGCACAGTAGAGATTCGTTTGAAGCCAGAGTCTACGCAGTAGAGATTCGTTTGGAGCCAGAGTCTACACAGTAGAGATTCGTTTGGAGCCAGTGTCTGCGCAGTAGAGATTAGTTTGAAGCCAGAGTCTACGCAGTAGAGATTCGTTTGGAGCCAGTGTCTGCGCAGTGGGGATTCGTTTGGAGCCAGAGTCTACGCAGTAGAGATTCGTTTGGAGCCAGTGTCTGCACAGTAGTGTCGTGAGGTGGAGCCGCGGAATCAAACCCCTGCCCAAACTCCTGCAGACCCAATCAACCATAACGACATGCCCCGTTTTTATAGCATCAAATTAAAAAATCAAACTTATCATAAAAACGAACAATTTATATATATTTCAGCGTGATAACAACTACCTTAAATTACCAAAACCTTATTTCGGAAAAATGTATTGGAAGTGTAATTAATTTTTCTTTTTTTGACTCAAGTCCCATTCCTTTACATGGAGAGGGCAGGGTTTATGACCTGTACTGCAGCCAGCCACCAGGGGGCGATCAAAGAGCCCGCAGCTTCACTTTTCAGGACGTGTGAGGCACACCCGGTGCATCCAGCTTTCAGCGCTCCATCGATTGTTGCAAATGAGTATTTCTTCTTATTATTAGTTTATTCAAATATTGTCTAATTGTGTCTCATTTGCTATTACACTTTTTCAAACTAAACTTGCTTACACTACTGTCTTAAATTATATTTCTATCTCTGATTAAAAGTATTTTTAATTACATTAAAATAAATACAAATTTAATCAGCCTATTCTACTTATGATTGTATGTGAAGTCGAAATCAACACCAACTTTGCTTTAAAATGCATCGCTAGATCTCCTAACTGCAGATCACATGATTACAAACGGAAATCACTTCCGTGAAGTGACCACCGCATGTTCCCTTCGCTAATGGACTTCTGGAAGGGCCCTTCAAGGGCGCAAAAAAGCCATTTGGAATAGAGTGGGGTAACTATGATGTCACTTTGTAGGCGAAAACCCGGAAGCGAGTGCATTTTAGCACCGGTTCCATCGTCCCAGAGTCAATGGGATTTTGGTTAAATCCCTTAAATAAGGTCCGTGGTTCACACAGGCTCAAGATACTTTCATGTTTTATTCTACGACATAAAACACAACAGTTACACTACACTCGTGATGTTTTAAACTGTTATGTTTCTTAAAAAAGACGGTTGCTAACAAGTTGCTAAATGGGACTACAGGCGCTGTTGGAGACATTAAACATCATCACGCTGAACAGTTTATCAATTTACAGTATTTTCCATTTGTAGTAGAATTTGTAAGTCAATTAATTATAGAATAACCAATGAATGATTTCCCGCATTTTATTGTTGTTCGACAATGTTTTTTTGCTTTGTCCCGAAATGCAACAAATGTCGTCGGATGGAAGATGCTCCTTTTATCTCTTTCCTACTGATACAGACTCTGGGTTCGTACTATAAGGTGAACTCATATTACGATTATTACATGTAAACACCACATTTACCGGCTTTACGTGGTGAAAGTGAAACTTTAATGATGCATATTGCTTAAAGCCACGTTAAAATTAAATGTTTACGGCCACATGAAGCTGTTCGAAAGGATGTCAGACACCAGAGTAAAACCTTTTCACTAAACATGTTAAAAATAAGATTGAAACAGTTGTCTGGAGCACGGTGGTGGTGACGCTGAAGGCGAGCGACCTGGTGCTGTAGTTCGTTTAGAGCCTAAGTTTAGCTTTTCAGTTCTGGCGCTTTTATCAAAGACTATAGAATACCCAAGACATGTCACTCGTATAGTTTTGAACGGGTGTGTCTCACTCGTCCTTAAAAGTGAAGCTGCGGGCTCTTAGATCGCCCCCTGGAGGCTGGCTGTAGTACAGGTTATAAACCCCGCCCTCTTCATGTAAACGAATGGGACTTCAGTCAAAATACAAAATTAAATTACACTTCTAATACAATATTCCGAAATACGGTTTTGGTCATTTAAGGTAGTTGTTATCACGCTGATATATGTTCAATTGTTCGTTTTTGTGATATGTTTGATTTTAGCTAGTAATTTGATGCTATAAAAACGGGGCATGTCGTTATGGTTGATTGGGTCTGCGGGAGTTTGGGCGGGAGTTTGATTCCGCGGCTCCACCTCACGACTCTACTGCGCAGACTCTGGCTCCAAACGAATCTCTACTGCGCAGACTCGGGCTCCAAATGACGTCATTTACTCCAGATGGCAGCGGCCATACTGAGATGTATTCGCTTCACTTTTCTATAGTGGAAGGAAGCGGAGACGCGTCGTCCATCTTTTTTACAGTCTATGGTTTTGAATGTGGAAAAATGCAACGCTCAATATGGCCGCTCAATCGCAGGAAGACCCGCCTTCTGAATGAAAGAGCCAATCACTAATCGGTAAAATCAGCGCGTCACTGCAGCTGCCGTTAGAAGTCCCGGTTGCTATAGAAACAGTCAGCGCTCTGAGACATGGCTTAGGACTGCGCATGCGCACTGGCTGATCTAGCCTGAAAAAATACGCTTTTTATAACGCTATTTGAGCAAAAGAAACAACATTTATGATACAGTTGTTGTCAGATTACTTTGGTGATTTCAAATATGAAATTTAATCGTAAGTTTAGTGAACAGTTTTGGAGAATTTGATGTTTCCCCATTCAAAGAGATAGGAGCTGCTCTTGGATGCCCGAGAGGCGTTTCAAAGATGGCCGCCGAATGACATGAAAGAGACTTTGCTTTTATTTAGGCTTCAAAATGAGTCAACGACAACGTTACATTATTTTGTGAAAATTATCTTGGGCAAAACGTCTAAGTTTTATGAACTATGATTGAACACAGAGCTTATTTTTTGCGATTATCCAAAAGCCTATGGGAAAATCCCGTCCTTTTTGTCGAGGAACCAGTTTCATGCTAACCGCCGATCCGCCTACAGAGTGACGTCACAGCTCAACTGCATGTAAGGAAGTGACGTCTTTGGTCCTTGGACGTTTCCGGTTAGTTGATGCGCACATTCAAAACATTAGCGGGAGACGGTTTATACACAGTGATATTGCGACAGTTTATTTATTCTTGCGATTAAAAAATGTCGAAACTAAAACTAGGACCATGTTGTTCGGTGGTTGGATGCTCTCTCAGGCCAGGAACTAACTTGCTGTCGGAAATTAAAGTATTTAGGTTTCCGAAAAACAAAACACAGCGTGATGCTTGGATTGCGGCAGTGAAGAGAGAGGGCTGGATACCGACTAGCAACTCGAGGATATGTAGCACACATTTTGTATCTGGTAAGTAAATGTCGTTTTTGTAAGTGAATAATTATTACTACATCAATTTGTGTTCCCATATGTTCACTAGTTAAGTAAGTTAACGTCATGTTGAATCTAAATTTAAGCTAGCATTGTGGCTCCGTCTGTGTTTTTATATGTAGATAGCTAGCATTAGCTTTTTGATACGTTTGCAGTAAAAAAAAAAAAAAAAAAAGACAGGATTCATTTCCGTTTTCAATATTCTGTGGGCTGTAATTAGGAAAGTAGCAGTTTACATTAGTTGTCTAGCTATCTATTCAGCTGACAGATGCAATGTGTAATACTTTACATGAATTTTTTACTGCGTAACATTAGCTAACTGCATTACTTCCCAAAAGATAATGGTAAACAACATTTTTTCCTTCATTTATTAAGCTTTGTTAATGTTAATTCCATCATGCATTAATGTAACAACGACATTATCATTTTTAACGTTTAACTTAACTAACCTGGGTAAGTTAAATATTAATTAAATAAATATTGAAGAAATATTCTTTAATTACTGTACGTTTTCATTTTTTAACCCGATTTTCCCATATGATGGAATGTTGTTAATCCACAAACAAGCAATACTGTTCTTTATGAACGTTTGTAAATTTATATAACGTAAATAAATGCTATAAAATGTTAATTTCTTTTTCATGATACCTAAAATCTTTACTAATTTAAGACCCTTTTAAAAGTGTTACAGGTGGTATGCGGTGGTCATACTGGTAGCTTGTTAGTTTATTTGTAGATATCAATTGAATGTCTATAAATTGAGACCACTCAACTGCTGGCATGAAATTAAGTGTTAATGCAATTAAATGTTTTTTTTTTTTTTATCTTGTGTCCATTATTCACCAAAATGCTCTTGGCTTTTGCTCAATGTTCATAATTTACACTGCAAAAAAGAAGAAAAAAAAGCTTGCTTGCTTGCTTGGTATTTTTGCCTTGTTTCCAGTTCAAATATCTAAAAGTTCTCAAATCAAGAAGCATTTACTAGACAAGTAAAAACTAATGTCTTGTCTGAAAAAACTGTCAAAATTGAGTTTTTGCTTAAAACAAGCAAAATGATCTACTAATGGGATAAGAAAAATAACCTTGTTTTCAGTTTGAAAATAAAGAAAGCTGTAGCTTATCCCAATAATGTTTACTACTTTTGTCTTTAGGCAGGCCATCAGATGACCCTCTAAGTCCAGACTACATTCCATCAAAGCTTCCACACAGACCTGACCGCTCCAGAAAAATAGACCGATATCAGAGGTCTTTGAGACGAGCATCAGAAGTATATGAGATGAGCACTACAGTTCAGCCTACGGAGGAAGTAGAGGACATGGACATTGATGTAACAGAAGTTAAGTCCTACAGTGATATGTGTGTTGGAACAGATCTCACTATGAGGGATATTGAAGACATGGAGAAACTGAACATATCTTACAAAGAGCAAGTGAGAAGCCTAGAGTCAAAGGTTCAAACGCTCACCTGTGAGAGGAAACAACTGACATCCGATGTGGATTTAAAGGATGATCAGATCATTCACTTCTACACTGGCCTTCGTTCATCCAAAGTTTTCTATGCACTTCTGACATATCTCACCACTGCTTGGAGTCCAAGAACACAGAGTCCTCCAACAGCTCTCCAGTTTTACTTGGTCTTAATGAAACTGAGACTTGGCCTCCCTCATAAAGATCTTGCCTTCAGGTTTCATTGCAATTGTGCTACAATCTCTGCCATATTTCATGACTGGTTGAACATAATGGCACAGCGTTTCACATCTCTAATTCATTGGCCTTCAAGGGAAGAAATTAAAAAGAATCTTCCTGCCCTGTTCAGAAGCCCCCCTTTCAATTCAGTGAGGTGTATCATAGACTGCAGCGAGATAATCATTGATCAACCAACATCACTCAGTGCAAGAGCAATGACCTGCTCCAACTATAAGTCCCACAACACCATCAAATTCATGGTTGGCATCAGTCCAACAGGGTCAATCACATTCCTTTCCAAGTCTTGGGGTGGGAGAGCCAGTCACAAAACAATCACCAAATCATCTGGTTTAATTGATCTTTTGGAAGAAGGAGACATTGTCATGGCTGACAGAGGGTTTAATTTCCCTGAGTATTTTGCTGCAAAACGGGTCCAGCTACTCATACCAGCTTCAACTTGTGGAATAACACAGCTTTCAGGACAGGAAGTATCCATGTCACGTCACATGTCAAGGATGAGGATTCATGTGGAAAGAGCTATTGGCCGCATTAAAAATTACTGTATTTTGCAACAAACACTCCCCATAAACTTAGTCAAGCGAAGACCCAAAGACACAGTGGCAACAGTTGACAAAATATTACTAGTATGTTCTGCATTATCTAATTTGGACAAGTCATTAATTCAGCAGAAAAATATATCACTATAGACACTGACAAGTGGTTAGAAAACCTTTATTTTGATATCATTTAATTTACTATAGCATTAATATTAGTAGCAGATTTAGCATATGAAAAGTTGCACTGTATATGTCATTTGTATATAATTTTTCTTTGACTTATGTTTGATCTTTAATGATTTTCTAACTACAACCTGAATTTTAAAAATTTGAATAAAATGAAAACTAAAAGATTTTCAAATCACATGAGCCAATATTTTATTCGTAATAGAACATAGATAACAAATGCTTAAACAGAGAAATTTTACACTTATCCACTAAATGATCTCATTTCGAATTTGATGCCTGCTACAGGACTCAAAAAAGTTGGCATGGGGGCAACAAAGGACTGAAAAAGCAAGACATTTTGAAAAGATTCAGCTGGGAGAACACATCTAGCAACTAATTAAGTTAATTGACATCAGGTCTTTCACCTATAGAGAACATTTGGCGCATCATTAAACGAAAAATACGTCAAAGATGACCATGAACTCTTCAGCAGCGGTCAATATTATTAGTGGGGAAGTCGTGGCCTAATGGTTAGAGAGTCGGACTCGTAACCCAGTGGTTGCGGGTTTGAGTCTCAGGTCCGGCAGGGATTGTAGGTGGGGTGTACAGCGCTCTCATCCACCTTCAATACCACAACCTTCAACCCCCAACTGCTTCCCGGGCACCACAGCATAAATGGCTTCCCACTGCTCCGTGTGCGTGTGTGTGCACTTTGGATGGGTTAAATGCAGAGCACATATTCAGAGTATGGGTCACCATACTTGGTCACATGTCAGGTCACTTTCACTTAAACAAGGATTAGATCTCACAGTAATGTGTAAAAACAATCGTCAGGCCGTTGGCGCCCCCTGCAGGCCTTTGTTGTGATGTACATTAGCTCTATTGTTTATAATATATTATGTATTTTAACAGTTTTGTTCAATAAAACTAAATGATTTCTTGCTTTTGAGCTAATTATTATTGCCTCATTGCTATTATATGTATTTTAAGTCATTTTAAGGCTATTGTTCTTTTACATCTATTTTCATTACCACAAAAAATGTATTATAATTATAGGGCCCTATGAAATACGTTTTATTTCCAAATTCAGTTTTTTCCACTTTCATTTATCTGTACTCTGTGTTAATGGTTAAATTAAATTTTACTAGTCAAAAAGCCTGTCTAATTAATTGAGTTTTAATCTTTTCATTATACGTCGGTCCCTCATACAGTGCACAGCATAAATGAGTACACCCCCTCTAAAACTTAACAAATTCAGCAATTACTCTTTACTTAGATGACATGTTAGGGTTCTTTGGAGATACACGTGCTGGTCATATAATTAGAATATCATCAAAAAGTGAAACTTGTATATTATATTCATTCATTACACAGACTAATATATTTCAAATGTTTATTTATTTCTTTTTTTTCTTCTTTTTTTTTTTTAATTTTGATGATTATAACTGACAACTAAGGAAAATCCTAAATTCAGTATATCAGAAAATTAGAATATTGTGAAAAGGTTCAATATTGAAGACACCTGGTGCCACACCTTAATCAGCTAATTAACTCAAAACACCTGCAATGGCCTTTAAATGGTCTCTCAGTCTAGTTCTGTAGGCTACACAAGGTGCGTTTACATGGAGCATTGTAATCGGTTTAAAAGTCCAATCCGAATGAAAACGCTCCATATAAACACCTCAATCGGAATAAAAATGCCCAAACCGAATGAAATTGTAATCGGTTTGAGAGGGGTGGGATAAACCTTTCTATAAACCGAACAAAATTAAAATCCTGCCATGTAAACACTTTAAACCGATTACTTTGCGTCTACGTCATCACGTCCAGAGGTCGGGTCGTCAGAACGTGAACGTGAAGTCGGCAACGGTACATTCTGTGATTTGGGGACGCCGACACTACAGCAGAGACTGGGTAATAGTGGAGGTATAAAGTTAAAATTTCAATTATACAGTTAAAAACACATTAGAAAGGAGAACGCTTGCTGTGTGACGGACTATCTGCTCTCATGTCCGGAGTGAAAAACAGATCTGAAATGAAGCGCAATTTTCTGCTTTTCAGCTTAGAAACAACACGGTGATGATAGTGAAAGTAGCTCAATGAAAATAAACAGCTTGACCAAAATTTGCCTTTGTATTTGTATAGATGACAGATTCATAATTTCCCATCTGCTTGAATTTATACGTGCTCACGCCATGAATGTTGTACGAAACACGATTGTGATAAAGCAATGCTCCTTTGATTCATTGTTCAGCAACTCTTGGTAAGAAATCGTGTATTTGTTCCATTTAAGTACAGTACAACTTTGTAGTATCAGAGTACAGTTAATCTCAGAGCTGCATTACAGAGGGGCATATGATTTCTATGATCGCGTTCTGGCCATATGACTGAGTGCTCGAATGAACGCAAGGGATTCAACTAACCGTTTATTCCAAGCAAGTGCAAACAGATATTAAAAATATTAACGTAAATATGGGCGTTTTTTCCTCTGGGGCCTGTACCATGATGGTGGCTGAACAAATTCAGAGTTACAGGATTAGTTTTGAGTTGACAAAACCAAACCGATGCAATCAGGCTTAATTGGTACCATGAAGCAGCTCATCAACTTTCTCTGTCAACTCGGGCTTTGATCCTTAAGCTATGATTACTCCACGGGCGCGTGCACATAAAAGAGTGACGTCGGCACCGAACAACCAATCGCGTTCAATATGGATAGAGCCAGAGCTGTATATTTTTCTGCGGAGGAGCAAGAAATAATTATTCATAAGTATGAAGAATATAAACATGTGTTTCAAGCACGCAGTAATACTGTATCTGCTGCCAAAGCAAGAGAAGAATGTTGGAAAAAGATCGCTGATTGCGTTAATGCGTAAGTTAAACAAATATACATTCAATATTAATTAAAAATGATGTATGTGTGTGCGCGCGTGTATATGATGCCTTTACAATAAGGTTGTATTTGTTTAGAGAACGTAATGCATTAGCTAACATGAATTGACAATGAACGATAGTTTTTCAGCATTTATTAATCTAATGTTAATTCCGTTAGTTCTTCAAGTTACTCATGTTACTTCATTGTGCATTAGACGTATGTTAACAGTTAGTTTTATTTTAAAAATGTATTAATGCTTAAATTAAAATGTGTGTGTGTGTGTGTGTGTGTGTGTGTGTGTGTGTGTGTATATACGTATACTGTATGTATAAACGTATTTGTGTATAAAAATGTGACTGTATATTAGGCCTACGTCATATAGATTAATAGGTTATTCATTGATTTTTAGATGCAACCCCAACTACAAACGTTCTTGGCAGCAGATAAAGACAAAATATAAAAATATCATTCAAAGTGGTGAGTATTTACCATAACCTTTTATTATTTTCGTGAACATTTTCACAAAAACTTTTTTGCAGCAAACAAAAAAGTGTGACATTTGGAAAACTGGGGGAGGGCCACCTCCCCCAGAATACACTGTAGCAGAGGAGCTGGCTCTGAGTAGCAATAAGGGGCGGCCGATTATGGATGGTATTACAGGTGCTGTACAATCTGACCCTGGTGCTGGCTCCTCTAAGCAAGTGACACTGGGTATGTGTGCAATGCATTACTACCTTTTAAAAGTTGTACATGTGGCTGACTGTATGCTCTGCAGTAGAGGAAAATACAGTGTCCCTGTTGAAGCCGGCACACGTTCACACAGTCTCCCACACAGAGGTGAGCTTGAAACAGACAGAACACTATGAATATGCTTTACAACAGTTACGCTTTATATTGGCCTACTTTTATTTATTAGGGTGAAGCAAATGACGAAGACACCCTCTCTGTGTGTTCTGAAACCATTGCTGAGGTGAATGCATTTTTTTTTTTTTTTTAATGGCACACATTTTAATGTCACACAAATGTGACTAGCCCTTATCTTTTATTGTAGGATTTTTCACAACCTGCCCCACAAACTGACACCTCTACCTCAATGGGCTTCAGAAGGAATGTGAACAAGGTGCTGCTTTAAACCCTTGACATAAATTACAGCCAGTCCTGTGCCTGTATTAAGTCATGCCTTTTGTCATTTGATTTACCTTAAGACTTGTAATGATTGTTTGTGGTGGAATTATGTTTCAGGTGGAAACTGACTCCGTCAGGGCCCTTTACAAAAGGAGCCTAGAATTGGACTGCACTCTAAAGGAGCTGGACTGTGAGCTGAGGAGCCTCCAAATTAAAAAAATTAAATTGGAGATCAAACAGATGGAAAAACAGATCTCAGTATGTGAACTTACTAAAACAGGCAACACATTAGTATGCACACTTAATACTTATTAATGCATCTTTCCCTCTTTCTCCCTCCCTAGCCACATCAACAATAAAACCATTTGAGACCTATCTGCAGTTTCAATTTACTTTTAAGTAAAATATTGTATGGTGATTGCATCTCTGACAGCTGTGCCAGCTGGGTGGTCAAGTGTGATTGGGTCAATTTCATCGGGGAGAAGCTGGTTTAGTGGTGGTGCTTGCTCCTTTCTGATAGTGGCTATATTGTGCAGAATGGCACATGCAGCCACTATCTGTGATGCCCACTCTGGTGACACCCTTAACCGCCGAAGGCAGTTGAAACGTGCCTTTAGGATGCCAAAGGTCATCTCAATCTTGACCCTGGTTTTACTGAGGGCCACATTGAACCGGTTTTGTGGCCTTGTCTGAGGGTCAGGATAGGGGGTTAGTAAAAATCTCTGGCATGCATAACCCCTGTCTCCTACCAACAGGCCATCAAAAAGCCCTGTCACAGAACAGAAAAGGGGAAAATTGTATAAGTTTTGCTTTGTCAATTAAAAAGAACACTTTAAAGTGTTTTGTACTGTAACTTGCCTTCCTCAAAGCGCTGACACAACACAGACTCACGGAAAATTTGTGAGTCATGCACTGAGCCAGGCCATTTGGCATCCAAGCTTGTGATCATGCATTCATGATCACAAGTTATCTGCAGATGAAATGTACAGTAGATCATTGTCATGTGTTAATGATTCATCTCACTGAAAATAAGTCATCTTGAATCTATAGTACACCTACCTGAACATTGAGGCTGTGAAAGGACTTTCTATTCACATAATCTGCCTCATGTTCTCCAAGAGCTGTGGAGATTGCAACATGTGTGCAGTCTATTGCTCCTATGACTCTAGGGAATCCTATCATAAGATTAATATATTTGTTAAAAGATTTAGAATAAGAACTTGTACTGTATTGTATAATTTAAGTGTTCTAAGTGAAATCTGCTTTCTGGGGAGAAAAAAAGTGAATGTCTAAAAGTAAATCTGTTCATGCAGTGTCACCCTATCAATCTTACCGGCAATTTTATAAAAGCCCTCTTTTATGGACATGGTCGATAAATGTCCAGGGAACACTATGGAGCTATTCATGTACCCCTGCAGTGCGAGGACTACCTTGCGAATGGTTCGACAAACCGTGTTTTTCCCAAGGTTCTCTGCATCACCGACCGCATACAAGTACGTACCGCTTGCAAAAAAACGCAACGCAATGCATACCATTTGCGGTACAGTAAGAGCATGACTTCGACGTGTCACATTTGATATGTGCGGCTCAAGAAGTTCGCAAATATAAGAGATTCCTTCCGCGGAGAATCTGTATCTTTCATACAAGTAAGTATCAGGAAAAGCTAGGGGATTTTGTCTGTCCCTAAAAACTCTTTCTCTACGAAGTGCTCGTCTAACAATTTGTGCGGAGATGTCCACAGGATTTGGTATAAAAGGTGAAGCCATTGCAACCGACACTGGGATATGTGACATCACCTATATGTTTCTTTGATCACAGCTGATTGGTCGAATTTCAGTCTGAGATCTCAAATCCAGAACATAACCTGCCCCGGAGCAGGTTAGCCGTGCAGCATAAGATACCATGGCGACAAACAACGCTTAAAGCCGAGCTACCTTCATGGTACCTACAACCCAGAGTTGGTGCAAACTAAACTGAAACTTACCTAGCTAGCCAGCTAATCCGGCTTCATGGTACAGGCCCCTGGTGACTTGTTTTTGTTGTCACTGTAGGCTATTAGCATATCCTAAAATCGAAAGCACAGGCACATGTAAACACCATATCGGATTAGATAACCTCTCATGTAAACAGTTCATCGAATCTTTCAATCGGAATGACAAAAAAAAGTGTACATGTAAACGCACCTAATGGCTACGTTTACATGCAACCAAATAATCTGTTTGTAATCGGATTGACGACTCAATCGGACTGAAAAGGCCTCATGTAAACACCTTAATCGATCCGATTGAGCTCGATCGGAATGAAATTTCGATCGGATTGAAGGGGGTGGTTTATTCCTTTTCTAATCCGATTGAGGGTGCATGTAAACACTCGATCGGATTGAAAACCGAAACTGAAAGGACTGCGCATGTGCAATAACGCAGAAATAGCGTAATGACGTGTGAAGCGCTGAACGAGCGGTTCTTCCTTTTGAATAAAGTGTTGTATAAATGCGTGTCTTGTCATTATAAAACTCTCCTTTCACTCGGTATCTGTGAAGTGGAGCAGGACAACCTCCCACCAGTCCTTGTTTCGGATTCTCAACCACAGGCAACCCATTTTGTGCTCGGGGGGTGTCGCATTTTTCTGCGTGATAAATATGAGCAGCACGGCACTGCGGTTTATATGTATATTTATCCAGAAGTGGATAAATATTAATTCCGCTGTTAAAAACAAATAAAGAAACAGTGTAGGAGAGTGGTTATGTGCAAACAGTGAGAAACTCCATATTTGTGTAGTGTCATGTGCGTGTGCGCATGTCAAAAAAATAAAAAAATAAATCCGATTTGAAGCTTGACATATAAACGCACACATCAACCCGATCACTTTATTTAGCGTTCATGTAAACACTACATTCAGATTCATCAATCGGAATGAATTCAGTCCGATTGAACCAAAAAGTGTGCATGTACACGTAGCCAGTCATGCGGAAGACTGCTGACTTGACAGTTGTCCAAAAGATGACCATTGACACTTTGCACAAGGAGGGGAAGACATAAAAGTTCATTGCAAAAGAGGCTGGCTGTTCACAGAGCTCTGTGTCCAAGCACATTAATAGAGAGGCAACGGGAAGGAAAAGATGTGGTTAAAAAAAGTGTACAAGCAATAGGGATAACAGCACCCTGGAGAGGATTGTGAAACAAAACCCATTCAAAAATGTGGGGGAGATTCACAAAGAGTGGACTGCAGCTGGAGTCAGTGCTTCAAGAACCACTACACACAGACGTATGCAAGACATGGGTTTCAGCTGTCGCATTCCTTGTGTCAAGCCACTCTTGAACAACAGGCAGCGTCAGAAGCGTCTCACCTGGGCTAAAGACAAAAAGGACTGGACTGCTGCTGAGTGATCCAAAGTTATGTTCTCTGATGAAAGTAAATTTTGCATTTCCTTTGGAAATCAGGGTCCCAGAGTCTGGAGGAAGAGAGGAGAGGCACACAATCCACGTTGCTTGAAGTCCAGTGTGAAGTTTCCACAGTCTGTGATGGTTTGGGGTGCCATGTCATCTGCTGGTGTTGGTCCACTGTGTTTTCTGAGGTCCGAGGTCAACGCAGCCATATACCAGGAAGTTTTAGAGCACTTCATGCTTTCATGCACTTCAGATTTCATTTTCCAGCAGGACTTGGCACCTGCACACAGTGCCAAAGCAACCAGTATCTGGTTTAAGGACCATGGTATCCCTGTTCTTAATTGGCCAGCAAACTCGCCAGACCTGAACCCCAGAGACAATCTTGTCAAGAGGAAGATGAGAGACACCAGACCCAACAATGCAGATGAGCTGAAGGCCACTATCAGAGCAACCTGGGCTCTTATAACACCTGAGCAGTGCCACAGACTGATCGACTCCATGCCACGCCGCATTGCTGCAGTAATTCAGGCAAAAGGAGCCCCAACTAAGTATTGAGTGCTGTACATGCTCATACCTTTCATTTTCATACTTTTCAGTTGGCCAAGATTTCTAAAAATCCTTTCTTTGTATTGGTCTTAAGTAATATTCTAATTTTCTGAGATACTGAATTTGGGATTTTCCTTAGTTGTCAGTTATAATCATCAAAATTAAAAGAAATAAACATTTGAAATATATCAGACTGTGTGTAATGAATGAATATAATATACAAGTTTTACTTTTTGAATGGAATTAGTGAAATAAATTAACTTTTTGATGATATTCTAATTATGACCAGCACCTGTATAATGTTCCATCAAGCCTGCTTGATCAGTTAACAAAGAAGAATGTCAAAATTATTCAGCAAAATAAGATTTTCTTATCAAAGTGGTAAAATGCTGTGCTGCAAAAATGAGTACACCCTCCTGAAAGCTACTAAATAATAATAAAAAAAAGTCTATAGGTTTAAGGTTATTTTTTGATAAACTGGTAAGTATATTGAACCAAAATTTTTAAAGACAAGTAATTTCCTGACAGTTAAAAGTGTTATATAGCCCACTGAATCATACTCAGACGTAATGCTGGCAGCAGTGGAACCACTTGGGAGTGAACTACCAGGTGACTTATTTCTTAGCATAAAAGAGGACAATGGTACAAGAGGAATACCAAATTATTGTTTTAAGTGTGAAAATACAGCAGAAGTAGCACCGACATTCAAAAACAATGGACTTGTGACAAGGCTCCTGAAATAATCAGGTCTTCACTTTAAGTTTTCATTTAGTGACGAGTGAAGTTTTGCTAGAAAAAGAGCAGGAGAAATAACATGCAGGTGTCTCAGAGCCGGCAAAAGCTATGAAAAGAGTGACACTTTATCTCAGCCTGCAGAAAAGACATGCATGGTTGTTATCACCACTAGAATTACCTGCTGTAGCCAAAGCAAAATAAACTCATTTAACCTCTTCCAAGGCCCATATTTACAAAATAGAGACTTCTGGGAATCCATACTCTGGTCTCAAGAGACCAAGTCAATCATTTCGGATCCAAAAGCTTGCAAAATGTTGTGGTGTTGCTAGAGGAGGAGTACAGTGAGAAGTGCTTGGTACCCGCAGTGATGTTCAGTGGTAGTAAAGCTCTTATTTAGGGATGAGTGAGTGCTGAAGGTGTGAGGGAGTTGTGCTTTATCAACGCTGTCATGAATTCACACACCACTGTGTGATAGATGCTATACTCCCCTCATTCCCTGCATTGTTGGGCATTTTTTTCAGCCTGACAATGAAAATATTCATTCTCCCAAGGTCAAAATCCTTCAGTGGACATGTATTTCACTCAATCTTAGCGCTCTTGAGCAGCTGCGGGGGATTCTGTAGAGACGAGCTGAGCAAAACTCCTCATTAAAGACCAGAGCATTTAAGGAGGTCATCCTCGAGGAGTTAAACAGGATAGATGTGAAGATTTGTCATGAACTTGTACACTCAGTGCTAAGAGGGTCAGAGCACTATACTTAAAGTTCTGGAGGACATGCTAAGTACTAGAATATATTATACATTTGCTGAATTAAATCTAGTGTACTCGATTCTGCAATCCTTCATACAAAATTGGCTAGTTTACTTATCTTACAGAAAATATTGGCATGTATTTTGTTGTTTTTATTAAGTATATGTTTAATACATTTCAATTTTGCCATCTTTCCATGAATTATTAGTGATCATTAAGAAAATACTTCTTTATATTTATTCAGAGGGGGTGTACTCATTTATGCTGTGCACTGTGAATCTATAACAGTATCCAAACAACCTTTAAATCTTTTAGCTAATATTATGGCGAAAATTTGGAGTGTGATGGGTCACCAATTGTCTAAGTTGGTAAGATCTTTCTTAGGTTTAAGAATTCAAGTTATGATAGCCTCTTTTTCAATATTTTCTCTAAACCGTTAAAAAGGGAGTAAGTTCATCAGCAAATAATTTGTGCAGCTCAGCTGTAAGTCCATCACACCCTGGGGATTTATTGTTTTTCAAACTCTTAATTGCTCTTTGTACTTCCTCAGGAGTAACAATGCTATCACAAAAAATTCTATCACTTTCAGATATAACCTTAACATAATTAACTGAGTCTAGAAATGAGGACGCTGTCTGCTCAGAATACCTTGAACTGCAAAGATTCTTATAAAAACTGGCTCTGTAGTTTGCTGTTACCTTTGGGTCTTTAACAATTTTGCCATCGACACAGTTATTCAGTTGTTGAGAGGGTAAAATTACGCTTTTCAAGCTTAAAAAAATATGCGGAATTGAGTTCTCCCTCTTCGGCAATTTTTTCCTGGATCTTATATAAGCAGCCCTAGCCTTTGATAAATATAATTCATCCAATTTAATTAGCAAATCTGCAATTTCAGATTTTTGGCTAAAAGTGTTCCAACTTTTCTTATAGCGTAATAGCATTAAAACAAGTCAATCACAAGACATCTCGTAGCACCTGGGATGGCCAAACAGATGTTAGTGTGCGTTGGCCACCATGTAGCTACGCCAAAGCCCATAGAAGCAGTAGACCCTCACTGCAGAACAAAGATCCAGGGGGCGGGGTTGGATCCACATCCAGGGCGTGGAGATGGGTGGGTTTAGGGAGCAGGGGGTGGAGACGGGTAGGTTTAGGTAAATGTAAGGTGGGAGGAGTTAGATCTAGATCCAACCACACCCCCTGGATCTTGTGTTCTGCAGTGAGGACCATAGAAGGGCAGGCAAGTCTAAAGCTAACGCTTCCGGTCAGGTAGCACGTGGGAAAGGAGACTAGAGGCCGATTTTTTAAATTTTTTTATTTATTTTTTTGAATGCATGTCAATGTTGGAAAGGCTTCACTATGCTGAATAAACAGCTTCTTTTTTTTTTTTTGGAGGAAACGGCTTATCATTTAATGATCGACAGCCTATTTGCTAATCTTTAACATGTTTTACACTAAACAATACTTCTGAACTGAATTATTTTTAGAGTTTACCACGAAAAAAAAAATGCCGTTTTATAAGAAAAGTCACTGACTTTTTCCGACAGAGGGGATTCAGTTTACGGCTCTTTTCGTTCATTCATTCCTATGGGATCCATTAACGGCGATTGCAGGTCGCACAACTCTGACTGCCTCGATGTGACATGAATCAAGGGACTTTCTATGAATAAGAATTTATTTATTTATTTTTTACTTTAGGAAGTTAATACATATATGGATTTTCCGAGCCCCTCTGTCATTGCGGTTGCCATGTCAACCAGTGACGCTTTCAATTTATTAAACTTTATATATTTCGCCGGTAGATGGGGCCATTAGGCGAGTACACTCGTTCAAAATTAACATTTTTCCCACGACCCCCCTTCTACCGCTTTGAGACCCCCGGGGGTCCCGAAACCCAGGTTAAAAACCATTGGTTTATTGTTGTCCAAAGGGGGCTTTTATTCTGAAAATCATCTTTCGTATTCAATATTTCTTGGTAAGTTTCATGACTTCATTTCATTCTGCGAATCTTAGCCGTAATTGTTTTAAAACACACAGAGCACAATAGAAAATATACAACGTTAGTAGGAATGACCGAAATCAGACACATAAAGACAACGAGATCAGGGCGAGTGCTTTAGATCGGTGTTTTCGCTCGTCCAGTTAATGGAGATGCACTGATATCTAGATATCATAAATGTATGTTCGTGTGTGTTGTATGATTATGTATTTCTCTTCACCAAATCACTCAAGATCAGATCAGTGAAGTGTATTGAGGGCAGTGTGTTAAACAGTCTGTCTGAAACAAAAGATGCTACAGTGCCAGCTACTTTAGCTTAACACTGATGTAAACAATAACACTGATGACACAGAATACATATAACGAAGAGCCGTGCTGCTGCTTTACTCGAATTATAAATATATAGTTGAAGTCATACGTTTACACACCTTTCAGAATCTGCAAAATGTTAATAAGTTAACAAAAATAGTGAGACGGGTCATAAAAATTGTTTTGCTTTTTAGTACTGCCCTGAACAATGTATTTAATAATAACTCAATATATTTATGACTAAACGAAATGTATGCTTAATTCTTAATACTGTGTGTTGTTATTGATCTACAGCTGTTTTTATATTTTGTGATAGTTCATGAGTCCCTTGTTTGTCCTGGGCTGTGTTTCTCAAGAGCATCAGAGAGTTCATTGGTATCAATGCTTCTACGGTCTACTTAGGCTTACGATGCTTTTGGAAAAGCAGCCCTGAGCAGTTAAACAACCCACAGTTCTTCAGAAATATTCTCCAGGTCCTGCATATTGTTTGGATTTCCAGCATCTTCTGTACATTCAAGCTCTTTCCAACAGTGACTGTATGGCTTTGAGATCCAGAGCTGCAAACAGTCATTGATGCTCATTAAGAGCTAGGGGTGTGTAAATTTAATTTAGAGTATGAACTATTGTAGTGACAGTAACTTGATCTTTTTTAAGTGTAGATATTTGTTTTGTGGGCATTCATATGAAATCATATCAAATAGTATATATATATATATATATATATATATATATATATATATATATATATATATATATATATTTTTTTTTTTTTTTTTTTTGCTTCCTGTAGTAAAAACATGGAAGTGGATGTAGTGAGTTTCCGTTTGCCTGGGCATGGAGACACCGCCCTGAGTAACATGAACTTCCTGCGGACACAGCAGCACTTCTGTGATGTTACCATCGTGGCGGGAGGCAGGCGCATGTTCAAGGGTCACAAGGTCGTACTGGCTGCTTGTTCTGTTTTTCTCAGGGACCAGTTTCTCATGAACCCCTCATCAGAGCTACAGGTAAAGCCATTTGTTGTTCAATGTCAAGTTCTTGTGAAATCTTCTGTATGATTAGTGTTACTTCGGTGCATCTTATTTTTTTATGTATAAGGTAAAATCTAATAACATCTGGACAGCCTGAAGTAAGTAATAACTGCTTTTGATGCACATCAGTTTTCGTGTCACTGATTTTAGATGAACCCATCCCTTAAAATCATGCAAAAATGTTGACATACATTTTCACTTGAACTATTTTAAGTTACCTCATTGTCTCTTAAATGTTTTAGATATGGCTTGGTGGCACTTGGTGTTAAGGGACAATAATGAAAAAATGTTAAATAATTTTAAAATAAAACAACAGAAATGTATCATTCGAATCATTTTCAGAGTGGTTTTGTTTTCTAGCCGATGAACAATAAAACATTGACAGGCAATTAAATTCCTTCCAGCTTTAAAGAGGTTGAGCATATAAAGTGGCAGACAACATAAGTGCAGCACGTGATTATAATATACAGAATGTTGTTGTGGATGCAAATATAGTTAACCGTATAGTTATTGTTCTTGATGCGAATGGACCTTTTGGTATTTGTTGTTTAAATTTATGCAGTTCTGTTTGGTGTTGCTTAAAAATTTGGAGCGTATTTTTGCTAGATGGACATGATTATTTTTAATTGTATTTTTATATTAACAGTAGTTGTTTTGATTCTGTCAACAAATACTTTGTCTGTCCAGCAGGTGTCAATGTTGCACAGCTCAGCGGTGGTATGTGAGCTCCTCCAGTCCTGTTACACAGGGATGCTGCAGTTCAGTGCCAAAGAGATCGTGAACTACCTGACTGCAGCCAGCTACCTGCAGATGGAGCATGTGGTGGAGAAATGCAGAGGAGCCCTGAGCCAGTACATGCAGCCCCAAAGCTGCAGCCCAGCTGTGAATGTCTCAACCTCAACCAAGTCTATTCAGACTGTGAAATCAGAAGACTATCCGTCTATGCCAGTGATTGTCAGTGTAAGTACTCATTCACTGGGATCTCTCCAACATCCATGTAAATCTGTGTTGGATTTGCTTCAGAAGCTAATAATGCTCTTTGAGACAATGAAGGATCTGGAAATTTGTATAATGCTCTTTTGGAAACATTTCATTAGAATCATTGTAACATTCACAATACCACCAGTCAAATCATTGCAAATCATGACTATTCAATATATCATCCAACCTTTTTGGGTAGTTTCCCTTGCATCACAGATGATTTGCATTTTACAAAAAGACCTCTACCAATCTGAACACCCGAAAGGATTAGATCAGCTCTTAGTTTGGTAGTTTGCTTGGTTGTGGTTTACTAATTTATGTTTTTACCATAACAGGTCAGAGGATCAGATGCATCTGGCCAATTCGTGGGAGAGGACGGGCCTGAGAGTGACATCATTCAGGTGCAGATCAACGATGAACATCAGGACCCAGAGAAGACCTCTGGTGCTGAGGAGGAAGACAGAGAAGCTGTTGTTGTGTTGGACGACCACGATCAGCTGGACGCAGGTATAGAGGAGCCCAATATGGAAGGGCGAGCCAAAGGCAACGGCATCAGAGGGGCGGGTCGCATGTGGAGACGACGGCACGGAGAGCACAGGGGAGGCAGAGGAAGAGGCTTTAAACACAGGAAGCGATACATATTCAAAGACCGCAAGCTCATGGGTAACTATCAGGATTATCAGGAGCACCTTCCGACGCCAGATGAGACAATGGATAATTTTGGAGTGGACTTTCAGGCCGATTACAAGTCCAATCAGCATCTCGCAGACGGTACCATCCACATTGAGTACAGGCCTGGAGAGGAACAAGGAGAAGAGATTGGCCCTGATGGAGGTCCTGCACACTTTGGTGTGGAAGCTTCCAGCGGGGAAGAGGGAATGGGAGTCGGGACACATACAAATGAACACGGAGCTGCTGACGAGTCTGTAGCGGTGGTGGGATCCACGTCCTGCGTAGCGGGACCAGTGGTGTGCGAGCAGTGCGGACTAGCGCTTTGCTCATTGCAGGACTTAGCCATGCATTCCCTGGTGTCACACCGGCTGTATGTGTGTCCTTGCTGTGGGAAGCACTTCAGCCACTTTAATATCCTCAACCGTCACATGATCGTCCACCGTGGAGTTTCCAAGCTCCACTGTTGCCCCCTGTGCCAAAAGACCTTCACTCAGAAGTCAACACTGTATGACCACATGAATGTGCACAGTGGGGAGCGGCCGTATGTGTGCGCGTACTGCCATGTCAGCTTTGCCCACAAGTCTGCTCTGCGCCGTCACCTGATGGAGCAACATGGAAAGACCATGCCCCAAAACCACATGGAGATGCAGCAAAACAATGAGGGTGGTGTTGGGCTAGGGTTTAAATCATATATGAATAGGTAAAGTAGGTGTTATAAAGAAAATAATATTTTTTTCTTTATACACTTCTCTATTTAAACTTTGCACAGCCATGAAAATGTCTTTGAAATCGATAAGTAATTACTATGCATTTGAGCTTTATAGCCTGGAGTGAATGAATGACTGATTATTCAGTTAAATAGTTTGCCTAAAAATTAAAATTCTGCCATGATTTATTCACTCTAATGTTGTGTCAGACCTGTGACTTTCTCCTGTGACTTTCTTCAGCTGAACACAAAATAATATATTTAACTGCTTTTTGTAAAATATACAATAAAAATCAATAGGGTCCAAACAATAGCGGCTCCACTGTTACATATACAGGTACCTGTTGGGAATTACTGCATGCTGCATCTCTGTCAGTGCCTTCGGTCCAGCTGCGGTCTTTCTTAGATATTTTGACCCATTAAAGGGGTAGTTCACCCAAAAATTCTGCCATTAATTACTCACCCTCATGTCGTTCCAAACCTGTAAGACCTTCGTTCATCTTCGGAACACAAATTAAGATATTTTTGATGAAATACGAGAGCTTTCTGACCCTGCATAGACAACAATAGTAACTACTACATTCAAGGCCCAGAAAGGTAGTAAGGACATCGTTAAAATAGTCCATGTTCAGTCATAATTTTATGGAGCTACAAGAATATTTTTTGAGTGACTTTATTCAACAATTCTTTTTGATTTGGTTCCCTCTGGGCAAGACTTGGCAAAGCCCTCCCCTTTTCACAAATTCTATGAACTTTGTGAGGCAGGGCGGCTTTTGTTTGCCTTTATATACATCTTAAGCATGTCTGCCAACTTACGCAGAACCTGATTATATCACCATCTACACCATCCCCGCACCAAGGCGATCTTGCAATCAACCATCCAGATCTTATTAAAATCTTAACCTCTCTCTTAGCTTTGAGTTGGCTGCTCTACCAGCTCTGGGATTCTTTCCCCCTCCACAATGAAGGATATCAGGGCCTTCAGGATCACTTGAAAAGTCACAGGCCAGGTGAGCCGAAGCAGGTTGGAAATAAACTTTGCAGGACAGAGTCCCCAGGAGTAGGGTTGAAGACCAAGGTCCTAATACATTCTAAACTATAATACAACTCTATTGAAAAGCCAACAGGCTGGTGTGAAACTGACCCATAGGCATATGCCAAGTCTAGCCAGAAGAGGTCTTTCTTGACCTTCTTGGCAGTCTAGATCTGCTCCCATATCATCAATGCATGTTCTACACACCCAAGAAATCCTGTGACAACGGCCTTCCGGCAGCTTCTTCCTGTTATCACCAAAAAGAAAATCTTCCCCTAAAAATTCAATACTTGAAAATGAGTGATGTTAGTGGATTCCTGTTCCTTCGATATAAAGCCATCACCCTCCATAGGTCACCACTCCTTTTCTTCCAGTAGATAAACTACAAACTAAACAACTCCCTCTTTCTCCGCTCTTGCATTCTCACTGATCTCCTCAATACCGCTATCCTACCCCTTATTCACATATCTCATAATATCTTCAGACTCTCCTCCTCTTGCTCGTCTGTTTGCAAGCTTCATCTTTCACCAGCCGAAGTATCTCCTCTCTTCCAACCAGAACCTTCGGGCAACTCTTCATATTGTTTTACTGAATCTATGCATTTCTTATAAAAAGCTAGACTAAACATATTAAGCTTGGTTTCCACCATTCCACAAAGTATTCCACTATGTATATGTATGGTTTTGCACAAATCCTAATCGAACAACTGCCTTGCACTACGACATGTAGGCAGCTTTTTGTAGTTACAGCTTTTACATACTTGAATGAGCAACTGGGAAAGAGCAAAATCTCCAACATCAGCCTAAAATCACCATTTACTTGTATTTTACACTATTATTACTTGTCAGACTAATTCTTATGCACCTTGTCCACATAAGATACATATCAGACAGTGCATTTACCCATTGGCTCTTGTGACTGAAAGCTTATAGACTTTGTTTCTTAATGCTGAAATATTGTTGCAGTTTCTCAATTTGAAAAAACAGAAAATTCTTTAAAAAAAAATGTGTTTCCCATTAAATCTGATATGTTACTCTTTAGTATGCAGAGAGTTTATATAACAGTGCATGCCTCTGTATTTGTGTTCTCAGTATTCTGTTTCCCTTTAGGCAAAAAGAGCACTGGAAGGTCTGAACTAGAGCTCATTTCATCAATACCACCTAATGTTGTGAATTGTTGCGGGGAAAAGCTTGTTCCACACAGCAGAGGTCTGCAGTAAATCAGTTATTATTCATACACAAACCCATTATACAAAGCTCAGATTTGCTTGACGTCACAGGTGAAAACTCAACAGGCTTATAGTTTCTGTCTGTCCGTCTCTGAAGATGCACTGTATAGATGTTTCACTGAGGTAAGGGTTTTTTAGTTAGCCCATATTATGAAGTTAACCCAGGCATGCTGATGGAAAAGTTTATTGATTATTTATTGAACACAATGACAATCCACGACTGAGTTAAATGTTCAGAAACACTGTGCAGTAAATGCTGCTAATTAAATGACAGAAAAGTAACAGATTTACTTTATCATGTCTTTGAAAAACAAAGTGTCTGCTGTATGTAGACAAAATCTAATGCTGGACCTGTTTACAAGTTTAACATATGCTAAATAACGGTTTTCAAAAATCTTCAGTGTAGACGACCTGGCTCCGTTTGTCTCTGTACGAGCCCTTGGCACTGTTCTGCACAGCTGTGAAGGACAAAAAAAGCAGGAGCAAGAAAAAAAACAGAAATAGAAATGGGTTAGTTAAGAGTGCAACACTCAGCCTGCTTGACAGTTTTTCTTTCCCAGTGAAATGTCTTTATTTACCGAGAGAAGCCCAGACAGATTTCCCTGTGGCAGCATCAAGCATGGGCTGCTTCCTGGCAATGCTGACTTTGATGTTGACGTCACCCACAGTGGTGCCATTCAGCTGAGAGACAGAAATAGTTTAAAAACAGGGTTTTCTTACAGTAAATAAATAAAGATTTGTTAAATACTGACAATATGTCCTATCACAGAAAACAGCGTGCATTTGTAATGCTGGAGTGTTAACATGCAATGCAGACAAGCTTAAATATACACAGTACAAAAACTCTACAGACCACAACATTCTATTTATGGATGTAAAGCTGCAAAACATCAGAAATCGACATGGTATTGATGTCAGAACCATAAGCTCATTAACACATGACCACTAGAGCTTGCATGACTGTCCATAAAAGTAGTCGGTGGGTCCTCAGATCACTTGTGTGGTTGGCTTTTAGTGTACCAGAACTATCTAGAACAGATTCTGGTAACTGAAATATAGCTGAAATAATATAAAATAAAACAACTTCAACTGAAATAAGTGCAAGCTGAAGTACTAGAATTACTAAAATTGAAATAAAATATTACAAACTAAACTTACATTATAAAACGAATTAAAATGACAAAAGCACAACATTTCTAAATCTTAAACTATAATTAAAACAAAAAAAATACAATATTATTAAATACAATATTGGTATCTGAATAATACTTGAATAACACTGATGTACTTTGTAAATGCAAACTGCTCAAGTTTTACAAACACAGATCACAACTAGTATTTAATCACCACTTATGATTTTTATATATATATATATATATATATATATATATATATATATATATATATATATATATATATATATATATATATATATATATATATATATATATATATATATATATATATATACACACACATACACACATACATATACATACATACATACATATATATATATGACATTTATACAGTATATTACATTTCTCCGTCACACCATAGGACACATCGATACGTCAACTACCCATATACAGCTGAGATCAAATGTTTACACCCCCATTTCAGAATCTGCAAAATGTTAATTATTTTACCAAAATAAGAGGGATCATACAAAATGCATGTTATAGTTTATTTAGTACTGACCTGAATAAGATATTTCACATAAAATATGTCTAGTCCACAAGAGAAAATAATAATTGAATTGAAATTGAATATTAAATAAACAATAACATGCTTTTTGTATGATGCCTCTTATTTTGGTAAAATAATTAACATTTTGCAGATTCTGAAAGGTGGATTTAAACTTTTGACTTCAACTGTATATATATATATATATATATATATATATATATATATATATATATATATATATATATATATATATATATATATATATATATATATATATATATATATATATATATATATATATATACACGCATGCAAATTACATGTGAAGTGAACTGAGGTCATTTATACAGAATTCTTAAAAGGTACAGAGAGGAAGTATAAAGTATGAAAATATGACAATACAAAAGTGTGGAAAGTGGCTCCTTAAATGGGCTCTACTAACCTCTGCCACAGCCTGGTCTGCTGATTCAATCTTCTCAAAGGTGACAAAGGCACAACTAGTAAGAGACAGAGGGCAAAAATGGGTTAAATATTTTGTGTTTTCTCAGACATTTCTCAGTTCAAACGAAGGAACCAAGATTAAAGATCACTTTTATTTAGCAAGGCTGCATTAAATTGATCAAAAGTGACAGTGAAGACATTTACAATGTTACAAAAGATTAATATTTTGAAAAAAATATGAAGCAGCACAACTGTTTTCAAGATGGATAATAATGAGAAACGATTTTATGCTCAAGAAACCTTTCTAAATGCCCAAAAGAATCAGAAAACAATCTTACTTGCGTGGTGAGTCCATCGAAAGGTCGATGATGTTTCCATGCAGGGCAAAGGCCGAGCGCAAACTGTCTTCCACTAAACCTGTGCCATATACATACACAGTGTTTCCTTTGCGCACACCTCTGCGCTCTGGATATGAGTCTGACCCTGAACAACATTAGAGACGATTATTAGACATTCGGTTTTTCAACAGAACGACGCTTATTATCAGTGACTATTTAGAAAAGGCAAATGCATGAAATATTCTCAGTTGTTTACAAACACTGTAATGAAACAAAATGAACACTGAACGTGAAGTGATTTATTTTAGCACAGATTCACTTACGTCTGTAGGGTCCGTCCCGCTCTCTGTCTCTTTCTCGGTCTCGATCTCTTTCTCTGTCCCTTTCTCTATCCCGGCTCCGGTCCCGTTCATGTTCACGGTCCCGTTCTCTCTCCCTGCCTCTTTCACGGTCCCTCTCTCTGTCTCGGTCTCTGTCTCTTTCTCGATCTCTCTCCCAATCCACCTCTCTTTCCCGATCACGCTCAGGATCTCGACTCGACATTCCTCCCTCTTCATCACGAGATCGATCTCCAGGAACAAAACTACAGGAAAAAGAAAACAGCTTTAAATGTGACTGTAATACTGTTTCTATAAAGGTATTAGATTATGAGTATTATTTTTTTTTACACTGAGTCCGACAGTCTCACCTCTCATACAAGGATTTCCTGTGGGCTCGTTTAGCAGACTACAGCAAGAAGAAACAACATGGTGTAAAGTCAAGTCTACAAACAATATTTAATATACTCAACAGGCCTATTTACATATAACATACATTCACACTTTTGACACAACCAATCAAAAGTTTTTTTGTTTTTTTAATGTTTTTAAAAGGCTGCAAATTAAAATAGAAACAGTAATATTGTGAAAAATGTGTTATTGTGTTACAAAAAAAAATAAAAATCAGCATATTATTATGATTTCTGAAGGATCATGTGACACTGAAGACTGGAGTAATGATGCTGAAAATTCAGTTTTGCATCACAGGAATAAATTACATTTTAAATAATATTCAAATAGAAAACAGTTATTTTAAATTCTAATAATATTTCAAAATATTACTGATTTTTGATCAAATAAATGCAGCCTTGAGTGGATAATTTCTATAGTGTAAAACAGCATTACATCAGGAGGTTCCTCATCTGTGGAGACGCTTCTTTGAAATGGCAGGAATGCTGGGGCAGAACCTTTCTCAGGATCCTGAGATACAAAGAAAATCCATAATTAGCTCTGTATGAAAAATAAACTCATCAAATTTCTGTCAACTTGCCATTAATGAGGTGAAAACATCTCTTACTTTCAGTTTGCCCTCAAGTGTTCTGGAGCGCTTGAAGCCTGAGTTCTTGTTCTCTGATTTGATGGCGCTGATCGCTCCAGACTTGATCAGCATTTTGGCCTGCTCTGTTGCAGTCGCTGTGTCCACCACCGGCTGATCTGACAAAGCTTAACAGAGACAGTCAGAGAGATCATTCGTAGATCACAGATTTCATGCAAAACGTATTTCAGGAGCATCTGGAAAGTTTAGAAATCCATAAATTGACTTACTGCGCTTCAGTCCTGTCTGACTCGTCTGATTGGTAGAGCTCTGTTTCTTCAGAGCCATTAGGGCCTTTTTCTACATGACGGAAGTGAACGTAGATAACACACTACATGTCAAAAGGATTGTTTATTTATTACATATATGCATATATGTGTCTTTTTCAGCATTGGCAGCTGGGGCTTAAAATACAGTAACTGAATCAACACTGAACTGGCTTTACAGTTTCATAATTAATGAATTTTGGAACATTAAGACAACATTATTTTCCTGTATTTATTGAATATTATTATTTTACGATAGTGCTTTTAACGGTTACAAAATGTAGCCTTAGAAAACATATTATAGTTTCACCTTTTTCTTTAGTTTAGCATATTTCTTCTGCAGTGCTTCCTCCTCGTCTGTCAGTGAGCTGGGAAATATTGCCATTTTCGTGGATCTCAAGGGAAAAAACAACAGCAATGTTTGAGCAGATGCTCTATATATTTTCCAATCAATGCATCACCAATATAAACATGCTATCGATGTTTCCGTTACAGCTGGCTTTTAACAACGTTTATTTTTATTTTCTTTTTAAAAATGCAAACTGCATAAAAGACAGGACTTCATATTAAATTACCTTAAATTCAGAAAATGAGAATAAGCGTCTGAAATAATCCCTCACTCGGCGCACAATTATGACGTAATCTGTTATCATCCGCGGAACCAGATCAAACTAAATAGTTTGTCCTTAATTATTATTTTTTTTATTTTATAATTTGTTGACGTATATTAAAAACCTAAATTTATTTTAGATCGCACACACATAACATTATGCTGTAAAGTATTAAACGAAACAAAATAATAATAATAATAAACTTCCGTCCCTTTAGTTCTGCGCAGCTTCCTGCAGGACTGAAACTTTATTGATACTGAAGAACTGCAGAGTGACATGGACAAAATAGGTATGAATTTAAATATAGTAGTAGTTTATTTTATTTGGGATTTGTAATTCTGCGAGTTTACCTGGTGTGGTGTAATAATATGATTAGCGGCCACTTCTGGATTTAGCTGATTTGTGTCATAATTCGCTACTTTGACAGCCAGCTCAGCAACTACATTGCCAAACTGCATCTGACAGTAATGATCCAATGGGTTTTATGAGTATTTTGGTGTCACCCCAGATTTTAGTCTTTGTATTTGCCTGTAGCTGCAGTGGTACTGTTGAACTGCTGTTTTCTTCTGTGTGTAGATTTGCCCCCAGTGGGTCCTGATGATTTGCCCCTGTCTCTGCTGGAGATGGGCTGCTCGGGGAGATTTGAGCTCATCACACACCCACTGCCCAAAAACAAACCCCTGCCTCCACACAGCACGGTTAGTCATCTAATAGTACTAAAATAATAGTGGGATTCATTTGTGTAAGATAGTACATTATATTCTGTGGTACATTATATAATCTTTCTCTTTTTTTCAGCTTCCCCATGGGCTCCCTCCTACTTGTCTGGATCTAAAAACAGAGGTAGAAAAGCGTTTTCTCCAAGACCCCGCTTGGCTTCCGGTACACGATGTAGATGATGCCTTCCACAAGTTCCTTAAGTATGAAATGAGACACATGCAGAACATAGTGCTTGTCTTTGCAAAATATATATAATATGTTTACTCAGTTTTGTCTGTTACAAATTTGTCCTTTAGGATAAGTACGCGAGACAAAGAGGTGGACTCACTCCTGCACTGCTCACTGTCTCCACTGCACTCCGGTCTGTCTGTGGTCAGAGATCCCACCACCGGTATGCTGCTGGATTTCACTGAGGTAACGCTGGAAAATATTTACTACACGTCGATCTTAAAGCTGGTTTTCTTATTCCATTTTAATCTTCAAATTTAGATTCAGTATTGTTGTTGTTACCTAAAACTAAAACTATTTAAATTGTTTTTGTTAATCAAAATGAAATTGAAGTAAAAAAATATATAAATATTAGATGTAACATAAAATATAAAAAACTTAAAAAATAAAAATGTTACTTTGGCAACTAATTAAAATAGGTAGTAATTGTAATATTACAATTAATTACTGAAGCCGAAATGAAAAATAAATGAAATATAAATATTTAAATGCAAACAAAAACTAATAAAAAGTACAAAATTGCATTAATAAACACAATAGCTTGATTTCTGGAAGAATGTAAAAACTGTGATTCATAAAAATATTGCTTTGTTTATTTTTAACGTCCCAATATGTCATCTTCCAATTCAACCAATGGAGTCAGTTTGAGTCAGACTGTTTGCCCAGCCAATGGAAATCTGTTTGGAAACAATCATTATTTTGCAGTTCAGTTGCTGCCAGTAGTGTTGCCTAAAATATGCTCTTCATCTTTAAATTAAAATTCCTTTTTTTTTTTTTTAAATGTGGACAAGGAAGCCACAGTAAATGTTCTTTAAAATATAATGTCATTTTATAATGAATATGTGACCCTGGACCACACAACCAGTCTTAAGTCGCTGGGGTATATTTGTAGCAATAGCCAAAAGTACATTGTATGGGTCAAAATTATCGATTTTTCTTTTACGCCAAAAATCATTAGGATATTAAGTAAAGCTCATGTACCATGAAGATATTTTGTAAATTTCTTACCATAAATATATCAAAACTTAATTTTTGATTAGTAATATGCATTGCTAAGAACTTCATTTGGACAACTTTAAAGGCGATTTTCTCAATATTTTGATTTTTTTGCACCCTCAGATTCCAGATTTTCAAGTAATTGTATCTCGGCCAAATATTGTCCTATTCTAACAAACCATGCATTACTGGAAAGCTTATTTATTCAGCTATACATATGATGTATAAATCTCAATTTCGAAAAATTGAAACCTAAGACTGGTTTTGTGGTCCAGGGTCACATATAACATTGTTTTTTCTTATGTCAGGTGTTATTAGAGGACACAGGATTGTCTGCCAAAAATTCTCTGTCATTACAAAGACAGCCTGGACCCCCATCAGAGAGCCTGAGAGGGAGCAACACAAACTATCCATTCCTGCCAGGTTCAGTAATTCATATTTAGATCCGTTTCTCATAACTGTGTTTAAAATGATCCAGATTTTAAACTCTGCTGTCCTTGTACAGCTGGAATGGAAGAACTGACGTTAGAGCAGATTAAGAAAAAGTCAGAGCTGGAAGAAGACATTGACTTTGAGAAAGGTTGGTGGTCTGTTTTGTTTCGTCAGTGAACAATACTTTGTGTGTGAGAGAGAAAAAGAAACCGTGACAGTGTGTTTCTTGCCTTAGATTTGTTGACGGTTCCTCCTGGGCTGAAGGCTGGTATGGACTTCAGTGACAAAGGTCGGATTTCATTATTGCTCTCTGCATACATACCATGTCATCATCCCACTTTAAGCTGTGCATTATTATCCAACAATAAAAAATCTATCATCAATTACTCACCTCAGTTACTTTCCAAACTTGTATGACTTTCATTCTTCTGCAGAACACTTGTCTTTAATCTCTAATACTCTGCCGAAGAAAGAAAGTCTTTGAGGTTTGGAGCGACGTGAGGATAAGTAAATGATGACAGGATTTTCATTTTTGAGTGGACTATCTCTTTAATGGCTTTAGAAGCTAAAACCACGAAGAGTGCGGTGAACCTGCTTTCCCTCCTGTCGACCTTTGATGATGCCATTGACGCTCTGCCTGAGGAGAAAGAGGGAGTTTCACAAAAAGAGGAGACTGTTAAACTTCCCAGAACTAACAGCCTGGAGGACCTGGGAATTAAAGTGTGTATAACTTTTAGAAAGACTTCTCATTTGATTATTTACCCATTTGTTTAGTTTGTCATTTTCAAAATATGTTCTTCTTAACCACATGTACTCCTCAGGATTCCTCTCCTTCTCAGTCTTCAGCGAACACAGTAAGTCTGAGTGAGCAAAAGAAGAAACTGCAGCAAGAAGGCAAGGGAGATCATAAAAAATGGGCCGTTCCTGTGGACATCACCTCACCCTGTGAAGACTTCTACAAGCGTATCCCTGATCCGGCCTTCAAGGTCAGAACTCACTATATGTCCATCATTTTGCAATGTTTTAGTGCAAAGCTGCTGTTATGCACGAGGTTTTTGTGAGTTTGCTGAAATAAAAGTTTGTTCTTTTTTTTTTTTTAGTATCCCTTTGAGCTGGACGTGTTTCAGAAGCAGGCTATTCTCCGACTCGAAGCTCATGACTCTGTGTTTGTCGCGGCTCACACATCAGCTGGCAAGACTGTGGTGGCTGAATATGCAATTGCACTTTCCCAGAAACACATGACCAGGTGTGTATGTGAGACCCAATGTCAGCAGATTGCGTCATTTTAGTTATTTTTTCTTTTCTTTTTAATACGCTACCGTTCAAAAGATTGGGATCTTTAGAAGTCTCTTATGTTCACCAAGGCAGCATTTATTTTATCAGAAATAGAGTAAATATTGTAATATAATATTGTGAAATATTATTACTACAGTAAAATTGTGAAATATTATTACAATACAAAAGAGCTCATTTCTATTTGATGACATGTTAAAATGTATTTTTTTCCTGTGATGCAAAGCTGAATTTTCAGCATCATTACTCCAGTTTTAACCAAAGTAAAACAAAATGTAAAAATCATTTATTTTTTACTTATTTTATTTCAGCTACCAAGGCAACATTTCTTGTAGTTTAACTTTAGTTTAATTTGAAGTATTAAAATGACTAAATAAACTAAAACTAATAATACAAATCAATAAAAACTATATGTGACCCTGGACCACAAAAGAGAAAGGTAAATTTATTTAAATTGAGATTTATACATAATCTGAAAGTTGAATAAACAAGCTTTCCATTGATGTATTTGTTAGGATCAGACAATATTTGGACAAGATACAACTATTTGAAAATCTGGAATCTGAGGGTGCAAAAAAATAAAAAATATAAAGAAAATGACCTTCAAAGTTGTACAAAATGAAGTCCTTAGCAATGTATATTGCTAATCAGTAAATTAAGTTTTCATATATTTATGGTTGGAAATTTACAAAATATCTTCATGGAACATTATCTTTACTTAATATCCTAATGATTTTTGGCATAAAAGAAAAATCGATAATTTTGACCCATACTATGTATTGTTGGCTATTGCTACAAATATACCCGTGATGCTTATGACTGGTTTTGTGGTCCAGGGTCACATATGAAAACATTTAAAATAAAATAAAAAACAGCAAAATTCCTAAAACTTTAATTAAAATTAAAGTGAAAATAGAAAGTATAAAATCAGAAGAAAAAAAAATCAAATTCAGAAAAAAATATGATAGATTATCAGTGATACAAAAATAACACTGCTTTATTGTCACTTTTAAAAATTAAATGCATTCTTGCTGATTAAAAAAAAATGGAATATTAGGTATTAAAAAAATGTAATTGCAATTTTGGTGATCTTTTTAAAACCGAGTTAAAAGCATAAATGTAAAGCACTTTGAATTCCCATTCTGTGTGAAATGTGCTAAATAAGTAAACTTATCTTTCCTTACTGTGACGTTAGATGAATGGCTCACACTAATATCACTGTTCCTCCTGACAGGACCATTTACACGTCCCCCATTAAGGCCTTGTCCAATCAGAAGTTCCGCGACTTCAAGAACACGTTCAGGGATGTGGGACTTTTGACTGGAGATGTCCAGCTGAGCCCTGAATCCTCGTGTCTCATCATGACCACTGAGATCTTGAGGTGATTATCCAATAGCAAGCCTTCACATCAGTTACTCATAATTCATCTTTTTTTTAACACTCTTTGTTAATCAGTATGTCTTCCTCCTAACAGATCTATGCTCTATAACGGGTCCGAGGTCATTCGAGATCTGGAATGGGTCATTTTTGATGAGGTTCACTATATCAATGATGCAGAGGTGATGGTTTCTGTTCAAAAATCTAGTTCAGTTATGCTTTCCTCTTTACTGCATTCAGTTTACTGCATATGATGTTGTTGTGTGTCAGAGGGGAGTGGTGTGGGAGGAAGTGCTCATCATGTTGCCGGAGCATGTTAGCATCATCCTGCTGAGTGCCACAGTGCCAAACGCAGTGGAGTTCAGTGAATGGATTGGGTGTGTGTTATCAAAGCCGTGAAACCAGATTTGATCCTGCTCTATGTAGATTGTGTGGCTCATACGCTTTTACTGTGCTTTCTCTGTCCTCAGGCGCATCAAGAAGCGGCACATCTATGTGATCAGCACAATTAAAAGGCCTGTTCCTCTAGAGCACTATCTGTATACCGGCAACAGCACCAAGACTCAGAAAGAGCTCTTCCTGTTGCTGGACCCCACTGGAAACTTCCTTACTAAAGGGTACGTTAAGTCACAGATATGAATGCATTTCAGATTTATTCAAGATGTTTAGAGCTCAGTTTATTCTACCGTTTTCAAATATTTTTTTAAATAACTATGCTTAACAAGGCTGCATGTATTTGATCAAAAATACAATAAAAATGTAATATTGTGAAATATTATTATGATTTAAAATAAGTGTTTTCTGTAAGAATATATTTTAAAATGTAAATTATTCCTGTGATGTCAAAGCTGTGTTTTCAGCACCATTACTCCTGTGTCACATGATCCTTCAGAAATCATTCTAATAGGCTGATTTGCTGCTCAAGAAACATTTCTTCTTATATTAACGTTAAAAACAGTTGTGCTGCTTCATATTTTTAGGAAACTGTGATATGTTGTTTTTTTGTTTGTTTTTTTACAATTCTTTGATGAATAGAAAGCTCAAAGTAACAGCATTTATTTGAAATATAAAATGAAAGAGAATGTAAAATAGAGAAAATAAATTTGGAATGTGGATTAATAATAATAAATCAATTAATATTATAATGTGATTGCAATGTTCGTCGTATTTGACTGTTCTTTAGCTAGAGATAAAATTTTAAGATAACATTTCAACTCAAATGTATTTATTAGTGCTGTCAAACAATTAATCGCGATTAATCACATCCAAAATAAACGTTTTTGTTTAAATAATATATGTATGTATACTGTGTGTACATATAAATACAAACACATGCACGTATACATTTAAGAAAAATATGTTTATATTAATATTATTAAATATATTTAGGTTTAAAATAAAATATCAGAATATGAATATAAATGTGTGTATTTACATATATACATAATATATATATATATATATATATATATATATATATATATATATATACACAGTACACATACATATATAATGTAAACAAAACCTTTATTTTGGGTGTGATTAATCGCGATTAATCATTTGTCAGTACTAGTATTTATTTAGTAAATAAGTGCCAGAAAAGGGTTGAAAGTGGTGTATTAAACTACATTTACACAAAAACAACTTTGATTAACATATTTCGACTAACATTGAAGATGGACTGTAGAAGAGGTTTTCAAAGATATAGCAAAGGGCTTTCAAACTGAAACAAATGTTTTGTTTTCCAGCTACTATGCCGCAGTAGATACCAAGAAGGAACGCACTAGTAAACATGCACAGTCTTTCGGCACAAAAAATGTATCGCAGCACAGCACAACAGCCAGTCAGGTCAGTGTCTCAGCCTCTCATCTTTTCTTTTTAAACAGGCTATATAACATAGCAGGTCTTTATTTCTAACAACTACAGTGTTTTCACGTTGTTTTCTTCATCCTCGTTGTGCTCCCCCAGGATCGAGCCGTGTGGCAGACGCTGCTGAACTATCTGTCTCAGAGGCAGCAGACTCCAGTGGTGGCGTTCACATTCTCTCGGACACGCTGTGATGAAAACGCCCGCTCCTTGACCTCTCTGGACCTCACCAGCTCCATAGAGAAGAGCGAGATCCACTCCTTCCTGCAGAAGAGCCTGACCAGGCTGAGAGGAGGCGATCGCCAGTTACCGCAGGTACATGAGATTTGGCTCCAGTGTCCAACAGGTTTTTCATTGGCTGTTTCATATATCTGGACAACAAGGTGGCTTATACCCAGTGTAATTCTGATAAATTATATATAGCTCAATTTAATGATAAGCAGAAATGCTGAATTTAAATCAACACTTATTTTACAAAATTTTACTTGAAGGCTGTTTTTAGAAACTTTAAGATGTTTTGCACTGTTGAACTGTCCTAAGTTAATTAGCGTGTACTAAGTAGTAGTGTATACTTCAAGTTGTCTTTCAAAATTAAATAATACATTTTTTTTGCATTTTGCATAAATAATGTTTTGTTTTTTTACATGGCAGTAGGTTAATAACAGTTAAATACAGTTAAACTCTCAGTAACCAATTGTAATTAAAAAAGAAAAAGAAAAAATGATTTACTACTGTAATGCAATAAAAGAAAATGCATTATTTAATTTTTAAAGACAATTCTAAGAATACACTGCTGTTCAAAGGTTTGGGGTCAGTAAATTGTTTTATGTTTTGAAAGAAGACTGGTAACACTTTACTTAAAGCCTTTATATTTAATGCATTATAAAAGTATTTTTAATGCATTAATTATGCTTTGTAATGCATCTTATGATCCTACGAATGTTATTATACATTATAGCACTTGTCTATTCATAGTTACATCTTTAAAAAGTATAATGCATAAAAACACACAAAAACGACCAATATCAGATGTAACAATGAATTTGCAAATATTATAATGCAATTAAACTTTGGTTGCAATTGCTTATGAAATTATGAAATGCATTGCAGTGTACATTATGAATACCTTTATGATGCATTATACATAATGGCTTTAAGTAAAATTAAGCAAAGTGAAGTTACCGGAATTCTATTATGTGACCATATGACCAAAAATACAGTTAAATCTTTAATATTGTGAAATATTAAAGCTGTTTTCTATTTGAATATATTTTAAAATGTATTTTAAAATATATTTTAAAAACCATATTTGAAAACCAAAGATATGCATTATGCTTTTACAAACTTTGTAATGAATTTAAAAACAAATTGGTTGCATTAGGTTCAAAATTGCAGTATATTTGTTGATTAATTAGCCTGGTCAATGTTCACCTTTAAATGTCAATTTAATAGAGTTATTATCAGCGTTGTTTTTTCGTCACAGATCCTGTTGATGCGTGATTTGCTGAAGAGAGGGATTGGTGTTCACCACAGCGGCATCCTGCCAATCCTGAAGGAGATTATTGAGATGCTCTTCTCCAGAGGTTTAGTAAAGGTTTGTTTTATGGACTTGTTTTGTACAAGCTATATATGAATAGACAAAAGCTCAATTTATAGCTACAGTTGTGCTCATAAGTTTACATATCCCTTTCAGAATATGGAAAATGTTAATCATTTTAACAAAATAAGAGGGATTATGAAAATTGCATGTTATTTTTTTTATTTAATACTGTCCTGAATAAGCGATTTCACATAACACATGTTTATATATTCTCCACAAGACAAAATAATAACTGAATTCATAAAAATGACACCGTTCAAAAGTTTACAAAAGTTGAATAAATTCAGTTATTATTTTGTCTTGTGGAGTATATGTAAACCTCTGTTATGTGAAATGGCGTATTCAGGACAGTACTAAATAAAAAATAGCATGCAGTTTTCATGATCCCTTTTATTTTGTTTCAGTTATTAACATTTTGCACATTCTGCAAGGGGTATGTAAACTTATGAGCACAACTGCATATTTGATTAAAGACAAAAAAAGTCTTTTACATACAGTCTTTCTCTCTTTCAGGTGCTGTTTGCTACAGAGACGTTTGCTATGGGTGTGAACATGCCTGCCAGAACCGTCGTGTTCGACAGCATCCGCAAACATGACGGCACGGGTTTCAGAAACCTGCTGCCTGGTAAAAACACAGCTCCTTTGCTGTCTTACATTACAAACAACAAAATGCCTGTTTTGTCCAAACATACCTGACTTGCATCTCTTAAGCACGCCTGTTGCAGGTATTCTCATTTAAAATGATAATTGATTTGTATTATCATAACAATAGACGTTATAAGAAGCTGTCAGATACTTGTTAGCGGAGGCGCTACAGGCAGACGGACGCTGCTGATGGCCAGGTGTTTGATGAATTAGCCATCTCTAATGAATGAGCAGATTAATTATGCTGGAGTAGTGCAGATGTTTGTGCACATGTGACTGGACTGCAGTCAGACTGGGGGAAAGACAGCAGGAGGCCTTTGATGTGTGTATGTGTGAGAGAGATGTTTGAGTTTGCTTCAGTCTTTTTTCTTCTAATAATAGTGTGTATGGAAAAAGGTGAGAGGGAGAGAGTATAGCTGGCCGCTTTTAAAGATGCAGCACACGTTTGAGTGTAGATGGGAGAGCCATTGCGTCGAAAGCATTTTGTACGTTGCCTAAAGTACACAAGACAGACAAAATAGATATGTATAAAACATTTGGGTAAATGTGACGATATATATGTCAAAAGTGTGTCTGGGTCATATTTTACCAGCAAAAAAATAAAAATAAAGAAAAATTATTATTTTAAACTTTTAAGACAATTATACATTTTGCTAAAATTAAAATTTTACTTCAATAAAAAATTAAGAAAACGATACCCGTTTTAGGAACATTTTTCAAGTGATTTTTGTGACAGTTAAACACAATTAAACTCTCTCTCAGTAACCTACTGTAATGTAAAAAAAAATACTGTAATTAAAAATAGATATATTAACTGTGGAAGATAATTCTGAGTATATACTACCATTGAAAGGTTTAGCATTTCTTAATGTTTCAAAATTTGATCAAAGATACAGTAAGAGCAGTAATATTGTGAAGTATTCTAACAGTTGAAATTTTCAATTTTTATTTGCTCAAGAAGCATTTCTTATTATTCTCAATGTTAAAAACAGTTGTGCTGCTTAATATTTTTGTCCAAACTGTTGAAAACAACAGCATTTATTTAAATAAATTTGTTACTTTTGTAACATTAGAAATGTATTTACTGGCATTTTAATTCATTTCAATCTTACTGATTCCAAACCTTTAAATGATACTATCTTGGTAATATTTGTTGTACTAAATTTATGATTATTCAAAAAATAATGATTTTTCCCCTGAATAATTGTCATGAAAATAGTGTCACAATGGCAAGAAATCTTAATGGCCTCAAAAGGTAAAAAACAAAAAAGGCTCAATGTTGTTGTTTAATATATGTAAATGTATATAATTTTTTTGGTTTAGTCTGATGTTGATCAAGAGTATCACAGTACTAAACTGTGTGTGTGTGTGTGTGTGTGTGTGTGTGTGTGTGTGTGTGTGTGTGTGTGTGTGTGTGTGTGTGTGTGTGTGTGTGTGTGTGTGTGTGTGTGTGTGTGTGTGTGTAGGTGAGTACATACAGATGGCGGGCCGTGCAGGCAGAAGAGGTTTGGATGCTACAGGGACCGTTATCATCCTCTGTAAAGCTGGAGTTCATGATATGGGAGAACTCCACGCCATGATGCTGGTCAGTACTTCAGTCTGAGTCTGTGTTAAACACCTACAGCTCTCTCCTAAGTGTTCAGGCCTGACGCCTCACTGCTGATGATTCTCTTCAGGATGACTAAAAAAAAAAAAAAGCCCAAATTGGACATGATTACTGAAGTCCTCCATTTTTACGATCATTATTGTAGCACTCTCTGTAGCAATCTCCTCTCTGTAAATCACTGATTGTTTAATCTGGAGCCAAATACAAACGCTGCTGGTCTTTTTTTAGAGTCATGAGCGTGTGAGTGCACCTCTGTCCTCCTCTTGTGGATGGAGTGTGGGTGAATGGGCTCCTCTTCATTAGAGCGTCCAGCGTGCTGGAGCTGTTTTAACCTCTCAGTGTTTCACATCACGGCTGTTCAGTCAATTAACCCTGTCCCTGATTCCCTGACCGCATACACTGCCATTCCAGCACGAAATTCACCAGCATTCACTAGTGCTGTTGCCATTTTGCTCTCTACATTGCACATACCAGAATCCACAGTCGTGAGGGCTGATTTTGAGTGTTATTAGTGTTAGTGAACTAGTGTTTTTTTTATACTTTTAATGTTAATATTTTTAATTACCTTTTAATTTTTTGTTTTAATTTTAGTTGAAGTTTTTATGTACTTTTGAAATTAATGTTTTTTTATATATATATATATATATATATATGTAATATACTTATTTCAGTTAGCTTATGTTTTTAAGTATTGCATCTAATAATTGTTTTATTTTATTTCAGCTTTGAGTTAACAAAAATGCTTTTTAATAGTTTTAGTATTAGGTTTAGCTTAATTTCTTAAGCTTAATTTTGCATTTGTAAGGTATTTGTATAATTTAGGCAAATAAATCCTGTAGACTTACACTGAAGATGCAACAATTCATTTTCAGAGGCCAGAATATCAGTTATTTAGAGACCTGGACTCTTTTGAATTGGATCAGTCAGAAACCACCTCAGTGATATGTTTAAGGTCTGGCAATCTCCCACAACCCCTAGCATCATGGTGGTGAGTTTTCCACTGGCAGATCCTCAGAAAATGTAACGATATAGTTAGTTTTACGAGTAATTTCCATAATGTTTAGAAAAAGAAAAGAAAAAGACAAAGAGCATAAAAAATTTGATTTTCCTCATCCATTTGAGCTGCTGATGAGTTTGACCCAGTCCATGTGGGATGCGTTTTTTCTCAAATGGGCCAGTAATCTGTGTGCTGATCAGCTCTATGTCATGGACGTCATGGCAACAGCAGCTGATGCTGTAATAACGCACAGTGTGTTGTCAAGGGCCGCTGTGTGATTGGATCTCCGCTGTATGTCAACTCCATTTCCCCACTCTAATTACCCTGGATGAGCACAAAGGGTGTCATGATACACACATCCTTACATTGTGTCTTCGTGCTATTTTCATGGTTTGAAGCCAATTTGTTATTGTCTGTACGCCATAGTCTTAGTTTAAATATTGGCAATCGATAAATTAATCGATGATGGTTGTTTTAAAGGAGACCTATTATAAGCGCTATATAAATGCATCATTCATTCATTCTATTATGTCCCTTTTTACAATATGTATATAAGTCTCAGGTGTCCCTAGAATGTGTCTATGAATTTTTAGTTCAAAATACCCCACAGATAATTTATTATATCATTTTGGAAAATGCCTATTTTGAAGCAAAAACACACTGTTTTTGTGCATGCCTCTTTAAATGCAAATGAGCTGCTGCTCCCCGCCCCTTTTTCCAGAATAGAGCAGCTCGTACCTCAGAGACTCTGCTAAAAAACATCTGTTTGGATTTGATTATCATGTTTTGAAGCCATATTAGTTTAAACAAAATAAGCTCTCTTTCATGTCTTATTGCGCTTAAACTGTTTACACATGAGTTACAAAAACAGTCGGTTATGTGTGTGAAGGTAAACAGCTGGGAAAGAAATCACATGTTTATATTCGACCTGTGGGGCAGCAGCATAATATACAGTAATTAAATCAATAAATCCACTGCTCTCGTCTCCTCTGAGGCTGGGACTATAAATAGTGTTCTGTGCTCGTCAGTGCAGCCAAAGACAGAACAGTTAGCATGCATTGCTCAAACTTTTGCCATGGCATTAGAACTGGTACACCGTTGACGCTTCTGAAAACACAATGGCGGTACCGTAGGTGGAAACTTGCAGATTAAGGGACGGTAATATTATAATAAGATCCCCTTTATACATCACGGGGGGGAGTGAAATCTGAGCGGCTCGTTTGTTCACAAGCTTTCAGAGGAAGGCTTACCAACACAAAGTTATTAGGTTGTTCTTTTTCACATTTTCTGGGTTGGTAGATACACTGGGGACCCAATTATAGCACTTAAACACGGAAAAAGTCTGATTTTCATGATATGTCATCTTTAAATGAAATGGAGTTAAATATGCAAGAGCACAGGGAGATGGTGTTAATGTGCGGCGGTTCTCTCTGTGTCAGGGGAAGCCGACAGTCCTGCAGTCTCAGTTCAGACTGACCTACACCATGATCCTGAATCTGCTGCGTGTGGAGGCCCTGAGGGTCACCGACATGATGAGGAGGAGCTTTTCTGAGAACCACAGGGATACGCAGGTAAACGGCCTCATTTCCCAGCAGCCCCTGGGTGACGCTGAAATGTCTGTGGGGTTTGCATGCCCCAGTAACTGCCTCGGTAATTCAATCTTACAAAAGGCTGAAATATGAAATATGTGATGAAATGTTATGAAACCCTTTCGGTTAGCCAAGTCATTTCTGTCTTTGTGTTGCTCAGGCTCACGAGAAGAGAATAAGTGAACTGAGGAACACACTCTCCTCTCTCCCTCCGCTGGACACGGAGGGGCAGTTATCTGATATACTGTCATATTACCACACCATCACAGAGCTGCGCATCACCACAGAGACCCTGCAGGTACACATACACACACATTTATATGAGCACAGTGAGCACTATCACAGAGCTGTGTACTCGATTCACCGCATTTGAGCAATTATATTCAGTTACAAACCAGCTAAGAAAAATACTGGACAGTTGATTTCAGATTAAATGACAGAACTGAATTGATCGGGAAAAAAAAGAAAAAAAGGAATGATCTTGATTTAAATTTTATTCAGGGTTGCTGAACAAAAACTAAAACCATAAAAAAAAAAAAAATGTATTACTTCAAAAAAAAAAAAAGGTTAACTGAAATAAAAAAAATTAAAAAAAAACTTTTCAACTAGTTGTTAAGACAACATTTCTCATTTTCATTTTTTTTAATTTGATGTACTAAAATAACTAAAACTGAAATAAAAGTAATAAAAAGCTACATGGACATCTTAAAAATTCACTAAAAACTAATAAAAATGAAAAAAGAAAATACAACAAAAAAATGAAATATACAAAGTATATAAATAATAAACAAAAAAATATAAAAATAAAAACTAATTAAATATGTTATTAAAAATTATTCTAGTATTTCAGTGAAATGATACTAAAATAACACTGATATGATTTAAATTGTTAAAATATTTACAAATCTACACATTACAATATAACAGGTGATATAACACCAAAGCAAAAATGACTTTCTTCTTAATTAAATAAAACAATAGTCATTATGATAACATTAAGCTAGTTTACATATACCATTTTGTTTTATTATTTTTAGTATATTATTATTTATATATAACTGAGAAAGAAAATATAAATGCATATATACATACAGTACATATGTATATATATAAATTGCATTATATTTGATAATAATGACGTCACTCTCTGTGTGTGTGGCAGCGAGCTGTGCTGGAGTCAGTGAATGGACTCAAAGCTCTGTCTGTGGGGAGGGTGGTAATAGTGAACAACGGCCAGCATCACAACGCCCTGGGAGTCATTCTACAGGTGTGTGACTGAATAATGAACACATTTTACTGTCATTTCTCTGCAACAATGACCACTGACACTGTCACATATTCAGTTGGGGAAAGTGGGGTAAGATGCACCACCACTTAATCCACCAAACACTGTTATTATTATTATTATTATTGCAGATGCTATTACAAAATAGTTTTTTTTTTTTTTTTTTTTAAATCTTAATGACCCCAACTTTTGAACAGTGGTGTATTTCCAAGAGGACAACTTGCCTCACTCTCCCCTATTTGTTTTCCTCTCTCTCTTTCCCATCATCTCCTCCCACAGGTGTCCAACGATGCAGTAAATCGCACTTTCACCGCTCTCATTATCTGTGAGAAGGGTAATGAGGAGGCGGCGGGTGATGATCAGTTTAATAAAGTCTTACATCTCATCTACAGCACTTCACTGTTTATTCCAGAGGGTGAGCAGACACGTACATACACACACACACACACACACACACACAGCATCACATCCACCCCCAAATCTTACCTGCCCACACAGTAAATCACCACCGGTTAGCTTGGAGAGTGCCGTCATGACCGTCACACCTACTTCTACAGCTTCTTTTGTTGTTGTTAAAGTGTCATTACAGTGTGACTGTGTGTGTAGGACCCTGCAGTCATACGGTGCAGAAACTGAAGTTGCAGGACATCTCTGCCATCACAACCAAAACCCTCAAGGTCATTCCAGAGAGAATCATCGACAACTACAATAAAAGACAGCAGCCACGCTTCAGGTGTGAATGTGCTCATCTCAATTGTTTTGCATTTGTTGAACTGTGGTACTGATAATAAATAAACTTCCCTTCCTAGACTGGATCCACCAGGTCAGGCTATTTCTACAGCAACTCAGGAGCTCCTGCGATTGGCTGAGGCCAATCCAAATGGCATTACGACCCTTGACCCTGTGAATGACCTGCACCTGAAGGGTGTGGATGTGGTGGAGGGAGTGATAAGGCAACGAGTGTTACAGGACTGTCTGAAAGACTTCCACTGCATTCACTCGCCCACCTTCACTGAACAGGTCTGTTTATTATATTCGTGTGTCACATTCATACATCACCGCTCAGAAGTTTGTGGCCAGTAAGATTTATTTTTTATTTTTTAAAGAAATGAATACTTTTATTCAGCAAGGATGAATTAAATGGATCAAAAGTGACATGTTACAAAAGATTTATATTTCAGATAAATGCCTTTCTTTTGAACCTTTTATTCATCAAAAAATAAACAAATAAAACCTAAATAAAATTAATAACATTTCCGTAAAAATATTAAGCAGCAAATCTGCTCTCAACATGTTTTCCCTTTGAATTAAATAGATTTTTCTGAGCCTTTTGGAAGATATTTGTTCTTGTTGTAATTATCAAACTCACTTAATTTTGATCAATTTCTCATAAAACAAGACTTCTTATTTTATATATTTGTTGCTTTTCAAGTAAATTAATTTTGATTTAAGAATCTTTTGATATTTATTTATTTATTTATTTATTTATTTTACTCTAGATCTGTTGGAAGTTGTATTTTTATTAGTGCTGTCAAACAATTAATCGCATCCAAAATAAAAGTTTTTATTTACATAATATATGTGTGTGCACTGTGTATATTTATTATGTATATATAAATAGACACACTCACATACAGTATATATTTTGAAAATATTTACATGTATTTATATTTATATTCATAGAATTTATATTATATATATAAATATTTTTAATATATAAACACAAGGTTTTTTTTTTTCTTTTTGTTTTTTTAAATATATACATGCATGGGTGTGTATTTATATATGCATAATAAATATACACAGTGCACACACATATACTGTGTGAACCAAAACTTTTATTTTGGATGCGATTAATCGCAATTAATCGTTTGACAGCACTCATTTTTATACTTTGAAGCATTGCTAATACAAGACATTTACATTTACAGACCATATTGATGTATTGTGTTCTATTCAATTTATTTCTAAAAGTTTTTTACTTGGTTCTAAAAAGTCTTAAATTTGTCTTCATAAAGCCTGCAGAAACCCTGTCAAATAGAAAACAGTTGTTTTAGATTGTAATAATAGTTCACAATATTACTAGTATAACATAAGACACTTCTTTCAAAAACAAAAAATCTTACTGACCCCGAACTTTTGATTGGTAGTGTTTTTCCTTCAGTTTTAGGTCATGTCCAAATCCACGGTGCAGACAAAAGGAAAAAAAAAAAAATTCTAATCTAAATGTATCCTCGGCTGTATTTTCTCATCCATGTTTAGTAATTTGGCACAGTAACTCTCCCAAGTGCACAGACTCTCATTTATCGAGTGTGACAGTGGCAGGGAGGAGTAAGGATGTGTCTCATTAGCTCTCAGTAATCACTTCCAGCCTTCACCTTCTGCAGTGTGCTGATGGAGTAGAGTGATAAACTCGCTCTCTCTCACTGTCATTTTCATATTCTCTCTCTGTGTGTGAATATCTTGCTCAGTTTGCACGCGTGCAGGAGAGGATGAGTGTACAGGAAGAGCTTGACAAGCTTCTGTTCCTGGTGTCAGATCAGTCATTGACACTGCTGCCTGACTACCATCAGAGGATCAAGGTCAGTCCATCTACTCATTCTGCTGCGTGTCCACGTTATAAATGGATATGTTTCAGTAGCACAGTAATATGTGCTTTGATATGCAGTCATGAAATGAATAATAACAAGAGTTTTGTATATAAACATGCAGACACAAGCGTGTGTGTGTGTGTGTGTGTGTGTGTGTGTGTGTGTGTGTGTGTGTGTGTTAGCTTCCATTAATTATATGTGGGCCTGCCTATAACCTTTTTATACTTTTTAGACTAAAGTTTGGTACTATATAATTCAAACAAGTAATTAATGACCAAATGTTCATGTTTTATTTAATTTAGGCTTTTGTTCACATATAATGTGCTCTATATATGTGCTTTGATCAATGTTTATGTGTGAATAAAAGAAGCTGAGTAAGTAAACAACAACAGAATTGTCAATGGGATTTTTGGCCAAACTATTCCTTAAAAGCCCAGAAATGAAAATATGTTGACAATTTACTCACCCTCAGGCCATCCAAGATGTAGATGAGTTTGTTTCTTCATTGGAACAGATTTGGAGAAGTATAGCATTACATCACTTGCTCACCAATGGATCCTCTGCAGTGAATGGGTGCCGTCAGAACAAGAGTCCAAACAGCTGATAAAAACATCATAATAATCCACATGTAATCCACACCACTCCAGTCCATCAATTAACATCTTGTGAAGCAAAAAGCTGTGTATTTGTAAGAAACAAATCCATAATTTTAACTTAAATCTAGCTAAAATAAAGTCCTCTATCCAGTGAAAAGGTCTTCTTGTCTTAATCAGGAGAGAAATATGCACAGATCCAGCACCATTTACAAGCCAAAACAGTTCTAAACAAATATGTCATTGGATATTGATATGAGAGAACATCAGGAGATGGACTTTGTCACCGGAGAAAACATTATTATGGATTATAGGCTCATATTTTGGACAGAAGCGACGCTCGTTAACAGATGGACCGGAGTCATGTGCATTATTGTGATGTTTTTATCAGCTGTTTGGACTCTCATTCTGACGGCACCCATTCATTGCAGAGGAATTAACATTTCCATTAACATTTTTTTTGCCATGCTTTCTTCACCATTATATGTTTGCTAATGTCACAGATATTATAACCACAGTCAGTGCTAACAGTACACTGTTGTATTCGCAGGTGTTGGAAGCGCTGCAGTATGTGGACAGCACTGGGGCGGTTCAGCTGAAGGGTCGTGTGGCGTGTCAGATCAGCAGTCATGAGCTACTGCTGACTGAACTCCTGTTTGAGAACACACTGAGTCCTCTCGCCCCTGAGGAGAGCGCCGCCCTGCTGTCCTGCCTCATCTTCACGCAAAACACCCAGATCGACCCGCACATCACCAACACGTTACAAGAGGTAACGCAGAGCTCGCCGGAGATTAAAAGCTGAGGAAATCCTGTGAATTACACGTGCTAATGCATTATGCCCATCTGAAAAAACATCAAGCAATTTGTTTGAGCCCACAGCCATTAGAATATAAAGCATCAGATACTCTTGTCGTCATGGTTATGGATGGATGTGAATTTATACGGCTCTCTGAGCTCAACACCCAAGAGATGTTCATAAGAATGTAGTGGATGTGGCCAGGGCGCTTAGCTTTATGCCTTTAGCAAAGGATGCAGTCGCACACGAACGTGTAGGTGTGTGTTGTCGAATGGCCCAGAAACATGGAATTGCTTTAAAGGGACCGTGAATAAGTCATGACACACAAGAGTTATATAGTTCACAGAGGCTCGTAGACCAATGTGAAAGAGCCCTTGCTGTTCAAATGCTACGAGGTGAGGGCGTAAAGGTAATATAGCTGCAGTTTGACTGCATGACTACATTGCCTGCCTTGCTCTAGCTGTGTAAGCACTTAGACAGCAGATGGAGACGAGAGTGGAGCACAGGACAAAAGAAACTGACGCAGTGCTGTGCTAAGAGATCTCATTATGACTAATAGGTAAAACTATATGTTTAGGCCAGCTAATTTAATTAATTACACAAGGTGCCACTTAATTAATTGAATTAATCACTGTTTGTCATATATAACAATAACAATAACTTTAATTGAAGATAAAACATTAAATGATGAGTAAATAATTAAGATATTATACGTACAATGCATATACAGCTATGTAAAAAACGTAAGAGACCACTTGAACATCCTTAGTTTCTCTGGATTTACTCGGTATGGGTTTGAGCAAAATGTTAATATTTGTTTTATTCTATGAAGGTCTGGTAACACTTCTTCCAAATTTCAAATAAAATTTAGAAAATGACAATTGATCAAAATAAATGTTTTCATCTGTTGTGATTGAAAATCAGGGTTATTCCACCAAATATTGATTTTAAAAAAGAAGTTAAAAAAAATCGGTATTGTTTGTTGTCTAAACATGAACATAAACATGTCGGAAAACAAGACATCTTTTTGTTATTTTGACTAATTGTGCTCAAAATGAAAATTTTTATATAAAATATGGAAGAAACGTCATCAGTACAGAATATAACAAAAATTACATTTTACTCAAACCAGAGAAAATCCAGAGAAACTTTTTTTCCATAGCTGTATATATATATATATATATATATCTGCTGCTGAAGAAACATTTCTTATTGCTATCTATGTTGAAAACAGTTGTGCTGCTTCATACGTTTGTGAAAACCATGATACATTTTTTTTTCAGGATTCTTTGATGAATAGAAAGTTCACAAGAATAGCATTTGTTTGAATTTTTTGTATCATTATAAATATCTTTACTGTCTGTTTTAATACATTTAATGTGTTCATGCTGAATAAAAGTATTAATTTATATATATATATATATATATATATATATATATATATATATATATATATTACACAATTATAAATAATTTTTCCATTCTCTTGCTTTTGTAGGGCATCAATCAAGTGCTCAATGTGGCACAGCGTATTGGTGAGCTGCAGAGGGATTGTGGGATAGCTCAGACTGCTGAAGACTTCGTGGCCCAGTTCAAGTTTGGCCTGACTGAGGTTGTGTACTGCTGGGCAAGAGGCATGGTGAGCACTGACCTTAAAACACAAATGATCCAACCATCACAGTGGCCTTATTATGGTGCTCATTTAGTTCACTTGATATTATAGTTTTTATATACTAAGATCATAGAGACAACTTAATTTATCATTTAAGGAAGACCTAATTATGAAACTCTATCTATATTAAATGTAGCTTCTCTAATAATAGCACTTTCCACAAATATTCATATTTTTTTAATGCAGTGATATTAAAGTCACTATACTCTACTATTCTTCTTTGTATAAAGAAAATCATTTTCAAAATTGGACCTTATTGGGATAATGATGTTGTGTTTTTGTGTTTGGTAGCCGTTCTCTGAGATTGCCCAGCTGACGGATGTGCAGGAGGGGACGATCGTACGCTGCATCCAGAGGCTGGACGAGGTCCTGAAGGAAGTGAGACAGGCTGCGCGCATTGTGGGCGACTCCGTCCTGGGCAGCAAGATGGAAAGAGCCTCACTGGCCATACGCAGAGACATTGTGTTCACCGCCTCGCTCTACACGCACTGAGAGAGAGAGAGCAAGAGGCAGAATGTGTTTGTGTGTTGATTTGCGTACAGAATATGGACCTGAGAAACTGTACTTGAATTACTGAGTGCATGTTTACATTGAGTTGAGTATGCATGTGCGAGTGAAGGAGTAATTCACTCCTCATACCTGACCACAGATGTGATCTCAATATAAAATGGAGATTGACATCAGCCATGAACTGTACAGAAATAAAATGAGCTGTATGTGGAACACTGGTTTCCTCCATATTGTCAGGAAAAACTAAAAATTATACAGTGCTTTTGCATTGTGAGCATTTTAATGAGAACTGCAGTGGTGTTTTCTTTTATGTTTGTGTGTCGATATTATTGCTATTCTCACATTTGCTGTCATTTAAATTTTTTTATTATTTTACTTTTGTCATGAGGAATGTTTCTTTATTTTGGTTGCACTGCATTTTTGCTCTCTCTTAACCCTCTGCACCCACTTTTTATCATTAAATATAGTTCATAAATTAAAAAAAAAAAATCATAAATTAGCCCTCAGATCAATCAGGACTATAACCACATCATTTAGGATGAAACAATTTTCAGATACGACAATTTTTATGATTCTTTAAGTTTTACATTTGGTCTTCCCAGTTATGAATATTTGATTAGTTTTCACAGTATCTCAAGAATTTTATATCAACTTTTGTATTATTCTGCTTTCAATAAATAAACAGTTTATAATAGAGCAATATGAATATTTCACAAATACATCTCTATTGTGACGAGCAGTCAATAAAGGGCCAACTTTTCATATTAATAAAACAGTTTTTGTTAGTCCAGGTCTAATTTCAGAAAATATAAAATATTTTGAATCAGATTTGATTTTTACATTTACTTAATAACTTGTATACAACCCAAAGTACAATACTACAGTTACAGATATTACATTGTAAAACCATAATAAATGAATATGGTATCTCCTTAAAACAATGTGTGATTGTAATATTTTAATGTCAGTTTTAGCTAATGCCAAGTTTCCACAGTTTACTGTAACACGATGGTAGTTTATCGGAAACTAGTTACCATGGTAACCACATTATTCGGCATTTTTAATTTCTTTTTCTGTTTTAAATTTCTGTCTCTTCATTTCTTCTTGTAAATACACTTTATTAGTTTAGGTATTTTTAAATTAATCGTATTAACGTGATGCTATGTGCCTCACGGATGCTGTAGTGTGGTTTTACTGTCTCTTTAAGACGCTCTGGTTAATTCAGTGTAACTAGATGCGTTAGTTGAAACCTGTTTTTCTGCTGCTGCTGCTGCTGATGCTCTGGATGTTGCAGTGTGTCCGAGGATAAAAGCAGCAACAGACATCCAGTCGCTTTTACACACAGATAACCCAGGCTTTACACAGCATACATCAGGATTACCATCTGAAGATGCGTTATAATTAGCCTGGAGAAATCATCAGCATCGTCTGTTGTGATCTGACACAAAGACAGACGTACTGTTTGGATTTGGGTTTTTATTACAGAGGGACAAACTGAACATCGTCGAAACGAATAAATAAACGCGATGTCGTCGGAAAAACACGGTAAAATGTCTATTTTGTATTTAGTCATACCACAGCTAATTAAATCAGTTCATGCAGCTGGACGACTCATTTAAATCAAAGGTATTTAACATAAAATAAATGAGAAGCAATGTCATTTTAAAACGCTATTATACGACCATTCATGAATATTGTTGTTAATCTTGTCCCCCCCCCCCCCCCCCTTCATTGTTCATCCTTATTTCATCTATATATAGTCATATTTAGGCTGTGTGTCAAATCCTAGTGAGCTGCCTATCTAGGCATCAAAATCAGCGCGTAGCCTAATGTCTACAGTCGTGTGCTGCAGTTTTGCCTGTTATAATCTAATATGCTGCGCGTTTTGGGCATCATATGTGCCTTTAGAAAAATTAAAACTAGCAGATGATCCTCATAAACGCTGTGTGTGTAGGCAGCTCGCTAGTATTTGAGACACAGCCGTCGTGTCCGTTATTCTCTCTGGTATAGTGTCGTGTTGAACACATAGGCTACATTAGAAACGGCTGTGTGGAGTTTCATCAAATGCGAGAATAGGCGCAGTATGTGGTTTAAAGGGTGTTGTATGAGGCCCTACTTCAGGCATGAGGTCCCTCGGGTCCGTGATTCACTGCGCTGAGCGATGGAGGGCCCTAAATCACTTGAAGCTGTAACGTGATTTTCTGAAATAACGCAGATGTGGTTTACATATAAGAACCTTTTAGATTAGCCTATCAGTAATCTTATGATTTTTCAATGTGTTGCAATCCCTCTCATCTCTTTGTCAATTTAGTCAAAGAATTAAAGTAAATTTTGATTTCATGCGGACTTTAATGATTCATATTCATTGTTTAATATACCTAATCTGCAGGATGTTAGAAAGAAAAAAAAAAGAACACAAATAGACAAGATTATTTAAATATGCTCAGAAAATTATGCATTAAATATGTATCCCTGTGTATTTCTCCACCCCCCCAAAAAAATTAAATATGAATTGAAGTGCCTGAAACCCCCCTATACCAACTCTATATGCTGCTGACATTGTGAAGGATTGCATAATGATCTAATCGTTTACAGTACACATAGAAACACACACTGAACTCTCTTGGGCGACATACACTGGTGTAAATCTCATTAAATCTTTATTGTAAAGGACTATTCAAGGTTGAATACAAGTTAAGGAATAGTTTATTGGCAATTTGTCTAAATGATAGAGTGCATTGGTCGGGTTAAAAGCGGCATTCATTTTCTTCATAGGGAATCTGATTTTAACTGCTGTACTCTCTGAGGTTGTTAATCAATGTCTTTAGTTGAGACAATCAGTTATTATTTTAACTTATTTTTAAAGATTGGGTTCAAAAGCAAAATTCCTGGTGAAAAACGACTTTTTCCACAATTTTGCAAAAAAAAAAAACCTCCACCAGTCAGTCGCGGTGAGCAAATCACACCTAAATACTTCTGCAGGGAACGCTCTCAAAATACTTATGAATATCGGCACGGCTGTGATTCGGCCGCAGGCTGAGTGTCGTAGGTAATCACAGCGTGCCGATATACACCCATATCTCACATCTATGAGTGTGATATTGCTTTTATATAACAGTTAGATGGCAAATACATAAGAAACAACAACGGAGTGTCTTTAAAAGCCCTCTTTTGTGCAGAACTACTTTCTTCCGCCACGGATTCAAATCTAAAATTGACAGTTTAACAGCTGAGCCCAAGCCTCCGTTACTAATTCTTAAATGTCACTTTAGAGCTAGTAATGAAGGAACATTGAGTTGCTTCATTAAAAGCTTATTGTATTACTGTAGTAAAAGCAGTAGTAGATATTGTGAGAGAGATTGACAGAGCGAGTGTGATTACCTGCATCTGATACAGCAAGCATTAATTCTTCAGATCAATCTCATATTCACAATAAAACAATGTCCGATAGTCTTGTACTATCCTTTCATCTGTTAAGGGTCATTTCCGATGAAAGCGCTGCTCAGTGCATTTGTTGGCTGCATACAAGCTGCTGTTGAAAGTAAAAATAACTTTCGTTACCGCATTTATTTTTCCAATATAAAAGTCTTTACTGCTGACTCGTAAAAACAGTCTCTTGTCACCATCACGCACACGCACACCGTTTCTCGATACCAAACACGAATAAGAAGATAACTATAACTGTAAATGTATTAGCGTCCACACCACCAAAAATGTTCTGTTACTTTTAAGCACTAGCTGCAGATTTGTTACCTACCACTTTAAATGTTTGAGATTTTTAACATCAGATGGATTCTGGTTGTTCATCAGCTTGAAAAAATAATCCTGATAGTGACTCCAACGATATTGTTCCTCTGTGTTATCCTTATAACGGTTGTGTAAACTTCCCTATTTTTATAGAATTAGAACTTTATCTTTGTGGTTATAGGCTGGCTTTTTAAATAAAATATGCAGCTTCTCTTATGCTTATCGTCCTTGGTGTGAACGGGCCTTTGCTCTTATATAAATATTTGTGGTGTATGACTGTGTTTGTGTCACGGCTCAGGATTAGAGGAGGCAGCGGGGAGGCAGTCCATGTCTCAGCCGATGATGCAGATGGCTCCGCCTCCATACCTCCCCACCCAGGACCCCAACATGCCCCCGCATCCTCCTCCACCTGGCTGTGCCCCACAGCCCAATTACCCCCCTCCCCCTCCTCCTCCTGGGTCAGAGGGGTACCTGCAGGAAACCCAGTTCCACTGCGGCACCCTCGGGCCCCAGGGAGCTCCGAACGGATACCCGGTGCAGACGCATGGACCAGTGGGGACCGTCCCTCATCCCCCAGTGGGCTATTTACATACAGGATACCCCCTCCAGCTGCAGCCCTGCACGGCCTATGTGCCCGTCTATCCCATAGGCACAGGGGTGAGTGGGGATTCATTTCGTAAGGTGTTTAAACCGCTCAGGATCATCCAAATGTATATAGCTTGAGAGCGGGATACAACATACTATAGTAGTTAAACATAGGGAGATGAATGGCTCTGTTATGTATTTTTATATTTTTTTTGTGTGTGTGTTATTGTAATAGCCATAGGTTGGCTCTTTAAATAGAATAAGCTGGGGGACAAATACCTTTCCAAATTAGAAAAATACCAGCGGAGATGATGTGCATGATATATCCAGAATATAACTCTTATCTGCAACATATTAGTACATTTTGAAAATGTATTAGTAAAATCTTGACATTTTCTTGAATTTTTAGATTTAGATACCAGTAAAATTTCATTGTTCTTGGTACCGATTTTTGTCCCATAGCAAAAACTAGATTATTTAAGATTAGGGGTGCAATTTATTCAAAAAAATAATTTGTGATTTTGTCATATATTGCAATTCTGTTTTGAACTGCATTTTGAACTGAGATATGTTAATAATAAAAAAACTAAATATACTACTATTGTAAAAAGATAATATTTTACACTACAATAGTAAAGTTATAATACTAATAGTTATGTTAATTTCTTCACTTTCAAATGTTAAACCTTCAGGCTTCAATTCTGGTGGAAAACTGGTAGTTTAGTAAGACAGCATTAGAAAGGTTTCTCATTACAAATCTTGTAAAAGGCTGAAAACTTCTTTCCTCAAAAATATTGGTAATTATGCGAAAATAAATTGAACCAGCATACATGATAAATCCATAGTGTTTAATCACGATTGATTTGATAATCGCACTAAGGTATATCATGATTTTATTTCGATTGATTGATTGATTTCAGTTCCTGTGCTGCTAAAGAAGATCAACAATTGTCAATTGTCATTGTCAAAAATTTAAGGAATTTTCAAATATTCAAGGAATTAATGCCTGTCCAGTATAATAATGTCATGTCCAGTAAAAATATAGGAATTATGCATCAGAATTGTGCACCAGTTTCTGAAATGGCCTTTCCTGTGTTTTTCTTTTCCTCAGGCGCAGCCTTACATGCCCAACGGTGCACCTCATCCAGGTGTTGCCCCCGGCCAGATGGCCATGCATATGCCAAATGGCATTGCTCTGATGGAGTCTCGCCGTCCTCCTCATGACTACCTGCCCATCGCCGTCCTCACCACTGTCTGCTGTTTCTGGCCAACAGGAATAATCGCCATCATCAAAGCCGTGCAGGTAATTGAGCCCAGACAGAGCTCTGATGCTCTGATGCCAGCAGGGCTGAGATATGAATCAGCTCATAGATATCATTTCTGTTTTATGATGGCTGTTCACACAAGTGAACTACTAAGAACTAAACACATATTCATAAAACTATTAGGTAAATGGTTGCATTTAAGTCTGGAATATTAACTATGTTTACAAATGATGTTTACACACAATTCGACTTTTTACATCAAACGATTTAATTTAATTTAGTTGAATTTTTTGTTTTCATTTAATTTAAATTAAACAAATTATTTAATTTCAATTTCAGATTTTTTCTAGATTTTTACCAAAACATTTTTTGTCATATTTGTTTAGTGGTTGTTTGTAAATAATTTACACAGAATTTCATTCACATTGTCTATCTAAATTTACAAACAATTTACACAAAATTTGGTTCAATTAGGTTTACAAACAAATTAATTGTATTTAATCATTTAATTTCAGACATGAAATTGAATTGAGTTTAATTTAATGATTCAATTCTATTTAATTTCAGACTTAGTGTGAACAGGTATTTTATCGGTTTATTCTAGTAAACAGGATATTTTTTGTCTAGTGGCTGCATTTCAGTGTGACATTTTATCATCTAAGTTTGCAATGATTTACACCGAATTCTGTCCAATTAAGGGTTTAACTGAATTTGATATAATAATTTCAGATTTGGTGTGAACAAGTATTTGATCTATTTTCCTAGATATCTACTAAATAGAATCTCTTGGTTCAGGTGCGTACCGCTGTGGCTCGAGGTGATATGGTTACAGCAGAGATCGCCTCGCGCGAGGCACGTAACTTCTCCTTCATCAGTCTGGCGGTGGGAATCGCCTCCATCGTGCTCTGCACCATACTCACGGTTGTGGTCATCATCGCCTCTCAGCACCACGATGACGACTGGGAGCCCTAGAGAGCCCAGCGCGGGACACACCTCCCCATCCTGACCCCAGGCCATCATTCCAGTCGGTATTCTGCTTTTTCTGTCACACAGCACAGTTCTGACGCTCAAGCCAACACATCCTAATCTGCAGCCCAAAATACGCTTTTACAGCCATTTGCCCATGTATCAGTTACAAAATAGTTTGATGGTATGGTAAATCCGAGCGTGGACAACACAGTGCATCTACCATGTCGTAAGCGGTGTACGCTCACACTCACATAAACCTACCTGAACACTTCCTGTTTCTCCTAAACAAAAGCCTGTGCTAGATCAGTAGTTAGAAACATAGCATACTAAAGACTTGAGTCAGGTCAGGTGTGTTATCATTTGCTCTTGAAATTTGCCAAAAATATTACTTTTTAAAAGAAACACACAAGTATTACAAGAACATAATTTTGGTATAATTGTGTTTTTTGACATTCAAAACATTCCATCTATTATTTGTGCCATTTATCTGTTTAGAAAGATAATATATTTCTTTGCAGGATAAACTGACAAATTTAGTAACTGAAAGTGTAGATAAATTGTGTTTTCTATACGCTAATTATTGAAAAGTGTAACATAATGTATTACGTTGAAAGACTAATAGATTATTGAAATAAGTTTCAATATAGTAGAACTGGAATTTCACCTAAAGGGACTTCTGTTGTGTGGTTCAGAAGAGTGTATATCAGTATTGATTACTCAGTGGTTTCTTTTCTGAAACCCAAAGCTAGAAGTCTACTCTACGCAGTACACAAACACAGATGCAAATGCTTGCATGCAGTTCTGTTGTACATATTTAAAGCTAGTGATGTTCCAAAAGCCAAATTAAAGTTTTCATTTAGCTGAAAACCAAAATCAAAAATTAATTACATTTGGGTATTTGAACTCTATGTTATTCAGGGTGTTGTGTTCATCAGGGCCACTGCTGGCCAAATGGGAGCCCTTAGCAGAATTGTATTGTTGTGCCCCCTCCCCCAAATTGTATGGAAGTTTAAAAAAAAATACACACACATAGGGGTCAAAATAGAACTTTAATCAATTATAAAAGTACAATTAAATTGTATTATTTAAAAAGTACAAGTTGTAGCTAGACAGTTACCTATGGCTATGGTTTTATTAATACAGTTGTCTGATTGAGTTTATAGTCTCAAGCATTCAGAAATCACACAAAAGAAAACTAAGCAGTTTTACTACGATAAAACCACGGTTAATTTTTGTAAGGGTTGTGATGTCCACATGTTTTTGTTGAAGAAATTATAGAGGCTGTAGGATTTCTATTGCAAAAAGGTGGCCAAAAATGAAAGATTAAGTGGATACTTGAATTAATTTTTTGGTCGATTTTAAACAATGATCTGATTGTAAGTGTAACAACAGCAATTACAGGCCTTTGGTGCCCTTGCAGGCATTTGTAATGATATGTAATGTACATAAATAGTTTATTTTGTATTACATTTTGTATTTTAACAGTTTTATTAATTAACCAATCATTATTGCCTCATTGTTTTTATTCAATGCATTTTAAGCCATTTTAAAGGCTGTTCATCGCTGGTCTGTTTTTATTACCACAAAAAATATTATTTGAATACATTTTTTGTAAATTATTGTTTGATGTAACTAAACCGTGGTTAATTTGTGGTTACATGGCTAAAAGAACCATGATTTATTGGGTTTTATTCGTAGTAAAACCATGGTTAATTTTCGTAAGGGTAACATGGAAACTACTCAAATATTAAGGCAGACGCGTTGGTGGCGGTAAAATTATTACCGACATTAAAACACGTTATTAAAGGGATAGTTCACCCAAAAATTTAAATTTCATGTTTATCCAGGGCATCCAAGATGTAGGTGACTTTGTTTTTTCAGTAGAACACAAATTAAGATTTTTAACTCAAACCGTTGCAGTCTGTCAGTCCTATAATGGCAGTCAATGGTACTCACGGCTTTGAGAGAGAAAAAAACATACACAGACAAAACCAAATTAAACCCTGTGCCTCGTGACGATACATTGAGGTCTTAAGACACGAAACAATCAGTCTGTGCAAGAAACTGAACAGTATTTATATTGTTTTTTACCTCTGATCCTCCGCACTGTCCAACTGTCCTGAGCGCGTTCACAACAGCCGGTGCGTGGCGCGTCTTCTTCTTCTTGCATTCTCTCAAATGGACCATTGACACTATCTACAATCTCAATTAGGAGTGTCAATGGTCCATTTGAGAGATGGGTGGCAGTAATGCACTTATAAGTCTGCGATCCGAAGCAAGAAGAAGAACAAAATGCGTCGCACCGGTTGTTGTGAACGTGCTCAGGACAGTTGGACATTGCAGTGGATCAGAGGTAAAACAACAATATAAATACTGTGAATTGAGAATTGCAATGTGTATTTGCGTATCATTGCTGACAAGTTTACAATGCAGCAATATATGAAAATAGCTAAAAGCCTTTGTGTTCATGTACTTGCGTAGTGTATGTCTTGGGTTCCCAAGCGTCTTGTTTGCAAACCGGTCTTGAATCAGTCCAGTTCAGAGGTGTTGAAAGAATGTATTCTAGGGTGAAATTATTACTTCATTACTGACTATTGTAAATTGGCTCTTCATTGAAGGAACACATGAGATTTGTGTGTTGTGAACTAGTGTATTATTTATTGTTTAAACACTAAATTATTCATTTGTGTATTAAATTGATACTTCTATATTTATTGAAATATGTAATCATAGGTCTAACTGTTGTGCTGAAATATTTGGTTATCTTTCCTAGATAACAGTCAATCATCACAGATGATTGCTCAGCTGGCATATTTTGATGACGCATGTGATAATATGCACTTTTATGCTCAGTAAGCAAGTAGCTAGTTTGTCTCACTTCTTTGTAGATGAGAGTGTAACTTGCTTCCAGTTCTGACCTCATTGAAACTCCTCACATGCTGCTGTCAGTTAGCTGTAGTTTGTTAGGTAAACGCATTTAGCACAATGGTTTGGTTGAACGAAAAGAATCAAACAATCCTAGAGTGGTCCTACACACACACACACACACACACACACACACACACACATATATATATATATATATATATATATATATATATATATATATAGTTCTGAAACATGAATGCAATGTTTTAGATTTTTATTTTAGGACTCCAGTATGTGAATTAATCTCTTACTGCTTTAAAAAATGCATCCATTTGTGCCATCCGCTGACTGTATAATCTGTAAAACTCTTTGTTTTCAAACAAGAGTTCACCCAAAAATGAAAAGTCTGTCATTTACTCACCCTCATACCAGTCCAAAAACCTTTATGACTTTCTTTCTTCTATGGAGCATAAAAGGAGAAGTAGACCAAAATGTTGAGTATTCCATGATCTGAGGCTCCAAAAATGACCAAAAAAAAAAACAGTGTTTAAAAAATGGTGTCAAATATATTATTTGGCTTTAACAAGATTTGTAATATAGTGGCCAAATTTTATTTTATTTTATTTTATTTTATTTTATTTTATTATTATTATTTTTTTTCATTGTAAAACACCAGCCTGAATCTGCTACATGTTGTGTTCCATGAAAGAAAGAAAGTCGTAAAGGTTTTGAACAACATGGAAATAAAAGTAATACCAGATTTTTCCATTTTGGATTGATTCAGTGGATTATCTTTTCATTTATGTATAAAGCTTTAGGATTTCTACATTTCAGGCTTGACAGTCGTGGCGAGAGTAAAATGAGCTTCATTGTTTCAGTGAAATACTAGAAAGAGAACAGCCAATTTTGATAAACAAGTGTCCAAATGTGAAAGACGGGAGAAGATCATCTTTTGCATCCATTTTGAGCACTTACTTTCTGTCCTCTTCTGCCATGTCACTCAATTTTATGTATTTATTTTGCTTGTGTAATTTGAACTGCGTCATATCGTTCTTTTCCTGCTCTCTTTAATCGATTTCTAATATCTTTCTGATCTATTTTTGAACAAATGACTTGCAGCATATTGCGAGTGTTTCGCTGAACTGTTTGTTGAATGACTTCTGATGTATTGTTTATACCTGTTAGAGGTGTGATTGCACATGGTCATGTTTATATGGGCTACGTCTAAAAATATGACCCTCATTTTCTAACTAAGAGAGCTTAGTTTCAAAAGAAATCCTGTCTGTTAATGAGACAAGCTTGTCCGATACATTTTATTTTGGTGTTTTAAAGTTGTGCAAACACTGTACAGTTGATGTGAACCTAGCTCCTGTTTATAATTAGCCCAGCAATATGCTTTTTCACACAGTTGTGATATAAAGCAAATGCTTTATTGTTATAAACATGGCCACTGAGATCTGATTGCCTATAGTTACTGCACACGGTTTCTCTGAGCTTGTAAATGCGGTAGGTTTATTCAAAAAGCCGCAAGCTCCCTTGTGTTTGTGTGCTTTTGGAGGTTTATTCTGAGCTGAATCTCACAAAAATCTGCGACGAACACATTCCACCTCAAGTCAGTAGAAAGGAATATAAAGTTATATTTAAATAAAATGAAGCTTATTTAAGGACTATTATTATTTTTTGCATAACTCTGATTGCAATTAAACATTTTACCCATTAAAAAAAAAAAAAAACAATATTTCTTATTGTAATGCAAATCCAATTATAATTTCATCCTGATGATTGTCAAAAATTGCTCTGTAAAATAATGTCAAAAAGGCTTCATTTTCTTTATAAAAAAAAAAAAAAGAATGCATTTTTCTTTCCTTTGATTTTGGATGTGAATTGCGACTCGGACATGTTTTTGTGAGATTTGCCCTCTTAATGAGACCAAGCATTGATTTGCTGTGTATGAATCCAGTGATTTGAATTAAAGAGGAATACCTGGTTGTGCAAGAATCGATTGTGTTGTGTTTTCTCTGCCTCTCTCTCGCGTTTGGCCTTTCTCTTTGTCTCAGAGGTGCTATTTATAGTTGCCCTGTTTTTTCCTCTCCATCTCTGAATCTTTTTCCCTTGTGTCACTGGAGCTAGTGTATCTCCACATCACATAACTGATGAACTGATAGGAGGGCGCCAGTGCCTCTTAAAATCCTCTCATTTGCATATTGTATCTATTACGTGGTGTACAGTAATAGCCCAGGGGCTGCAGCTCTTCTCAATCTGTGAGGGCATCTGTCGCTCTGTGGATCAAATTCAATATGACACTCGGCCATCACAGTGAGGGAGTGAAGCTAGCTATCAGAAAGCATCGGCATGACCATGCCTGGCTGCACAGGACAGAAAAAAATGCACTTTTTGCAGAAAGTTATGATTCAGGATTCATTTATTTGACGAGTGAGAGTGTGCAATAGAAGATGGGTTACAGAGAAAAAGTGAGTAGATTTATGTTGGTCATGTGAGTCGTCATCTCCTGGTACTTTATATGTTTAAAACTATTCATTTGTTTAGTGGTATAATGAGGAAATAGTTATTATGTTCATCTTTTGGATTGTTCTGTGTTGTAAACAAATTTTATTACCATGATTTGTCTTTATTCTTAAAAAAACGATAGTCTAATAGATAATGATTCTAAATTATAGTTATTGTATTACATTAAAAATTTATTGTAATGTAGTGGGGGGTTTGGGGGGGGGGGGGGGGTTATTGCATTATTGCTGATAATTAAAACTAGAACAATTGTTGTTAATTGAAATAAAGCTGGAATTAATTGCAAGTAAACCTAAAATATTAGATGAAAAAAAATTGCATGTACTAAAATTACTAAAACTAATATTAAAGTTATGTTATTAAATATAATAATATAATGCTTATTCTGAAATTTATTGTAAAGTTTTAGGCTAGCATAATTGGAATATTAATGCATTTTGTGATTTTGATTTGTGTATCACTGGATGTATGTTTCACGAATTTAAACATATTGGAGGGAGATAAATACTATACTAATACTACAAATAAATATTGTAATAGTGTATAAATAATACTAAAATAACACTGCTTAAAACAGTCTTTTTCATTTTTATAATGTGATCTCTCTTTGATTTTGGGGAAATATGACCCAGAAGTGTTCTTGACAGATTTTGTGAGTTTCATCCAAAATGCAAAGCGGTGAGAGAGAAGAGAGATGAATGGAGTTAGAAGAAGGAAGCAGGCCAGACTGTGTCAGTAGGATCACAGATGGTCGTTTAGCCTCCCAAAGAGACCCATCGTTTCAGTAATCATTTAGCACCGCAGGCCTGCCGTCTTCCTCCACACAGTTTTGTCTCTTCTGCTCTGACCCTCACGCCAAGTGTTATGTCGCCCATACTGCGCCCATGTACTCACCCACCAATCACCTCCACAGCTCCATCAAGGCTGATTAACAACCTGTGTTGGTCGGCTACATCTGGTGTACACATCCCTCACGGCGCAGTGCTGTTTGGAGCCGCTTTGTGCTCGGTTGGTTAGGATTGCATACCCAAGTGCTATTTGTGCCAAGCTTTGAGCAGTGCAGTGTAGATTCACTGACTCGCTGCTTGATTCATGTTGACACCCTTACTGTCATCTCCTATCTCTCCGCTCTCCCTGCACTGTCCTCCCCTCACCAGACTTACGTAAGACCCGCGCTTTACACAGTGTCCTAACAAGACACGACAAGTTTCCAGTGACAAGTAATTTCTCTGTTCACACGGAAAGCAAAAAAGCAGCAAAATCACATATTTCATGTTTAAGGACTGCTTGTGCTCACCACAGATTGAGCTAACAAATCAAAACCGACCCTTACTTTAAAACATGCTCTTGGTCATTTTGTGAATGATTCATCAGTGCACATTCTTCCAAACAAAGCAAAAGTACATGTAAATAACTTTCTCCGCCTCTTAAACAACTTTCCTATTTGGCTGACGTTATCAATCCCTCTCATTTTTAGCCCCGCCCCTTCAACTACTTTGTATATAGAGACACTTTTCACTATCCAATCTGTTTCCTTCCAATATAATGGTAACACTTTACAATAAGGTAATATTCGTTAACATTAGCTAATGCATGAAGTCACATTAAGAGAATAGTTCACCCATCTTCAGGAGTTTGTTTCTTCATAGGAATAGATTTAGAGAATTGCATCACTTGCTCACCAATGGATCCTCTGCAGTGAATGGGTGCCGTCAGAATGAGAGTTCAAACAGCTGATAAAAACATCACAGTAATCCAAAAGTATTCCACACTACTATTTGGTAAGAAACAAATCCATCATTAAGACAAACCATTGCTTCCAGCGAAAAGTCCTCTATCTATAAAATTGTTTTCTCCAGTGAAAAAGTCGTCTCAGCTGAATTAGGAGAGAAATATGCACAGATAAAAAAAAAAACGTTTACAAAGCAAAAACTGTCCAAACTGTTCTAAACAAATATGTGATGTGAGGAAGTATAGATTATGGACTTGTATTTTGGCAAGAAGTGATGGTTTAAAGTAAATGATGGATTTATTTCTTACAAATGAGCAGCTTTTCACTTCACAAGACATTAACTGATGGACTGGAGTGGTGTGGATTACTGTGATGTTTTTATCAGCTGTTTGGACTCATTAATCCAAATGATGTAATGCTTAATTTCTGATGAAGAAACAAACTCATCTACATCCTGGATGGCCATTTTCAGCTTACTTTCATTTTTGGGTGAACTATTCCTTTAAGTAATAATTTAACAGTTTTGATTTGATTAATAAATGATTTAGAAGTATTTTTTCATTGTTAGTTCATGTTAAATATAATGTTAACAAATGAGACCTTGCATGCACCCATATAATCTTGGCAAACATGGTAAGCAGTTTTTGGTTGTCTGCTATGGAGGGGCTCAGGGAGGATGGTCTACTCAAGCTCAGATTTGCCTACTGATGATTACATAGGCAAACTACATAAAGGAGGGAAAGGGGAGGAGGAGGAGGAATGAAGAAAGGCACCGGAAAGAAGTAAGAGGCTGCTTTTATATCCTGGTAATAATTAGAAGATTAGATTGGTTTATAACTTTATAACTATACAAACTGTTGTAAAGTGCTTCTGATAAAGTCAAGTCCTTTAACCATCCTAATTTTTTGCTTGGTTGAATATCTTGTATCATCTGGAAATTTGCAAAAAAAAATTTTTTACCTGATTAAGGTTGTTAATCAGAATCTCATAAAGAGATCAAGTCATGCATCAAAAAAATACAACTATGTTGAACAAGATTTTGGAGAAGTGCGACTTAAGTGCGTCAAGAACTTAACACGGAAGAGAAAAGAATCAAATGTCATTTCATTCTTTCACACATGGTAAGCATATGGTATAAACAGAGAACCACAAGTCAGGAAACAAAAAAATATATATATTTCAGTACACAAATGAAATCATAACAGTTTCAGGAGCAGCAGGAACAGTCTGTGATTGTATCATAATTGACAGAAAAACAATCATCCCAGAGAAATGGATGACTAATACTTTTGAATGAGAAATTTGATAGTCCGTCTACCGCAGGACCTTCAGCTCCACATACTCACACAGACACAGACAGGAAGTGGAATGATTTTTCGCTGCACCTGAAGGCCGCTGGGGAGGAGAAGGAAGCTTGTTTGATACCAGCAGCCTGACATAAAGTGCACTGTAGGTCATGAGGAGCTGCTGAGCAATCGCCTGAAGAAAACAGTTGCACATTTTTCACTTGAATTGCTGCAAGATTTAACCAAAGACTCTGGTGACCAATCAAAGTAGGCAAAGGAAGCTTATTCAAAATATAACTAAAGCAATTAAATTAATTCTCTTTTTGACCATTTTTGTCCCCTATGAGAATAATTAAGTTGCATTTAATTAATAAATATGTATTTTAATTAACGTCTAGGTGACTTTGAATTACTGCATAAATGAAAGAGAGGACTCTTGTTGACTAGTCCCCTATGATGCATAAACTAACCAATCCTGGAACATCATTTCCATATAAATAAACAAATACATTATAGGAGGAGGTCTCCTAAACCTTCAGATGACATGCATGATTTGTCCCAGTTATTGGTTTGGTGATGGGAAATATTATTATGCAGCTTTAATGATCAAGGATTTCTTAATATATATGGTAAAAAAATATATGGTAAAATACTATAATCTTCTATTGTTACCATGTGTTGTATTTGATCAATTTTAATTTTAATTAGCTTTCGTGTAAATTTCTTATTCAAACTACCATTGGTAAGAATATAGGGACAATTATTTCTATGAATAATTCATATTTTTTCACCTGATTTGAGAGAGTGGTGTCAGGCATCAAGCTGAAGTTTTTGGTGAGTTTCGAGTCTTCCCGTTGACTAGTCGTTGCGCTTCGCTCTCGTCCCTCCATCAGCAGCGGCTGCTCTTCTTCTGGAAGCTCCTCGTCCTGTAATCCAGCCTCGGGATCCAGGGTCGTGACCTCGGTCACTAGAACTAGGTGGGACATTCTTTTCTTGAGTTTGTTCTGCAGGACGAAATGGCAACTTTGTGACATTTTTCTTTCTCTTGCAGTGTTATTTTAGTATCACTGACATACTATTAATTATAGTTACAGTTTTTGTTTTCAATTTGTCTACATAGAGTCTATTCATTTTTTTTTAGTTATTTTAGTACATCAAGTAAATCTAAATGAAAATGAGACATGATGCCTGTCAACTACCTGAAATAAAAATATTTTACACTGTAAAAAAAAAAATTTACGGTAAAAAAACCGCCAGCTGTGGTTGCCGGAATTCTACTGTAAAATATACGGTAGCAATCTTTTAAGTTTTATGGTTTTAACTTAAATTTACAGTTAAATACCGTAATTTTATTAACTGATATAATGTTAATACATATTGAAGTACTGAAATCTGTTTTGTACCTTTGAAATACACTGATAACCACTAAATGCAGGTGGTGATGAGAGTCACATGATGAACCAAAGCCCATCACAAGCAGCTTTTAAATAATAACATATATAGAAGGTGCTCAGTGTCATTTACACAAGCAATAAACACCATCATGGTGAGACTCATTAAACTGAAATATGCAATAAACATTAATTTAACAACATTAGATATAACATACAACCCTAATAAACATAACTGATAAAAAATAAAATTAAAAAAATAAGAAGAAACCTAGTTATTTCAAAGAAAAAACATCAAATTCAAACTAAATTTGAAATGCAACGCAGGGAATTCTGGGAACGTCGATTTACGGGTTTTCCCTGTAAATTTTACATTCTTTTTCGCTTCCAAAAGCGGTATTTCACCGTAAAATTGTCTGAATTGTATATTACAGTTTTTCACCGTATATATTAGGGGAACTTACCGTCAACCATTTAACAAGTTTTTACCGTAGCTTTTTCACAGTTTTTTTACCGTTAAAATCACGGTCATTTTTTACAGTGTACTTTATTTCAGTTAGCATTAAAAATTTTTTTAGCTTTCATTAACTATAATAACCCTGTTCGCTCATAATTTTTTCCTGCCTATCTGAGTGAGACTAAACAACAGTAAACTGTTGGAGTACAAAATTTGGATGTAATCTGCGATCTACGGTTGTTTGATGTACCACTATTTTTGTAGCACAAAACGTTTGTGTATTGATAATTTTCTATGGAGCCCTGAAGCATCAACATAAGAAAAAAATCAGTGAACAAAAGCAAGCCAACCTGTACTTGATCCCTGACAAAACTCATGTCATCCAGCGCTTCAGTCAGAGAAATCAGACATGGGGACAAGTCCCAGTACATACAGAAGAGCTGTGACAGAAGGGAAGATCAAGCAGAAGAGCAGTTACACAAGTTTGTTCATGGCTCTTTACACATTATCAGCTCCATCAGAGAGAATACAGAAGAAAATAACCAAGATAAGGATGTAGCTCAGGAAGGCATTCGGTTATCTGATTATACAGTACAGTTTACAATCTCTCTTACTCTCATACTGCTAGACCGTCAACTGTTACTTTCAACTTTCTGACAGAGAAATTCTCGCTTACTAATTCAGAAATCTTATTAAAGATGTGATATACATGCAAATAAATTTGGTCAAAATAGACACATTCATTTAAATCTCAATATTTCTTTTTCTCTATTTCACTCCCAAACAAACAACAGGAAGCTTTTTAGCAATAATGCAAGAAAATTAAAAGCAAAGGATCCTGGTATGTGTGTTGCTGATGCTTCATATGTGTATTTTAAAGGGATAGTTCACACAGAAATGAAAATTCTGTCTTCGTTTACACACCCTAATGTCTTTCCAAACCTGTTTGACTTTTTTATTTTCTGGAACACAAAAGATTATATTTTGAGCAATGCTCATAACCAAACAATTTTGGCACACAATGATTTCCATTGTGTGAACAAAAATATCACTGAGACATTCTGCAAAATAAAAATGTCAAACTGGTTTGGAACGGCATGAGGGTGAGTAAGAAATGATGACAGTCTTCATATTTGGGGGAACTTTCGCTTTAAATTTCTCATGCTGCCGCAGAGGATGATGGGAAATGTAGTTTTGTGAGTAAGACAAAACAAATACTGGTTAATTAGTAATATTTTCTGGCAAGCGTGATCTCATAAAATGTGTACAAAGTACATTGCACAATCAACAGTGATGATCAATACCTGTTACCTTCTACCATAAAACTTTAATGATGACAAGAGTCAAGATACAGTATATACAGTAAACACGCATTATATTAAGCACAGGAGTAATTACCTGCAGTTTTCCTCTGCATTTCTGGACCCAGTCAGCCACTCCCAAAAGCAGCTTGTGTCTGGCCATGTGCTCATTAACCCCCACCAACCGCACGTCTGTGTTCATGTTGATCTGAAACAGATACACCTCTTAATCTCAGCTACAATCAAAAGGGAATACGGGTTTGTTTTTACAAGAAAGAGTGAGTGATGTGATGGGAGGTGATACGTCACATCAGCCCACCTCTTTGTTGCTGTAGTGAAAGATGAGGTTGATGGCGGCGGTGAGGATCACGGAAACCAGACTGACACACAGACAGAGCACCCAGAACTCCGCTGTGCTGCCATCGAGGTACATGTGAATGGTCGAGTACACAGCGCACCACAGCACCACATACAAGACCTGCAACAGAAACGCAACACACTGTATTTCCTTGCAGTCACCTGATCCTCCAAATTCATGCCTGCTTATTTCTACTGTCTGCTGGTTGGATGTGTTTGTGTGCAAAATAGTGAAAGGTGGTCAAAAGGTCAGGCATGATTTCTAAATCCAAAATGTACTACTTTTAGTTTTCTTGTACTGTTGAATAAAAAATGAATCGCATGACAACATGACCAGGTAACATTTCATCCCAAAATGAAAATGTAAAATTGAGAGAAATTTCTTTTTACATAAAGAAAATGATAAAGCCATTTTACTTTTTCAGTAATTATTTTCACTGATGATTTTCATTAGACTCCTATTATTACAATACAGTAATTTTCACTGTATTACAACCTTTAAACCTTTACTGTAAAAATCCATTCACACCAAGGGCTATAACCATAACACTAAGTATAACTATGTCTGTAGCTATAAAGTTGTAATAATCATTCTATGAGAATATACGATATAACGGCACAGAGGAACGATATTGTTGGAGCATTCATAACGGCAGACAACAAAAACAGCAGTGCATGATTCAAATAATCACCCAGTGGTGAGATCACTAATATAGTTAGCGTTATAGTTATCTTTATACGTGTCATTCTTGGTGTGAAGTTCATTAACACATTTCTCACATACACATACATAAAAGCAAAACTACAGTTATTTCAATACATGTGTATTGTCCAAAAAAAAGGCCAAAATGTACTGTTTTAGTGTTTCACCTGCATTTTGAATTTTGTGTTTTACAGTTAATGGATAATGTCCTGACTGAAATGTCTGTTTGTTTTCAGTGTACAATTGAATAAACATTTAAATGATTTACATTTTAATGATTTATTTAATTTCACTATTTACAATTTGTTTATTTAATCAACTTATTTAATTTATATTTGGTGTAATAAGTGAAAGTGGAAATCTCAGTGGTAATTTCTTTAAGAGACTTGTCTAACCCTTGTAGTTCTTTTGATTTTGGATTGAAATATGACCTGGGATTATACATAACAGGTTCTATGAGTTTCCCATAGTCCTACTGGCTTTGCTCGGTGCTGGAATATGTGTGAACTGCAATCTTTTACAGGCGGTTTCTTACGGGTGCCATGATGACATTAAAAATGTTTGAGTTGAAAAGCAGGTATCTTCTGACGGACGGGTGGTCCAGCGCTAAACGAAGTGGACCCTCAAAGTCTGCTGCTGGAATCTGAAATAGACTGAACATTAAAATACAACATAGAAGTAAGATGTTGGTTCATTTGGAAATGATTGGATGCTGTAAATTTACTAGCCTGGAAGCCTTTGGTTTCCAGAAGAGTCCTGCAGTGTGAGAAGTCAAACGTGGGAGTGAACCATGTGGATGTGGACACAGACACCACACACTGACCTGACAGAAAGACACCAGATGAGGTCAATTAAACAGTTTAAAACCGAAATCCCATCTTTAATAGGCCAGCGTCTCTTGTTGTCAGGGAGAATTTAATCTGCATTAAGCCTATTAAGAATTAAAAATGAAAGTAATGCATTTGAAAGAAGTGGATTTACTAGATCACATATTTTTAATTCCTGTGGCCTTGAAGAAGATCTGCAGTATGACATGTTATGAAAGAGTCATTACAAGCATTTAATTCAGTACCACTGTGTCCTGCAGGGCAATAAACCAGGGCGGTAAATATCACACTGCAGTCACATTACCACTCAGTTTTTGATGATTTCCATTAGCTGGTTTGTTGTTAATACTGAGAGAGAAACTGGGTAATATGTACCATTCCTCCATGTGGACGCTGTGCCTGGTTCTCCTGCAGTGACTGACTGTCCTGTGGGGGATTCAACATCACCTCTTTCCTCTCCATTACACTGCCGCTCCCTCTCCTCCATGGTGACGGCCACTGTCACAACCTGCTGGAAAACACATGCACCCAAATATTACCAGACAATGCAACTGCAGTTTGAGTTACATATCAAAGAAAAATATGAACAAACTATTCAATATGTGTGCTCCACAGGTGAAAATGGCAAATATAACAGATACCGCCATACTTTTTTAATCACAGTAGATTAAGACAGTTGTTTTGTATTACAAGTTTCTGGAATGTTTTGTTTAAATATGCAAATGAGGCATTGTCTAATTGAAAATGCACTCATTTGAATACATTTCAAGAACATAAACCTCAAGCCACATTCAAAACTCTTGTTTAATTTTGTTGACATAGCCTACTTTTTTTTTTTTTTTTACAGTGGGGGTTTTACACTGGTGATTCTGGATTTCTGTTTTCATTACTCCATAAATCAGAAAATACTGTCAACAACAACACACATACATTGGGCAAAATAGCACAAAATCTTCCAAAAAAAAAAAAAAAATTCATGAAAAAAAAAAGGTCTTGTCTATTGTCTTGCAAAGCAGCCTGTATTCTGTTTCAATTAAAAAACAAAACAACAAAAACAAGCAAAGAAAAAAAAAAAGCCTTAAAGCTTAAGAAAGTACGGAGCCCAACACATGATATGCAGGAATAAAATATATTTTGTGGCCACAAATTAAGCCACAACTTATTAATTAGTTCCCTCATTTTAGTTAAATTATCGCCACGGTTGATTAATTTGTTACATTGTTTTAGGTATACCATGGCTGCATTGGTTTCCTCGTTTTAATTAAGTTAAATTGTGGCTACAGTTTCCCTAAATCAAGTAAACAAATGTCATTGGAACAAATTCTTAAACACTGTAAAAAAACAAAAAAAGTTGAGCCAACTTAAAATTTTAAGGCAACCAGCTTCAGCAGATTTTTGAGTTTGCTCAACTTATTTTTGTGGGAGATTCTCAAATTTTTGTTGTATAAACTTAAAACTGCTGAAGCTGGTTGCCTTAAAATGTTAAGTTGGCTCATTTTTTTTTTTTACAGTGAAGTCAACACGACAACATTTCTTTTCTTCCACACTAACATAACAGATTATTGAAAATGTGAAAATGTAGGGCGGGACTTATTTTGTGCATCAATTGTTGATTGGATGTTGATATGTGGGTGTCACTCAACAGTGGAGGCAGATGAAGGTGAGCTAGCAGAGGCAGGTTTAAATGGACTAAATGATTGGAGAAGGTATACGTCACCTGAAGAAGTCTGCTATTTCATCAGAAGATCCGGTTATAATATTGAGGGGTGAGAACCAGAAAGGCATAAGTGACATTTCAGCAACTTTACAGGAGAGCCAAAAACAAAAATTGTACCATAGTTTGATCTGACTTTGTGTACTGATTTCAATTGTTTATTATAAAAATTTGTACACTCATGGATGACAGTATTTTTGCCAGTAGAAAGAGCTCGTTAAGAGCTTTATATCTCCATTTCACAACAAAAATATCACTTACGCCCTTCTGGTTCTCACCCCTCGATGTGCACTATAACATGTATTTAATAACTAGAAAGGGTGAATTTTCATTTCATGCCAACTTTAATTTACGGCCACAATATATTGCCTCAACAAGCACCACAAACTAAAGACGTAATGTATAATGTTCATAATATAATTCCATAATTCTAAAGAACATATGCTATGTCATTCAAATGAGATCTCTCACTCAGAAAGGAAACTCAGACGAAGGGTTAAAACTTCAAATAAGCCAAAAAAATAACAAAGAGCATGATGGCAAACCTGTCAGGGCCCGGCTTGTCTCAGTCGATGCTTTCAGCACAGTGCACTGCCTGTTTAAGACCAGGAAACACAAAACTTGCAGTCAACTTCTCTTTTTAGAGTTTCGTATACAAGATGTTAGGTTTCTCAACAGTAAAGAAACTGATATTTCTTAACCATTTTCTTTTTCTTCAAAATTCTGTATGTTCTTCTGAGTTATTGTAAGTGGCTGCAAGCAGTGTTTTTACATAATATGCATCAATATGCATTAACCTTTACATATATTATAGAGAAAATGCTTCAGAGAGCTGTTAATGTTTCATTATTGTGACCCGGGGAACTCAAATCATGATGGTTTTACAACAATTTCAACAAACCTGTAAGCACAGCAACTGACGCGATAGCATTCACAGCTGACTCACTGCAGCCTGCAAGCTGAAGGAAATGATAGACACATAGATATTATACAACATGTGTCTATATATATATTGCTTACCCTGAAAATGATCTCATTCTCACTTACCTTTGCTAGTTTTTTAATACAGCAAACATGTTTGACTGCTGAAGAACAGAGTGTGAATGTGACAGCAAAACCATCTCTTCATTTCTCTCATTGTGTCTGCCTCAGTTTCTTCTCAGTCATGCCTGCTGTTGCCATAACCTTCACTCCTTTTTTTGTGTGTGTGTTAAGCTCCTCCTACTATTTTAACTATCTTTTATTTATCTCTTCATATTTGCTTTGTCTTTCTCCTTTTTTCCCATCAGGCTCCTCTCGTGGTCTCGTAAGCTCTCTCTTTCTCTTTCACTCCCTCTGAGTGTGTCTTCCTCCTTTATTTGAATGCAAAACTGATTTTAAACCCTCCCCCTCATGCTCTTCCTCTATCTCTTTATTTTCTGTCGTTTCTTTTTCTCTCAGCTTGTGACTCAGCTCAGTCTGAACACATGACTGCAGGAATGCACACACAATTTCACAGACCCCTGACGAAATATGTGTGTGCTTGTGATTGAATGTGTGGGAGACAAGGAAAGAGAAAGAGACATGAGATGAAAATGTTATGGTTTTTCTATGTGTATTTACTGTTGCCAAAATTGGTGCTGGTCATTGAGTTTGTAGAAAATAAACAAAACAGGTTTTGAGTCAAAAGTCCAGCTGCACGGTTCTCTAGGAGTGGCTTAGTGTGTTGGTTTTATACACCTGGTGATAGTGTTAAATTAGGATATTTTTGGTGAATTCTGTGCTCCTAACTAAAATCTCAGTTTCATTATATTTATATAATGTTTGTTGGATTTTTTATTTATTTACTTTTAGCTAAGGCTTTAAGGCCAGGGCAAAAATATGTAAAAATAAAAAGTATGAAAATAAAATTGGCAGTGCACTAATGCCATCAACAGGCTTTGTTAAAAAATGCATCTGAATTATCACAGGTGCATACGTAATCGTTTGTAGTTATATAATAATATGCAGAAGTAGCATTTACAAAGACAAAACTATTTGTTGTTGCTGTATTTAGTTATTTAAAAAAATATACATTTGGTAGACTTGTATGGCAATGTTTGATAAGCGTTTATTGTAATGTGTTATGTTCTATGATGATGATGATTAATAATAATATAATATGCAGCACGCTGGAGACAAATTTGTAAAAAATATATTTCAATTCAATTACATTTTATCTTTTATCATTTTATCAGCATTAATATAGAAAGTAAGCGATCCAAATTGAAGATATCTAGTGCAGCACTCGATGCAACACAGGACTGGTCAAAATGTTTTTGAGTAGCCTAATGTGTTCCTTAAACTGTCTCAAGGTCCTCTGACGTCTTACACACACACTTTATTTATTAAAATAATATCTGTTGTATCTGTCAAGATGTAGCCTACTTTTCAACCAACATCTTGTGACCATTTATTCAGTAACAAAAAATCATAATCTTACAGATAGCTTCCCAAAGGCTAAAGAGGTTCAGTTTAAAATTATTAAAGACATTTATGTGTGTAATAAGTGCAACTTTTGTGAAATTTACAGAGTCGTCTTCCCTCAAGATTCATCTAGCTAATGGTGAACACAATTAGTCTCTGCTGCTATAGGCTAATCCAGACCAGCACACTTAGAAGATGCTGCATAAATCGGTTTAGAGCTCCATATGAGCACATACAGTACTCATTAATCAACTTTAATCAAGTAAAATATGATCATGGACTCTGATACAGACAACTCTTGGCTCTAGACTAGACACTCACTGACTCCACCTGCTGGGAAATAAAAGTGACCACAAGAGTACACAAGAACACTTGGCCCATAGCATACAGTTAACGAACTGAATCCAATTTGCAGGTAAGAAACGACGTTAATGTAGAAATATTTTGATTGAGGTCGGTCTGATAGCAGTAGACTTAATTTATACTCCCAAATGCCTCAGAAACGTTATTTTTATTTTATTTTATTTTATTTTTTTTGCTATTAGGAAAAATATTATTACATATTATCTTGTATAATGCATTAGCCTATTAGAAATATAATATAGGCTATTGTGTATAAATATACAAAAATGAAGATATTTTTTGTTTATTCATAAAATGTAACCAAGATTAAAAACCAACCGAGTCTACAAAGATCATGCCATTACATTTAAAACAACACTCGTTTTAAAATAATTTAATAAATAAGATAAAATAACATAGTTCCCACTTCCGCACTTTTTTTTCTTATGTAAATTGATGTGGCATGTGACTCTGATGTCACGCGGTGGCAGTCACATGACTCTCTGGTTTTAGGATGTGAGTCGTGTGTTGTTGCCATGTAGGTACTTCAGGATTCACAAGTCTTATTAAAGGAAATAAATACCTTAATCAGGAAACTGTCGCTTGTTATTTGCGTATTGCAGTCATATCTGCGCTGTTGTCGCTGTCTTTTGTTATTCCAATGGATTTTATTCGACAGACTGGAGTTCTGCTTGTAATTGCGGTGCTCTCCGGCGCGCGTGCAGACGAGCCTCAGGTGAATACATGACTTCTGTCACATGATAATGTCCTGTTCTGTCCTCAAACTGCTGTTTCTTTTGTTGTTATTAGTGCTTTTGAATACATGCTGGTAATGTGTTGGACTATAACATGTATATGCAGAATTAAGTGTGTAACTGAACTAAAGTGATGCCTTAGTTCAAGTGTTTAGTGGTTTTTCACCAAAAGATTACAGTGTTCAGTTTTGCACCTGTTTTGCTATTGAACAGACCTCATTAAAAATAATTATATTTACATATTGTGTGCATTCCATGCAGTCAGTCACATGCACATTAACCTGTACCAACTAAGATTATTTTCTTACAGAGATACTGCTAAAGAACCAGTAAAGTAGTCTATTTTATTCATGCTTATATATTATTTTTATTTGTTTATTCAAATTGATCATAATATTACTGTTAAATGCTTTTTTGTCGTGTGACTGTCATATGGAGGAAATTTGAAAGATCTCTCATAAGTCAGTCCTTTATTCCTGTGTTTTACTGTTGTAATTCCCCACAGATTGACCCGCTGATATACGAGGAGCAGTTGCTATGGGTCGGTGGGGGAGCGGGTCAGGTCAGCACTTACAGGATCCCTCTGCTAACCTTCACGACGCGTGGAAGTCTGCTGGCGTTCTCTGAGGCCAGGAAAATGTCTTCCGGCGACATTGGTGCAAAGTTCATCGCACTGAGACGCTCCACAGACAAAGGTGGGCCATCCACTTTCACTACAGTCATAAATGGCTATTTTAGATGAAACTGAACTGCAATCTCTTTCGTGTATCTCTCAGGAGCCACCTGGTCTCCCACCTCATTCATAGTGGATGATGGTTCTCTAGCAGATGGGTTGAATCTAGGTTCGGTTGTTGTGGATGAAGAGACTGATGCTGTGATAGTCATCTACTCATTGTGTTTCCACCGTTATCACTGCAACCCCTCCAGCACAATGATGGTGCAGAGTCTGGATGATGGGTTCACCTGGAGCGCCCCACGAAACCTCTCCGTTGAGCTAGGGGTGAAGAGCTTTGCTCCAGGGCCTGGCTTCGGCATACAGGTGTGGTTAGTGCTGTCTTGTTTCTGTTCCTCCTTCAGGGGGAATACTCAAGCATGGTTTATGACTTCCTGTTTTTTATGTTTGCTGTTATGACTTCTTGGGTTATATAAAACTGCATTTTATAGTCTATCCATGTGGTTAAGTGTTGGTTTATAAAGGAGAACAAAAAAGCCAACGGTACTTTTCCAGCTATTTTCATTTGCTTTTAGTCCATATTATGCCTCTGTTTACAGAAACGGTATGCTCCCAATGTGGGCCGTCTGGTGGTGTGTGGCCACGGATCCATTGCTGGTGATGGGGTCTTCTGCATCCTGAGTGATGATCATGGTAAATCCTGGAGATATGGAGCTGCCCTGAAGAGCATCCCTTACAACCAGCCTAAACAAGACCTGGACTTCAACCCAGATGAGTGTCAGGTAATATTAAACAACTCGGCACACAGTGTGTATCTATACTTAAGTGTTACTAAAACAAGAACACATTTTGGTTTTAGGGTTTATAGGACGACATTGATGAAAGGTTTTGATCCACTTCAAATGTATATCAAGTGTATTCAATGTGGCCATTGCAATGCTTTGTTTCTTTGAGTTATTTCTTGCATGTTATGAACAGTATGTCAGACTTTCTGCTTCTGAGTGGCTCTTTTTGAGCCTTTGAAGCCCTATAAGTCAGTGGTTCTTAAGCTTTTTGACTCCAAGGCACAAGGGTTGTGACGGTGAGGAAATTTCCCCACCGGTTAATCAACGTGTGACAACACCGGTAATACCGGTATCACCGTGGTGGGGGGGTCGTTTGAGTTTTCCCTCTTTCCCTCACTTTCCTCCGCTTTTAAATAGCTTGTAAAAGCACCGTGCGCATTTTACTTTTACTTTTAAATTAGCTGCAGTTCGGCATCAATTGCCTGAATTCAATTCAAGCAACAACAAAATACAACGTAGAACATAGCCTATAACTTTTATTAACAAAACAAATAAAAATACACCACGCTATATGCCTAATATAAAATAATAACTAACTTACAAATTTTAAGGTAGCCTATACAAAACTGAAAATCAGTAAAGACTGAGGGAACAAATAGCCTAATTATAAAACGTAGAACGTTTATTAGCAAAACGATTAAGAAAGTTTGGAGGCACGGACTGCATTCACCTTGATGTAAAATAATGGGGGAAAAATTACAGATAAAATAAGATAAAAATCAGCAAATACTGTGGAACCAAATAAATGAGAAACGAATTTAAAAAACAACAACTTCCAATTAGCAGGTCAACGGGCTTTTCAAAATCCCAAATATTTTTAAAACAGGTGCTTTTACATTCGTTTTGAAACTCTTCTGCCATCGTCTTGTCTGTCTCACCTCACTCTTCTTGTCAGTCAGCTCGACTCGCTCTCCTCACGTGATAAATGAAATCTGATCTGTGATGCGCGACTGTCATTCATTCGGTGTGCTGCATTGGACCACAAAACCAGTCATAAGGTTTTCAAAATTGAGATTTATACATCATCTGAAAGTTGAATAAATAAGTTTTCCATTAATGTATGGTTTGTTAGGATCGGACAATATTTGGCCGTGATACAACTATTTGAAAATCTGGAATCTGAGGGTGCAAAAAAAGTTGTCCAAATTAAGTTCTTAGCAATGCATATTACTAATAAAAAATGATATTTGTATATATTTACGGTAGGAAATTGACAAAATATCTTCATGGAAAATGATCTTTTCTTAATATCGTAATGATTTTTGGCATAAAAGAAAAATCAATCATTTTGACCCATACTATGTATTTTTGGTACTATTTTTGGTTTATATATATATATATATATATGTATATATTAGTTAAAATTGTTTAAAAATGAAAATAAAAAATTCACCGTAAAAAACTGTTGTGACAATTTATTTGTCTGGTATTACTGGATAGCATATTTTACAACTTATGGTGATTTCATGTTATCTGAATTACCAAAATCTGCTTTATAATAAAAGTGGTAAAATATAAATAAAAAAGCACATGATGCATAAGAGTTCGTCATAATTATTCTGACCATAAACATTGCCAATACTCAAATGTAGACGGTGCACAGGGTCAAGACAAACGCCATCAGGGTAACACACATGACACTAAAATAATGCAATATACACTCAATAATAACAAAAAATTTAACACAAAACTCCCTAATGTATAATAATGATAACAAAAATCAGAAGCAAAATATGTTATAATATATAAAATATCATGTGAAGTGTCACACAGGGACTTCTGGGTCATTTTACTGTCTTTCATTGTAAATTATATAGTAATTCATAGTTTAAGTCCAAACACCATAAAGTAAAATTATTTTTACAGTAAAATTACATGTAATGTGCTGTTAAACCAGCAAATGGTACGCTAATTTGCAGTTAACCAATTGACAAGTTTTTGCTTTACTGTATTCTACTTTTTTTTCTTTTTTTTTCTCCAATAAAACATGCAAACATGTTTGCAGCGTGCACCAATTGACTTCCTCCTATTTGACTTGACATACTCTCTCACATCCTTAACAGCCAGTGGAACTAGAGGACGGAAGTATAGTCATCAATGTGCGCAACCAGAACAACTACCACTGCCGCTGTCGAATAATAGTGCGGAGTTTGGACGGAGGCGAGACTCTTCCTGTGGAGGAGCTGGTGTTTGACAAAACACTGATCGACCCCGCCGTCGCAGCCGGAGCACTACAGAAACAAGGAGTGATGTACTTCACCAACCCCTCCAGCACTCAGCACCGTGAGGAAGAGCAACTCACAAAGTCTTACTCAGAAATATCAACGTTAAAGCTTCGTGGAAGGTTAATTGTTATTTTCTTGCACAGGGGTCAATCTAACTCTTCGCTGGTCCTTCACTAATGGGAAGTCATGGGAAAAGGAGGCAGTCCAGATCTGGGCGGGGCCAAGCGGTTACTCGTCCATGACATCACTCAAGGGAGATTCTCCTGAGGACAGCAAATACATCTTTGTCATTTACGAAAAGGGCCATAAAGATTATTGTGAGACAGTCTCTTTTGTCAAAATCCATCTATACGGAGGGAAATAACATACAGGTGTAGGAGCCAAGAAAAAGGGATATTTAGGAATTTTTTTTGAGAAAGCCAAGGTATCATGCTGATGCAAAGAAAGTAATTTCCACATTTTACATTAAATCTGGTCTATGCTATGAACTGTTTTATATGAATTTCACTCCATCCTTCTTCAGTGTGAGATTGATCTGCAGTATACAGCAATATAATACAAAAACAACCATGATTGTACCCACTGGTTGTTTACCTGTCAGTGCACAAAACCTTCTGTAAGTCTTGAAGATCTCATAATTACTTTGTGCAGCTGGTGAGCTGCACATTGGTCGCACATGTTTTTGGGACTATTTGCTCAGGCACTGTTTGTCTTGCTGATCCTTTTATTTTTGTGTTGTTTACAATAATGTAAATGAAGTGAATCTTCACAAAGCTACAACATTCTTAAAATGGTTGTTTCCTACTGTATAACAGTAATTGATTTGTAAGTCTTGAATTAATGTTTTGAATACAGAAATGTGATTTCATTTGAATTATCAGGTGTTTCTCCAATCCCTGGTGTTGCTTAAATTAACGAAGGCCTCTAAAATGACTGACATTAACTGGAAGATACAAGGGTTTGAGACACACTCTAAGAAATCAGTGTTTGTTCTCCAAATCATACAACTGTGAAGTCAGAAAACCTCATTTTATATTGAACTGTGCCATTCATGTGCTTCAGGTTATATGGTGTTATTTACCCAGTGTGGCCTTTTTGTGGCCATAGATGTTGTACATTTAGATGTCAGACAGTTATTTTGGTAACATCTTACTGTAGGTGAATTTTAAATAGTACATGCAAGTTTATGTTAAAAGTCACCCAAAAGGCTTTCACTTAATTAAATTTCATATAACACATTTGACTTTTCACTTGATTTGCCGGATTACACAGGAGCACATTTTATTGTTCAATAAATTTTTCTATTTTGATACAGCAACTCCTTGTTTCTTTTCGTTCCAACCATATCCAAGACAAATAAAAATACAGCTTTACCTGACGGTTATATTTTAGTAGAGCAGCATTTCTACTAATTAATCAGAGATGACCACTAGAAAGTTCTGAACACTAATGAACCATATTTAATTACATGGTACCTCACTCCGTCCACTTGTCCTCACACAATAACTCATAGAGACTAAAACATCTCACACTTAAGAAAAACAGAAAAATACACAAGCTAAAGTTACATTTTTTAAAATGTTTTTGAAAATGGCTCTTCTGCTCACCAAGGCTGCAGTTATTTCATTAAACATATTGTGAATATTGTAAAATATTATTAAGATTTGCGATAACTGTTCTCTTTCTGAATATGATTTAAATTACAATTTATTCATCTGATGGAAAGCTGAATTACTCCAGTCTTCAGTGCCACATGATCCTTCAGAAATCATTGTAATATGCTGATTTGCAGCTCAAGAAATATTTATTATTATCAGTGTTGAAACCTGTTGGACTGCTTAAAATTTTTGTGGAAATCAAAATACATTGTTCTTGCACTGGTCCTTCACTGATGGGAAGTTAGATACGTTTAAAGAACAAATTTATATGGTAAATAAATAAATAAATAGTAGTATTCATTTCTTAAAAAAAAAAAAAAAGAAGAAGAAGAAAGGAAGAGGTTAAGAAGGAACCTCTTTTATAAGGTCCCTACTGTCAGCACTGTCATATTTATGAAAACATTTGTAAAATTATGTAACGCCAACTCAGCCTTAATCTTGAAGGACGAGATTTGTTTGTTTTGTGATTGTCACATTTTCTGTCACAGCCATGATATATCAACTGTCACACAAATATAAATTTTAGATAAATTTACTCGTTTTAGTAGGCCTACCTAAAGATTTGTCTAGATTTGTCAATATTTACTATCTTTGACTTAGTTTTATCTAATGGTGTCCAGGTTAGTCAAGTAAAGTCTAAAGGTGCAGCTGATTGGTTTGCGCTTAACTCATTAAACTAAACCGGTCTGTTAAACCAGTTCTCTTGTCTTTTGTCATTCGTCGGCTGACTCCGTTGAGAGCTTGTGTGGACTTTATAGCCTTCAGAAAAAATCACAGTAGTTCGCACATGACTTGACAAAACCTTCCGTCATGAATCAGACTCTTTTGCGGATTTTGCTTCTTGCGGTGTTTTGTTCGTTTGCGCGAAATGAAAAGGTAGGCTGATACGATTTTGTTATATCATATCTATGTCGATTAGAAAGATCAAATTACGAACAAATATTCCAAGAATGAATCCACAATACAACATTAATTTTGCAAGGTAGCTGTACTTGTTAAAGTGAGGTGGCTGGTTGTCACAAGACAAGAGGAAGTTTATGGGCTATATATCAGTAACTAGGCTATACATGTTTGTGTCAGAAGTCCACGGACACAAGTGTGTTTTCTCTAGCAGTTATTTTGTGTAGCTATTGTATTGTGTTTAACACTGCTCAAAACTGTCTTAAATGAGGATACTGTATGTGAATTCTGATGTTCATTGATCTGAATATTTTCCTGAGCAAAAACTGAGGAAATTTTCAATTTATCTAGTCAGGTCTCATTGGTATGTGCCTACACAGAACTTGTCTTTCAAGAGTAAACACAGCTAGCCTCATCTCAGCTTATATTTATTTAGCTATTCATTATAGTTTTGACCTGTATCATTTTATTCCTTGACCTTTTTACATGTACAGATCAATCCAGGTATCATTGATGAGCAGCTGCTCTGGGTCGGTGGTGAAATTGGAGAAGTTCACACCTACAGAATTCCCCTGCTCACCTTCACTACTCAGGGAAGTCTTCTGGCTTTTGCAGAGGCCCGGAAGCTGTCGTTCAAGGACATCGGAGCCAAGTTCATCGCTTTAAGACGCTCCACAGACAGAGGTGTGTCAGATTGAGTCGTCCTAGACAAGATTCTGCTTTCATTCCTATTTTTTTTTCCAACCATCTCTTTCTTCTGACACGTTCTCAGGAGCCACCTGGTCTCCCACCTCATTCATAGTGGATGATGGTTCTCTAGCAGATGGGTTGAATCTAGGTTCGGTTGTTGTGGATGAAGAGACTGATGCTGTGATAGTCATCTACTCATTGTGTTTCCACCGTTACCACTGCAAGCCCTCCGACACAATGATGGTGCAGAGTCTGGATGATGGGTTCACCTGGAGCGCCCCACGAAACCTTAACCCTCAACTGGGGCTCAAGAGTTTTGTTCCTGGACCTGGCTTTGGTATACAGGTATTACACTTAGATGCCTAATTTCATATCATTTACACCTCACTCACAACTCCCATAGACTCGCATAGCCATATAAGTGGCCAATTTTCAGGCAGAATATGATTATGAAAATAATTTAATTTATTATTGTTCTGTGAAATTTCATGGGTGAAATCCAGTCATTTCAATAGGAATTTGCATGCTATGGAATTTAATGTAAATGCAAAAAAAAATGTCTCTATGCAGATTTCGCATCAGGTTTAAGATGATCATTGAAATTCAACACGATGGCCAACAGAAACTACTTCATTTGAAGTGTGAGCTGTGTTTTGTGCACCTCTACACTATTGATAATGGACATTGTAAATTTTTTTCCCTGCGATATTGCACCAAAACTTTGCTATGTGACTTTTGTGCCTTTAGACACATAAGCTCCTTCTGAGCTTGGGATGTGATGTACAGCATAATGGTACAAAAAATTACCACAGTACCAAATATTTAAGACAGTATGATACTAATGCACTCAAAAATGTTTTCATATTAAAAATTAAATGAATATTTAAATTGATGTAATATATAAACTAATTGTTTAAAATATATTTATTTAAATATATGTGTTTTTGCTAAGTATAACATAAGTTCCGTTAATACCAGCAAATGTAGCTAGTAAGCTGTATGGTTTAAAACTTATGAATTTTGTTTTATATGTATGATTTGAGAATTAAAATGTAATGCATTGATCACAGAATTTAGTAATTGTGTCTCAGGTTGTTTGCAGGCAGGGAGAGAGTAGAGGTGTATTTTTTTTAAATGAAACAAAGCACTCGTAACACAAGGGAACTGAGAATAGCAAACCAGCACTATATTATGACAAGACAAATACTGAACTGAAACATGGGCTAAACATGCACAGGGTATAGAAGAACTAAACAAAATGAGAAACAATGGAAACACATAAGCGCATTCTTTGAAAACAAGGAAACAAAGCAAACAGGAAAAGAACACAGATAGCGCAAAATAAAATGATCAAAATAGTAGTCCATGAACACAGAAACCTAAAGAAAACATAAGCTGATTATCATTAACCGAGGCTGTCTCGGATAACGTGAATTCTCCCAACAGATGCTCAGCTGAAATATGCAGTGTTGGGGGTAACACATTACAAGTAACGCGAGTTACGTAATCAGATTACTTTTTTTCAAGAAACTAGTAAAGTAACACAAAAATGACAAGAAAATATGTTACTTTCTCAAATAAGTAACGCCAGTTACTTTGTCTTTCCATGTATTGACAGACAGCTCATGTTCCCATGTTGAGAGAAATCAGAAGTGCAGAGGCATTGTGTGCGCTGTGTGAGTTCTAGACTAAATGTGAACATGCATTTACTCATCTCACTTACACAAAAACAGATTCAGTATTTTTCAAAATGAATAAAACAGTGAAAAGCAAACTCAGAATATGATGCAAACTTGCAATAATTAAATGTTAATAATAATGTTAATAAACAAATATCCCATTTTATTAATCAGTGTCTTTGATGCTGAATTTCAATGATCAAATTTGACCATATTAGTAAGCAAAAATGATTTTAGATAAACATAATTTTTATTTATTGCTGAAGAGTGTTGAACTTTCTTCTTCTGCATCGTCTACTGTACAGACGTGAATTTACATTTCCTTCAGCCTGAGGCTTATTCATTTCACTTTTGGTGTGAAAGGGCTTTTACATTTGCCAGAAATAGAACTTTTTTGTTATTAAGACTGAACAAGCAAGTCCAGCCTAGATGAGAAAAAGTAACGTAAAAGTAAGCATTACTTTCCAAAAAAAGTAACTAAGTAACGCAATTAGTTACTTTTTCAGGGGGTAACACAATATTGTAATGCATTACTTTTAAAAGTAACTCTCCAACACTGGAAATATGTTTATGCTCTGGAATATTCATATGGAAACAGTTGGCTGAGACCCACACTTTTTAATGAACATTTGTTTATTAATACATGATTATTGGTTTTATATGCCATTAATAAATTGTAGTGATTTCTGTTGGGCAAGTCAAGTCACCTTTATTTATATAGCGCTTTTAACAATACAGATTGTGTACAAATTGGAGGATAGAGTGTCAGTAATGTATAATAAGATTAAACACTCAATTTTCAGTTAAAGGCATTTCATTATTGAATTCAGAGATGTCATTGTCTAGCTCAGTTTAGTTTAAATAGTATCTGTGCAATCAAATTGACGATAATCGCTAGAAATAAAGTGTCCCCAACTATAATTTAATTTATAATTTAATGTATTTGTTATATTTGTGTTTTATTCATTATTTGAAGTTCCTAGTCTGAGTGACATAAAAGCATCATATTATAGTTTTAGTTTTTTCTTGACACTTAGCATTGGCTTTATCTGAAATAACTGATACCACAGACTGTGCAAAATACTAATTTCATTAAATGATTCTTCTTGATCTCAGACCATGTGTTCATCTAATGGTGCTTACAGAAACGTCATCCGCCTGCTGTTGGGCGTCTGGTGGTGTGTGGCCACGGCAGCATCGCTGGAGACGGAGTGTTTTGTATCCTGAGTGATGATCATGGAAACACATGGAGATACGGAGCTGAACTGAAGAGCATTCCCTACAACCAGCGCAAAAACGACCTTGACTTTGAACCAGATGAGTGTCAGGTATGAAGATGATGAACTTTTCACTATTCTGTTTTAGCAATATTTGTGGTTGTGTGACAGAAATATGGATCAGAAGAGTTTGTAAAATCTTCAGACTTCTGTCTTGTGTTTCCTCAAAGCCAGTGGAGCTGGATGACGGCAGCATCGTGATTAATGTGCGCAACAATAAACACTACCACTGCCGCTGTCGTATGGTCGTACGCAGTCTAGATGGAGGAGAGTCTCTGCCGGTGGAGCAGCTGGTGTTTGATCACACACTGGAGGATCCTGCGGTCGCAGCTGGAGCTTTAGAGAAGGAAGGAGTGCTTTACTTCACCAACCCAGCCAACACTAACAGCAGTGAGCATGATGATATCTGCGTTTCTCCATCCTGGTCATGGAGCATGTGTATAGGTCATTCATGCTTGTACATGTGGCTATAAGCTACTTTGTTGTTTTCCTCAGGAGTGAACCTCACCCTTCGCTGGTCTCTGAATCGCGGTAAATCATGGGTGAAAGATACTCTGAAGATCTGGACGGGGCCAAGTGGATATTCATGTATGACATCACTTAAAGGCAATGAAACTGAAGATCATAAATACATCTATGTCATCTATGAGAAAGGACAAAAAGACTACTTTGAGACCATCTCCTTTGTGAAAATTGACTTGTACAGCAACCAGTGAAGAAAATCATTGATGATCCAGATCACTGACAATGAAACTCAGCTCTGATTTTTTTTTTTTTTTATTCAATAGGGACAGTGCTCATTATTCAGCAGTAAAATACTGTAAATAAATTGGCTAATTTTCATCTGTTGCCCCATGCCAGATTTTAAAAAGACAACCTAAAAATCTGAAACATAGCAAGTTATCAAACATAAACATAACATTTACAATTACACTACTAAATATAATAATGGTAGTATTATAAAAACAAACAATTTATATATGATTACAAATTTGGTTAGCTTTTAACCATTTCTTTAATTTGTATTTAAATGTTGAATAATTTGTACTACTCCTTAATTTAGTTGGTAGAGTATTCCAATAATTAATGGCTATAACTGAAAAGACTGATTTTGTCCAAATTTTGTACACCTAAACTGTACAGCACAGTCTCTAGTAATTGCTCTTGTTACTCTGCCATTATTATCCTTCTGCGTTATAGACTGGCATAATGGAGGAGGTGCATAATCATTTAAATTCTTAAAAATAAAGCAAGCATCAACCAAATGTTAAAAGTGATCAAAACTCAATAAACTGTTTTTGAACTATGTTGCAATAATGATAACTATTAGTCTTCTGATCAAATATTTTAAAGGTGGGGTAAGTCATTTTTGGTACCCAATGTTGATATATCAAATCACCAAAACAAACACACCCCTACCCCAAAAGGGTAAAAACCCAGGGTAAACCCAGGCAACGATTAGGGCTGTATCCGAAAACTGAAAAATGCTGCCTTCGGAGGACACATTCCAAGGTAGGAAGGCATCAAGGCACATCCGAATCCAAAGTTAGCTTCACTTCCTGTCTCATGAGATACCTTCATCTGATCGATTTTTGAAGGTAGCATAGATGTATCCTTCGCTGCCTTTGATATCCCACAATCCTGTGTGTTCCATTCCATGAAGGTTGAGCTTAAAAATAAATATGGCGTCTGAAAGTTGTGTTTGGTGGTTAGTTTGTGTCTAAATGTATATTTCTGATTAACTTTTTGCACTTTTGATGTTATTTCTAGCGAGAAATTAGTATTACAGTAATTAAATATTCGTTTAGTTATCACCAAAACTCGTTCTATTTTGTTGTAGATCAATAAACCGTTACACTGCCTCAGAAGCCTGTCCGAAATCAGTTTTGTGAGGTGCCTTTGTGTAAAAACGCTGCCTGCAAAGTCATTGCCTCGCAAGGCAGCAAGTCAACGAATTCGTTTAACATTTAGCTGCCAACACAGTAGGAAAAAAAAGTGTCACAGAGAAAATAAAAATGTACAAAAATTGTATTCCTTATTTTTATTCGTTTTGTCAGGATACAATTAGTTTAACCTTTACAACACAATAGGAACAAGTGTCGCAGAAGGAAAAAAATGTAGGTTGTACAAAAATGGCCTATTATAATTTTATTTGTCTTGTCAAAATACTAAATTCGTTTAACATCTTGCTGTAAACACGGTAGCCTAGGAAAAGTGTCGCGGAAGAAAAATAAATAAATAAATTCGACATCTGTCATTTAAAATATAGGCTAAGCAAAATATAAACAAAATCGAGTTGAGCATTCTTCAAGGACAGCGCATCCACACTTTGCTCCATCTTTATTTTGCTCTGTTACTCATCGACAACCTGCCTGTTCTGTCTGCGGGCCGTATATTCACCACTGGTAGGCTAGCCTGCTTTGAGCATCATTATGCACATGCTGCGCACAGACCTCGCAAATAAAATGAAGCACTGGTTAATGCATGCAGCACGTGCATAACAGTCGAGTGCAGGCTTTACGGGTGCTTGAATAAAGCGCAGATATGCTGTTCTGAAAAGACGTCGGGAACGGGATATTGCCCGCTCCCGTTCAAATTGCACCAGAGTTACCGACCGCAACCGCGTTTTATTCAGGAATTTAATCCCGCGTCGCAAGAAATCTGGTCGGTTCCCTGCATTCCCGACAGCCGCAGGAATGCAAACCTCTATTTTGGGGCTCTCTGATCACTGTTTGGCTCATCTTATACCAACCTACAGGCAGAAACTGAAATCAGCTAAACCTGTATTAAGGACTGTAAAGAGATGCACTAATGAAATAGAGCAGGTTTTACAAGCCTGTTTCGACCTCACTGATTGGAGTGTTTTTGAAGCTGCTGCAAAATATCTGGACGAGCTCACAGAGACTGTAACATCTTATATCAGTTTCTGTGAAGATATGTGCATTCCTACCAGGACTCATCTTAATTACAACAACAATAAACCGTGGTTCACTGCAAAACTCAGACAGCTCCGTCTGGCCAAAGAAGATGCTTACAGAAAGGGGGATAGAGTCTTGTATAAACAGGCCAAATACACACTGGAAAAGGAGATCAGAGTGGCAAAGAGGAATTGTTCTGAAAAGCTAAGGATTCCATTCTCTTCTGGTGACTCAGCATCAGTGTGGAAAGGTCTGAAAGAGATCACCAACTACAAGACACCATCCCCCAGCATTGTGGAGAATCCACAGTGGCAGGCGATCTAAATGAGTTTTAATGCAGGTTTGGAAAAAACACCCCACACCCGCCCTGAACACCTCTCAACATAAACATTAAGACCTCCTGTAACCCCCCTCTCCCCCACACCTGCACTATAGATCAGTGAAGACGATGTACTCCAGGTCTTCCAGAAGCAGAAGAGAAAGAAAGCACCAGGCCCAGATTGTGTTACACCAGCCTGTCTGAAATCCTGTGCTAACCAGCTGGCCCCCATCTTCACACAGATCTTCAACAAATCACTGGAGCTGAGCGAAATCCCTTCATGCTTCAAACGCTCCACCATCATCCCCATCCCAAAGAAACCCAAAATTACAGGACTAAATGACTACGGGCCTGTGGCTCTAACGTCTGTGGTCATGAAGTCATTTGAAAAACTGGTGCTGGCCCACCTGAAGGACATTACTGGATCCTTGCTGGATCCTCTTCAGTTTGCCTAAAGAGCAAACAGGTCTGTGGGTGATGCAGTCAATATGGGACTGCATTATGTTTTGCAACAACTAGACAGACCAGGGACTTATGTGAGGATCCTATTTGTGGACTTCAGCTCGGCTTTTAACACTATCATCCCAAACATCCTCCTGCCCAAACTAACTCAGCTCTCTGTGCCCACCTCCGTCTGTCAGTGGATCAACAGCTTCCTGACAGACAGGCAGCAGCTAGTGAGGCTGGGAAAATACACATCCAGCACCCGTATGATCAGCACTGGAGCTCCTCGGGGCTGTGTTCTCTCCCCACTGCTCTTTTCCCTCTACACCAACGACTGCACATCTAAAGACAACTCTGTCAAGCTCCTGAAGTTTGCAGACGACACCACACTCATCGGCCTCATTCAGGATGGTGACGAGTCTACTTACAGGCAGGAGGTTTTAGAGCTGTCTGTCTGTTGCAGTCTTAACAACCTGGAGCTCAATGCTCAAAACAGTGGAGATGACCGTGGACTTCAGGAGAAACCCCCTGCACTCCCCCCACTCACCATCATGGACAGCACTGTAATGACAGTGGAGTCATTCAGATTCCTGGGCACCATTATCTCTCAGGACTTAGTGGGACACTCACATTGACTCCATTGTGAAAAAGGCCCAGCAGGGGCTGTACTTCCTTCGCCAACTGAGGAAGTTCAACCTGCCTCAGGAGCTGCTGAAACAGTTCTACTCTGCCATCATTGAATCTGTCTTCTGCACTTCAATAACTGTCTGGTTCAGCTCAGCTACTAAATCTGACCTCAGAAGACTACATCGGATAGTTCAGACTGCTGAGTGAATCACTGGTACAACCCTCCCTACTCTCCAAGAACTGTACTTATCCAGAGTGAGCAAAAGGGTTGGCAAAATCACTCTGGACCCCTCACATCCAGCACACTCCCTCTTTGAACTGTTGCCGTCTGGTCGACGCTACAGAGCTCTGAGCGCCAGAACGGCCAGGCACAGGAACAGTTTCTTCCCTCAGGCAATCCATCTCATGAACACTTGACAATAAACGTGGAACACACAAAACTATTTATACACTTATTTATTTAACATACATACTTAGTTTACACTTCGAATTTGCACATACTATACCTGTACATACAAAACTGTCTATTGTAATATACCTGTACATACAATTGTCAATTTTTATATTTACTTGTTCTATTTTTGTTTTTTAAATTCTTTTATTATCTGTTTTTGTCCTGTCACTGTCATTCTGTTGCACTGGGGAAGCTTCTGTCACGAAAACAAATTCCTTGTATGTGTAAACAGTTTCACAAAAGCAGACAGCACACGCACGGGGCACAGAGCGTACTTCTGTGACACTGAATCTGTGTTTGGCTCGGGGAGCAGAACACTTGTGTAGTGATAACCTGGGCCCTGAATGGGGTTGAGAGCTCTTTTGGTGTGTAACCGAGTCTGGGCATGAATCTGACCATACATTCGTTTGGGCCAAACTGCATACAAGCATTACTGACTGATAGGGCGTGTAAAACCATACAGGTGCCTCGTCGAAGGCGTTCTAGCTTCCGTTATCGTGTGCAATACACACTGTGAGACGTTTAACTGATTCATCCCATAATTCCGGCCTGGGGTGCCATATGGTGCCCCTCGCCTGGGACAATAAATCCCTTCTCAGTGGAATCCGCCAAGGGGGAGGGGGGGGGGGGGGGTCGACGACAGGTTTACCAACTCTGGAAACCATGGCTGTTTGGGCCATCTTGGCGCTACCAGAAGCACAGCATCCCTCTCCTGTCTGATCTTTTGCAGCATTAGTGGCATTATTTTGACTGGAGGGAATGCAAATTTCTGACTCGTGGGCCAGCGGCTCGACAGGGTGTCCCCTTTCAGGGGAGCAGTCATCAGCGCTAAGTACAGCAGACAGTGGGCGTTCTCTTCTGACGCAAAAAGGTCTATCTTCGCTTCACCAAAGAGACTCCAAATCAATTTTACTGTTTGGGGGTGTAATCTCCACTGCCCGTGAACAATGCCCTCCCTGGACAGCATGTCCGCACCACGATTCAGACTGCGGGGTAAAGGAACTGCTTGAATCGAGAGAAGTACCTGATCTGCCCACAGGAGTAGGCGTCTTGCCAAGCCCTGCAGGGCACATGAGGGCATTCCTCCATGGCGAGTGATGTACGCCACCACCACCGTGTTGTCCATTCGGATTAGAACATGATGGTCTTTCACAAATGGAAGAAAATTCCACAGTGCCAAAGAACAGCTTCCATCTCCAAGCAATTTATATGCTAGTGCTTCTGGTCTCTTGCCCACACACACCGAACGCTGGTCTGCTGTCGCAGAGGGCTCCCCAGCCTGACAGTGATGTGTCCGTGGTCACCACTATCCATCTAACCACCCTGCCCATCGCAGTACCCTTTTCGTACATAGCTGTGCCGAACCAGGGCGTCAGAGCCTCAAGACATGAATGTGTTATGACAAGGTGCTTCGTCCCCTCTCTCCATGCCTGCAGCGGGACTCGGTCCAGTAACCATAGTTGCAACTGCATATGCAGCAAGCCCAGACGGCAGGCGGAGGCTGCAGCTGCCATTAGACCAAGCAGTCTTTGAAACGTTTTCAAAGGACCAGCCTTGCCTTGCACAAACGAGGCCAGTGTATTGTGAATGGACTGGATTCTCTGCTCTGATAAGCACGCAATCATCGTGCATGAGTCCAAAACCATACCCAGAAAAGTAATCGACTGGCAGGGCTGAAATGTGCTCTTTTGCATGTTCACAGACAAACCTAGACACGCTAGATGGGCGAGGAGCCTGAGCTTGTGTCCCTCGAGCACACTCCTCGGTTGAGTGATGATCAGCCAGTCATCGAGTTCAGCATGTGCATCCCACTGAGTCTCAGGGGCGAGAGCGCTGCATTCATGCATATCATGAACGTAAGGGGGGCTAAAGCCAGCCCGAATGGTAACACTTTAAATTGGAATGCAACACCCTTGAATGCAAATCGCAGAAAGCGCCTGTGATGAGGGGCTACCTGGATGTGAAAATAAGCAGCTTTCAGATCATCCGCTATGTAATGGTCCCTGGGCTGAATGTGCACGAGGATCTGCTTCACTGTAATCATCTTTAACATGCGTTTCACAAGTACTTTGTTTAGTGGTCTTAGATCTAGAATGGGACACATGCCCCTATCTTTTTTCGGGACAAGGAAATAGTGGCTGTATAGCCCGCACTTCATCTGCTCCTCGGGTACTATCTCTACTTCCTGCTTGGCTAGGAGGGAGGAGATTTTTGCCTGTAACAGCGGGGCTCTCTGTTTTGACACTTCTGACATAATCACGCCGCCGAAGCGGGGTGGTCTGCGAGCAAACTGAAGAGTATAGCCGTGCTTTATAGTGAAACAACCGGTGAAACACCACTGCTTAAAAGAATGACAGGTGACGTACCCGTGGCGCGTCATTCTTATGGAGCTCAGGGAAGAAAGGGGCGGGTCTCTGTGGCACGTGCGCTTGTCTGCTGTTCTGGGGCCACCCAGTCCAACTCCAAATCCACTACAGCCTCCGTGAGGATGCACATCAGCTCTGCATCCATTGAAGTTGGGGTGCATCCAGCCTCTGAAGGGACCTCCGACCAGGCATCCGGGTCAGAGGCATTCGTGGACATGGCGGTGTCCTCTTCACAGCTGAAGGGGACCATTTCCCGTGCTTCTATCGGAGGGTGGAAACTCTCTTCAACATAGATGAGCGGAGGCTACCGCTACGAACAATGGCCAGCATCGCTCGAAGGATCTTGATTGACAATTACTCACAGGCTTGGCAATCCGATCCTTCCAGCGTTGCTTCAGCATGAGCGCGGCCCAGACACAGCACACTTTCCAGTGTGCATCTGGAAAGTTGATGGGCCCGCCACACATGCAGCAAAGAGACATCTTCGTAGGTAATCCTTGTACTCTGCCGGAACTCAAGAGGGGATCGCTATCCACATCGTCCACTCAAGTCGCGCAGGTCAATGGCGAAATCAGGCTCCAGGTGAACGAGAGATTCTGAGATATTCTAGCGCCTGACATCACTTATATAGCGGTTGAGCAAGTCAATCAGGTGAATGCTCGGATGCCATTGGCTATTGCAAAGCAATAGAATGATTCAATCAGGCTTCAGCATTTCGAGGGGTTTCCCCATACGTAATGTTGAGAAACCGACTCGGTAAGGGAACCAATGTTACTCACCTATTGAGAAGAAACAAAGCAACCTCGGCGTCCGATCGCAGGCCTTCCTGCTACATGAGTTCTCTCCAGCGCTGGAAAGCTCATCTGATATTTACACGAGTCCTACTTCTTGCCTAATTGTAACACCGTGTCTACACCGGATGCGAACGGTGCGGCGCAACAAAATACTATAGAACTCATTATAATCAGTGATGCTGTCTACATTGGATGAGGAACTGCTGCTGCGTTCTATTTATGATGTATTGACACAAAAATGTCAAATGATTTTCAACGGTCGCTTTGTCGTGTCCAGTGTAGACACATTTTAGCTGTTGCGGCTTTTAATAGAATACATCACATCTGGTCGGGCAGTCGCATACAGTCTAGCCGCAGAAATATTTGAACTCATCCGAAGCTGAAATCAGATCCGAATTTTCCACATACCTATATGATCCTCCGCACAGCTCCCGCAGTACTCTCCATTCGAAATGAATGACTTCCGGTCTGTCGCTTATCATTCATCGGAGATAGTGGAAAGGCGGCTTAAGCCTTCTTTTGTACCGCAGACATTTTCCTTTTTTGTCTTTTATTTGCCATCTCTATCTTTCTGTCGTCGCTCGGCTCGGCTAATGTCCGTCATGTGCACCACATCATGAGTAGACGCGCGCCCCTTACTGCTGATTGGTTTTGTTTTGTTTTGTTTTGGTACTCGGCCCGACTCCATTTTCTAAAGCGTTTTTGAAAAAATACATACCCCACCTTTAAGCATCTGTTTGTAAAGGGATTCAATTGATTTTAAAACTCTTGTGCTTGCTTGTGACCAACTAGTAAAACAATATGTAATATGAGAAAAAAATCATAGAGTAAATAAAATGTTTTGCTGCCTCTATTGTTACAGTAGGTATGGTCTTATCTGCCTGAAGTTAGCCAAATTAAATTTAATAATATTGGCTACCTTTTTGGCATGATTTTGAAATGACAGTTGGGAATCTAAAATTACTACTAAATATTTAAAATCAGAAACAACCTTGAGCTTTTCTCCTTTACCAAATCAGGATGAGGAATTACTGTTGATTTTTGTGAAAAGAACATACACACAGTTTTGCTTATATTCAAATGTAGATATTTTACTTAGCCAATAGGAAACATGGACCAATACCTCAGTTTGGTAATTCACTGTTTGTTGTTTATTTTTAGCATGCACATATACAACTGTGTCATCAGCATATATTTGAATACTAACAGATGGACAGACTAGTTGCAAGTCATTAATATTTAAACTAAACAGGATAGGGCCCAGAATTGATCCTTGAGGAACACAAATATTACAGTTTAGATACATTGATTGACTATTACCAAGTCACACACTTTGCCTCCTATTTGCTAAGTATAATGTCATCCATTTAATAGCTTCAACAGAAAAATTAAAAAGTGTGAGCTTTGAAAGGAGAACCTCATGGATCACAGTGTTGAACACCTTTAAATCCAAAAACACTGCTCCTACCATCAAGTTTTGATTTCATGTTCTCAAACAGATAAAAATTATTTCAGTTTGCATTCAATGCAATTTGAATTTTGCTCTAATCATTATTAGAGCAAAATTCAAATTGCATTGAATGCAAAGGGATATGTCCCTCATTCAGTTAAGTAATTAGCCGAGCTGTTTTGCAACCCATTTCTCACCCACTTTGTAGGCAACTGTAGGCAATATACTAATCGGTCTGTAGTTTCCTACATTTGTTTGGTCACCACCCTTAGAAATCAGTGTCACTATGGCTGACTTCCAAGCATCTGGGTAAATACCTTGCTTATTTGAGATATTAATTATAGACAAGCTAAAATATTCTTATGTTTTTAAAAATGCAGTATCTAATCTTTATGCATCCTTCGCTTTTGAGACTCTAAAAGAACTTATAGTACTTATAACTTCAGATTCAGATATTTCATATATATTCTAAAAGTTGGTTTATTATGATTGATTGGACTACACACAATATCTTTAGATGAGAAGCTTTTAGACATTTCCTCAACTGAATTAATAAAAAAAAATTCTTAAAAATGTTTGCTATCCTTTCTTGATCCTGAAATTAAATTTCATTTATTTTAAGTTGTATTTCATTTTGTCTATGATCATTTTTCTTCCAGTCAATTTATGAAGATTTTTCTAAATCATCTTCCCATTATCCCTTGCATCATCAATTATTCTAATGAAAAACTATAATGAGTGGAAAATTATAATGAGTGGCCCCAAAAAGTATTTGGACATCTAATCTACAACTAAAATCAAGTTACAAAATATCAAAACAAGTGGCTTTTATTTTAAAGAAACAGAGTCAAGCACATTTCACACTTCAAGTTTGTTAGGTTTCAACATATAAAAATAAATACATCCAGCCATCCATTATGCAAACTGATTGCCGCCTGTAGGGACACAGGAATGATGGCACAGGCAGGGGACACACTGGACAAATTGCCAGTCTATCACAGAACTAAACAATAAACATATTGTTCAAAATTAAAACAAAAAGTCTTGGCTATCAATTTGCTTGGAACATGTTTATTGTTAATATGATTAACTATAGTGGTTATTCTGATAAGACACCTATGTAAACTTGAGGAGAACTAACCATCCATGAAAAGTCTAATTGATTTTTTTTTGCAGCCACTTGTTGTTGTTTGTTGTTGTTGTTGTTGTTGTTGTTTAAATCTAATTCAATAAAATTTTCAAATTAAGCGTGCCTGTCCAAAAGTGTTCCTAAATGTTTTGGGGCCACTGTACAAAGTTTAGTCCATCCTAAAATTGTGTTGAATAAAGTAATTGCTTGACCAAATACATGTATACTGAAATCTAAAATAAAGGTTTTATTGGATCTATTAAAGTCACAAAAAATGAGTAACTTCTACAAGAATAAATAATAATAATAATAATAATAATTCAAAATCTTTTTACTATTTCAGATATTATTAAGCAGGAAATAACACACTGACATTTCAAACAATTCATCAAACAAGGAGTAAATTTATAATTAGACAGTGTATTCAAGTCTAATATTCATTTACATTCTTTAATGTAAAAATTTATAATAGCTTTGTTAAGAATATTTTGCTATTTTGTATAAAAAGCCTTTAGTTTTATGTCTGTTGCAAATTGTTACAACCTATGGCTTTATTATTTCATTTTTTACTCCTTGCAGTCAATGTTATTTTAACTTATTTCCATATTGTAGTAATACGTATTTTTTTATCAAGCTGTTTTCACGTCCAGTACTGCTGCATAATTATTAAATTACACCAAGAACATCTTCATTTACATCATTGTTGGTAAACTGCTTTATAACGGGATAAAAGATTTCAGTTTTAGGATGTTCTTGTGTTCAGTCAGTTTGTTGATTCTGACTCCATTAAATCATCAAAATTTTCGGGACGTGCCTTTTTTCTCACAATTCTCTTACTTTATTAATCTTAATCTTTAATTATTAATCCTTTTCTTAGTGTCCTCTTTATTTGATAGAGGAAATGGTTTCTGTAATGAAGCCTTCCAAACAGACTCTCAATTGCATCATTTTTTGTGTAGGATTTCCAGAATGATGGGATCCTACCATACCCCTCAAATGATTTCTCATAGTATTCTTCAAGATGTTTCTGGAATTTCCGCACAAACCACTTCCAGTAGGGCTGATTAAAGTTATACATGATGTTCCATTTAGCATAAACATCTCCTGCTGTTCTGTATTCTTTGTAAGAAATCCACTTATCTGATGATTTAAAACAGTTATTACTTGCCACTGCATCTGCGCAAAAATCTGTGCAAAGATTCTTTGTTCCATCATAATAGTGCCCATTGATTCCAGTTATTCTGTGCAAAACAACACAGTGATCTCCATCATGGTTTTCTGTTTGGGTGCAGGTGGCTTTACAGAAGGGACACTGAACCCAACAGCACTGACAGAACTGATCAATCAGAATCTCATCTGGCCTGTCCTTGAGCTCCAGTTTTTCGTAAAATGTGTCTTTGTTGAACTCTTTGTTTGTGTCAGGCATTATAGATGGAAGTGCTTTTTTTATCACACTTTCTAGGAGGTTGAAATCATCAACATCATCATGTTTGACTCCATTGAGGTCTTTTTCAGAGAATATCAGCACATCTGAAAGCTGCTGTGTGAAAGTCTTCAACCACAAATCAACATTTCCACTGTTTGCTTGAACTTGTTCAGTAGATTCATGAACAGCTTCCATGATCTTCTTCTGCAGGAGTTCAATGTTCTCATTTATTTTGGGCAAAACACTGACACTGAACCTACGAGTCATGTACTGACTGACTTCATCTCTGATGAAGTTCTCAAAGTGCTCTCTGGGATGATTAATGTAGTCCATGTACGCAGAAAAATTCTCCTCTTCTGCTAAAAGCTTCAGGATGTGTTTCTCCAGATTTATTCTGTTTCCATTCAGTGATTCACATTTTAGTCTGATGTCATTTATCAAATCTCTTGCAGACTTTGAATTGATGCTCTGGTCAATGCGCTCTTTAAGTTTCTGACACAAGATCTCACCAAAAATGACAGATGAAGCGGCTCCCTGGAGGTGTTTCTGGAAAATACTGTAATACTCTTCTTTCTTCTTCTCCAGATAGAGAACAGGATCATTGGCTTCTCTGAACAGTCTGTGTTGCTGAGTGAGAGTCTTATTTGCTCTCTTAAAGATACAATAAACCAAATCCACAGAGAATTCATTCTTGAACACATAGTTCACCGATCCTTCCTGATGTTGTCTAACTCTTGTCTTGATGTAATCTACAAGTTGTTGAATGCAGCTGTTGTTGAAGCCCATTTTTACAATGTTAAATGACATGACCTTTTTGTCTACTTGGTGGGCAACATCTGCGACAAAGATTCTTATTTGGTTTTCATCTTCTTTAGAGAGAGCGAAACCAGCCTTCTCTTTAGCTGTTTTGATGGCATTTTTAATATGACGTGTAAATCCACTGGATTTCTTTAATTGTACATAATCTGAATAACTTGGTACAGAAAAAACATCCCTGCTCTCAGTGCTCTCCCTCCAGGAGTCTACAGGAGCACTTTTATAGATGTCACTGAGGAGTAGTTTCACCTCTTTCATTATGTCAATGTCTTCGGTTGGAGGAGTATCTGTGATGATCTTCTTCACACACTCTTTCCAAAACAAATCAAACTCCTTCTTCAGTGTTTCCTCATCTTTTGCTTGGTCTTTGAGTTTTAAGGCAAGTTCTTTGCTTTTTTCAAAGAGAATGTTTTCATGATGTGTCCTCTGAGAATCAATCTTTTTCTTCAAGTCTCGCTGCTGAAGCATCCCATTTAATTTCCTGTTTGTTTCTCTTATAATGGTTTCTTGAAGCTCTTGGATTTTTATCTCAAAAGAGTTTTTCCACTGAATCAGTATTCCAGCATCTGTGTCTTTCTCAAAAAATTCTGACATTGAACTTTTTACTCCTTCACTTATCTCTTTTAGTTTTACTTTAAGACAACTAACTTTAACCTCATGAATTTCTTCATTTTCTATTTTGTTGTGCAGTTTGTACTCAATTTCCAGCATGGCACTCCGAACTGTCCAGGATCACTGGTTGTATTCTGTCTCCAGTCTCCTGTACGCTGCAATCTCCAGAGAATTTTGAAAGCTGAACACAAATTGTTCATTCAGTAAAGCATCCCAAAGCTCTTGAATACGATCTTTTAAGTCTATCAGCTTCATGCTATCTGATTTAGACTCATGAGACATAATAGTTTCCTTCAGTTCTTGAATATTCTCACAGTAGTTTGGGTTTGTTGGTGCCATGGGTGGGTTGCCCTCCCAGAGCTGAGCAAAGTACTTCACATCGTTCCTTATATCAAATTCAATTACATCATTGAAACATTCTGCATCGTAGACTTCATCTTTAGCAGCGAGTTTTGTCATCTCATCCAGAGTCTCCTGCAGTCGTCTCCTTCCCTCCATGTTTTTCTCTCCAGCTGTGACGTCTGAAACGTTCTGATGCACAAACACACAGCTGGGATTCAGTCTGACCTTCTTCATCCTCAGGAAGGCCTGAACAACTATCTGAAGAATGTCCTGCATCTCAGATAGGTTTTCTCCAAAGATGTTGATCAATGTCACATTTGCAAGACCAACAACAAACGTGGCCATTTCATTGTCATGATGTCTTGTTGATCTTACAGCCATTTCAGAACTACGAAGACCTTCAGTATCTACAACCAGAATATAGTCCAAGTTTAGCTGTGCTTTCATCTCGTCTGACACTCTGACCAGCTGCATGAAAGCTCCTCTGGTGCACCTGCCAGCGCTGACGGCAAACTGCAGACCAAACATGGCGTTTAACATGGTGGATTTACCAGAGCTCTGAACCCCTAAAACTGATATAACAAACACTCTCATGTCTCCAAGTTTCTTGATAAGTTCATCTAGAACAGCAGTAATCCAGATCACAGGAACATGAGCAGCATCTCCATCCATCAGCTCCAGTGGAAATCCAGAGATCATCATCTCTGCTGCAAGACTCGGCAGAGAAGAGATCTCAAACTCCAGACCGACCTTGATCTTCTCCACAGATGAACATGACTCATAGATCTGACAGATCTCCCTCATGATGTGCTCCAAGCCAAAAGCTGCAGCTTGAAGTTCCTCAGATATTCCCTCAAGTTTTGTTTGTTCAGTCTTGAGTTGTTCAGATTTCTTGTTGGTCTCTTTCAGTTTTGTGACTGTAGACCACTGTTCATCATACTTCTGATGAAGAGCAGAAAGGTTGGCTGAGATGTTTTCATCAAGGAGGATTCCAAGCCATTTTAGGAAAAACATCTTTTTTGCAGAACCTGAGATCATTTCTTTAATGAAGAGCTTCATAAACTCACTGATGTCATGCTCATGCTGCTGTTCACGGATTTTCATCAAGTCTCTGCTTTTTTTACTCCTCGTGTCTAATTCATTAGCTTGAGGTCGATGTAGTTCTTTGTTCTTCTGACACCACTGATGCCACAGTTTCCCCTGATAGGGCAGAACTGATTCTTTGATTTCAGTCAGATTTTTATTCTCCAGTAAACTCATCATCTGCTGAGCTGCTTCTTTTCCGCTCCTGCAGTCATCATTATTTTCCTCATCTACTCTGATCTCTGAGTGTTTGGACACATCTTCAAGAACAAAAGTGGAAGATGACAATGAGATACAATCATTTATAGCTCTTCTGAGTTCCTCAGATACATCTGACTGGCTTCTGTTTTTCAAACCAATTTTGTATTTTCCTGTCCGTGTCTCAGTAAGAGCTGAATCACTCTCCGCAAAAAGACAAATGAGTGGTTTTGAGTCTTTATAGAGTTTTCCAACTTGTATTGTACTTATGTCATTCTTCTGAAGTTGTGGTAGAAACACAACATTGACTGAAGCCATTTCAATCAGAATCTGTAGCTGTTTCTCATTGTCTCCTGCATCACCGTGGAGGTTACAGAATGCAACACAGTCATTGAATTTATCTGTGTTTTTCCCAGCGGGGCAGAACCAGGCGATCTCCACCACTCCGTCCATCAGGACTCTGGTTCTGCTGCTGCCTGGACAGTTCCTGTGGAAGAACGTGTTGTGTTTCTCATTGATCAGGCTGTTCATCAGCTGAGACTTGGATGAGGATACAGAGCCAAACCTGAAGAAAGACACCATTGGAGTTTGTGCCTTGTAGACCGGCTGGTTTTGACTGATGATTTCATTGTTGGTGTTTCTCATCTTCCAGCTCTTGTTGATTTGTCTGAATGTCCAGAGAGGAAACACTATCTGTTGTGTGAATGGATCAGGAACAAGCAGAGGCAGAGCGTACTGACACTGAGACAGTTTAGTTACCATCAGCTGCTTCAGGAGACCATCAGCACAATGAAACGCAGCCATCTGAACATCCATTGGATGAACAGGGTCACTTTTACTTGTTTTTTTGTCCGACATTAATTCGGAAAAAAAATCATCAAAATCAGCTTCTTGTTTAAATGAATCGTTGTTACATTGCTGAGTGTGACCTTCCTCATCGGTCTTAACATTAATACATCTTGCTTTATAGTCCATCATCAGCAGTTTGTGTATGAACATCTGAATCAGCTCCTCTTCGGCACAAGACTCATGGGACTGTAATGAATGTGCAGTTAACTGAAGAACATCTGCGGCTCTCAGTTTGTAGTGATGCTTGTCAAGGTGAAGTCTGTGGAAGAGTGTTTTTGGTCCCTCATCCAGTCCCTCATTTTCAGTTGTCTGCTCTTCTGCAGTCCTCTGTGAAATGAAAAGTATATTACATGTTATTTCAAGTAAATGCAAGATACGTTGCAGAGATTTTGTTGTATATTACACTACCATGTTACAAGCTGTATATCATTGATATAGAAAATATTCTATAAGTAGAATTCACAGCTTTTTTTCCCTCGGTGTCATTTCTCATTATCCCTTCTGAAAACTGATCCGGAAAATTAAAAAAATACACATTTAAAAATGTCAATATTTATGGCATTATCTCAAGCAAGACCAGGAAAAATACAATAATTTAGCTTTTTTTAATCGTATTACAGGATACAAGTCTTAATTACACTAAAAATGCAAATTTTCGCTTGATTACTTGATTGAAAGCAGCATTTAAAATGCACTCTGTTGTGCTAAATGCTTCTGTATCACTGATCTACAATGGAAAGTGAGAGCTGTCCGGCTTGATTTCATTTTTGTCCACTTCAGGTTCTCAGGACTGTCACTCAATACAACAATGTTCCACAGCAGACTGACCTCATGACTGAATTTGCTCAGAAGCTAGTTTGAAGCTGAGACTGAAATTAGGCTCATTCTTCTCTGTATTTTGCTAAATTTGTTTCAAAATTGCATCATGTGCACACAAAACTCGGCTCTTACACTGTGTTTTTTTTCTGTTTCTGTTGTTGTGGTGGGATCCATTTCCTTATTGATTGTAGGTTCATCTTTTGAAACAAACAAAAACCAAGACAATTAGCTTTCAAGAATAGGTCCCACTTTATATTAGGTGGCCTTAACTACTATGTACTTACATTTAAATCATTTGATACAATGCACTTGTTGTGTACATACATGTTCTTACATTGTACTTATATTTTTAAAAATACCTATATGTAATTACATCTGTAATTAATTTCTGTAATTACATTCATAATTACACTGTTGACACATCCCTTACACCTTAACCCACCCTTAAACCTACCAATACCACCAATCCTGTCCCTAACCTTACCCGTATCCCTCCTCAATAGCAGCAAAAGTGTTTTGCAATACAATATGAACACAGTAAGTACATTGTACTTATTTTTTTATATAAGTACATAGTAGTTAAGGCCACCTAATATAAAGTGTGACCCAAGAATATTTCTACAGTAATTAGAATATTTTTGTCCTATATAATAACAGTATATTCATTTCATCAAGAAGCTTTGAGTGTTTTATTCTAATTGGAGAACATTTAACCGGTTAACATTTCTTGAACTGATATATCATTAAGGGTAATCTCTTTAAACAAATATATCTATAACATCACACCGAGTGAATTCTAAATCAGAATGTTAGATTATAGTATACAAATCTACTATCTCACCACTTTCACATTCACTCTTTTGCAGGCCTTCTCTCTCTCTTGCTGTGTTGTACATCTCTACAGTGTAGTGCTGTTGATTCTCAATAAACAGACAGTCAATTTTGTTCATCATTTCTCTCATCTCATATTGGTTGTTCATGATTTTGCTACAGGTGTGATATCTTCCTCCACATTTCTCCAGCAGTCGCTCCAGTACAGGGTTTTTCTTTAGATCATCTGTTATAGTGTCACACTCTTCTTCTGTTTCATAGATGAAGAGAATCATCACAAACTGAAGAACTTCTTCACCAAATACTCTCTGAAGCCATTCAAGACCCATCTTATCAGCATCTGTTAACTGACCCAGCTGCACAACAAAGATGAAAGCAGTGATCTCATTTTCATGCACAAGTTGACCAATAACATCATTAGCAGGGTCCAGGTTAAGTTCAGTCTCATGTAAGCCAGTCATGTTGATCACGGTGACGTGGCGTTCTGATATTTTCCTCTGTAGAGGAACGATCCTGGATATTTGTGCATTTTCAGTATTTGGTTGTTCTTCTCCGAGGAGAATGCTGTCCTGTCCAAACTGGATGGCCGCAGAGTTTCCAGCTACCACAATGGTTAGATTGGGAAATGTGCAATCTAGAAATTGCAAAAGAATTGTTCTTGAAAACACATCAATACACCGAAATATAGAAAAGACTTACATTATCAGTAACAAAAAAAAATCTGACTTGTTTTTTTACCCATACTGCTGAGAGACAGTGCAACAGAGTCAGCAACGAATCAGGTGCTCCACTCAGACTGCAGTCCCATCGGGTTTGGAGTTGCTCCCAGACTGTTCATTATCATGTAATGATCAAAAACACAAGGGGAAATGACTGGCTGACGACACAGCTTAATGCTGATTGGTTTAAACAACCAAGCTGTATTGTTCTCTTCAAAAATATTGGATTTCGTAACTCTGTCTTTGAGTAGAAATTATGTTTGAATTTTCCATAAACCCTGACAGTGTGATGTCAGCTACTGACACAATGTTAAAGCCAAAGCTCATTCTCACGAGTAGCAGTATGAGTAGAAGAGGTATTTGTTATCGACTGTGCCTCGCCTTGCCAATGGGCTTGTTTTGAAGGTTGCCGTTGTAAGATCACAAAGCAGAGACAGATCCTGACCAAGTACAGGCTCAGTGAGCACAGTCTAGCCATCGAGACTGGCAGACACAACAAGAGCTGGTTACCCAGAGAGCAAAGAGTGTGTGCTCACTGTGAGACAGGAGAGATCGAGACAGAGGTGCACTTTCTTCTTCACTGTTACCAATTTAAATCAATAACCTCTACATAAACAAATTCACAAACATCATAAAGAACATTACAGCCATGACTGTAGAGGAACGGATAAAGATAATACTAGGAGAGGGACAGAGAGCAGCACTGGCTGCGAGATATGTGTGGATGTGCCACAGCCTGAGAGACAGCAGGTGAATGTACATAATGTGTGTAATATGTACAGGTGCATCTCAATAAATTAGAATGTCGTGGAAAAGTTCATTTCTTTCAGTAATTCAACTCAAATTGTGAAACTCGGAAATTAAATAAATTCAATGCACACAGACTGAAGTAGTTTAAGTCTTTGGTTCTTTTAATTCTGATGATTTTGGCTCACATTTAACAAAAACCCACCAATTCACTCTCAACAAATTAAAATATGGTGACATGCCAATCAGCTAATCAACTCAAAACACCTGCAAAGGTTTCCTGAGCCTTCAAAATGGTCTCTCAGTTTGGTTCACTAGGCTACACAATCACGGGGAAGACTGCTGATCTGATAGTTGTCCAGAAGACAATCATTGACACCCTTCACAAGGAGGGTAAGCCACAAACATTCATTGCCAAAGAAGCTGGCTGTTCACAGAGTGCTGTATCCAAGCATGTTAACAGAAAGTTGAGTGGAAGGAAAAGGTGTGGAAGAAAAAGATGCACAACCAACCGAGAGAACCGCAGCCTTATGAGGATTGTCAAGCAAAATTGATTCAAGAATTTGGGTGAACTTCACAAGGAATGGACTGAGGCTGGGGTCAAGGCATCAAAAGCCACCACACACAGACGTGTCGAGGAATTTGGCTACAGTTGTCGTATTCCTCTTGTTAAGCCACTCCTGAACCACAGACAACGTCAGAGGCGTCTTATCTGGGCTAAGGAGAAGAAGAACTGGACTGTTGCCCAGTGGTCCAAAGTCCTCTTTTCAGATGAGAGCAAGTTTTCATTTGGAAACCAAGGTCCTAGAGTCTGGAGGAAGGGTGGAGAAGCTCATAGCCCAAGTTGCTTGAAGTCCAGTGTTAAGTTTCCACAGTCTGTGATGATTTGGGGTGCAATGTCATCTACTGGTGTTGGTCCATTGTGTTTTTTGAAAACCAGAGTCACTGCACCCGTTTACCAAGAAATTTTGGAGCACTTCATGCTTCCTTCTGCTGACCAGCTTTTTAAAGATGCTGATTTCATTTTCCAGCAGGATTTGGCACCTGCCCACACTGCCAAAAGCACCAAAAGTTGGTTAAATGACCATGGTGTTGGTGTGCTTGACTGGCCAGCAAACTCACCAGACCTGAACCCCAGAGAGAATCTACGGGGTATTGTCAAGAGGAAAATGAGAAACAAGAGACCAAAAAATGCAGATGAGCTGAAGGCCACTGTCAAAGAAACCTGGGCTTCCATACCCCCTCAGCAGTGCCACAAACTGATCACCTCCATGCCACGCCGAATTGAGGCAGTAATTAAAGCAAAAGGAGCCCCTACCAAGTATTGAGTACATATACAGTAAATGAACATACTTTCCAGAAGGCCAACAATTCACTAAAAATTTTTTTTTATTTTTTTATTGGTCTTATGAAATATTCTAATTTCTTGAGATTGTGAATTTTTGGGTTTTTGTTAAATGTGAGCCAAAATCATCACAATTAAAAGAACCAAAGACTTAAACTACTTCAGTCTGTGTGCATTGAATTTATTTAATTTCCGAGTTTCACAATTTGAGTTGAATTACTGAAATAAATGAACTTTTCCACGACATTCTAATTTATTGAGATGCACCTGTATTATGTCTGACCTCATTGTGTCTCCCACAGTGACCCTCAGCCTGTGTGTGTTTACATTAACACTGGTATGAAATGTTCATACATGTTCTAATTTGTTACACTGTTTATTTAAGTTTAAATTGTTATAATATTTTCTTCTATTATTTTGATCTTTTCATTGTTATTATTATATTTCTACACATATATTCCAAGCTTTGGCAATATTGTATTTCTACAGTCATGCCAATAAAGCAATTTTGAATTTGAATTTGAGAGAGAGAGAGAGAGAGAGAGAGAGAGAGAGAGAGAGACAGAGAGAGAGAGAGAGAGAGAGAGAGAGAGAGAGAGTCTCAAATTTTATGGAATTACCAAATGCAGAAAAATTAAGTCACATTTTAGGGGAAAATTCCAAAATGATCACAACAGCAGCAAGATGTGTATCAGCCTGTCACAAACTAAGACTGTCAGCCAGTGGACAAAACTGAAGCAAGATCATTTCTTACATGTTGTACTGTTGTACAAAGTTTTTATTTTATTTTTTAAACAATGTCTTAAATATTTTTCTTGTTTGTTGAAAAAAGAAAGAAAGTATGCATCATGTACTTATTTACTTAATTATTTTACAGATCTATTCTTGTCCTATGTATTATATAATCGTTTGTTCCTTATTCATGTAATGGACAATGCTTTGGCAATACTGTGCAAGTCATGCCAATAAAGCTCATTTGAACTGAATTGAATTGAATTGAATTTAATTTAATTTAATTGAACTGAATTGAGAGAGAGAGAGAGAGCCTAAAGAAGAGTGAATCTGTAATGAATGTAGATCAGGATCATTTGAGACAGAGGAACACTTCCTCCTCCGCTGTGACAAATACACGTCCTTAAGAGACGCACTGTACTGTCAAATACAGCAGATTATTCCTGAGTTCCAGACACTCCATGAAAATGACAAACTAGGAATATTACTTGGTGAAGGACTCACTTCCTCTTTGGTTGCACAACATATTTATAAATGCCATAAACTAAGAAGTAAAGAGTGAACACATCTGCATTAGTAGTACCATTAATGTTTATATAAATATATATGGAAGTATTTTGTTTTGTTTATTTATGGATGTATATTTGTTTTGTTTTTATTCTGCTGTGTACAATGCTTTGACGATATGTATCTAAGTATGTCATGCCAATAAAGCAATATGAATTGAAAAATTGAGAGAGAGAGAGAGAGAGAGAGTACAATTTGAATGCATCTTCTAAATGAGTTGAGTCATTGTTATGGAGCACACTAGCTTATAGATAACATTAAGGCTAACATATACATAGCAAATGTCACTAGTGTTCCCAAAAGGTTTGAACTCCCCAATGGATCAAAATTTATGTTTTTGGCTTATGAATGAATATGTCAGCCTTAAAGGTATCTATATCCTAGTGTGCTACAAAACAACGACAGAATTCACATTTAGAGGATTTGCTTTCAGAAGTTACATTTTCTCTCCAGGACCAACACGGATCACCAGTTTTGACTGATATAATTCTGCACTTCAACGAGAAAGGGGGTCTCTATACAGAACAAAACGGGCGTTTGCCAATCATTAGGCTTTTATCAACCACTCTACCAGACTGCATAAAATAAAAACCTAAACCTAGCCCCTACTGGGTTACGACAAATCTTAAAGCAGTTGAAAAACGCCCACGGATTGAGAAACGCCTTTAATTCTCGCGCAACGCCCCCTAGCGAATTAAGAGACCTATACTTGACTTCAGCGTCTCTCCCCTAAGGGCGATTTTCTATCTGTGGGATCATATGCGCCACAACCACTGATCTATAATAGAGAACATAGTCATTAGGCTATATAGGCTATAGACCAGTGGCCACAACACGTACCCGACTCATTTGAAACACATAATGATGAATTTTATTTATTGATGAGACCAAACATCGCAAATGGTTAGACAGCCTTTATCAGTCGCCATAATTAGGCTATAAACCGTACTGTTAAGTAGAAGCGATAGGCTATAACACTAGCGCCACCTACCAAAATAAACTACACGCTTTTCAAACGACACATGAGTGTGCAGAATTCAGATTTGGTCAGTTTATTTTTATCATCTGAGTTTTGTAATGACAAAGTTTCTGCAAGTATAGCCTACCTCTCAATAAAATGTTTCTGCCTTCTGTTGTTATTATCTATCATCGGACAACCATGTACAGTAACAGTAATTTATTTAAAACAATTAAACTAATTCTGGTCTATCCATAGCATGGCAAATAAAGTAATTTTATTTCTCATTAATGTTTATGTCAAGACACTAAATAATGAAAAACAAACAAAAATGATCTTATTAAGCATAAAGTCAAACCTGAGTATTGTTGTCTCTCTGTGTTTCATCGGTCCAGTGTTTGAATTGAAGCTCTGCTGGCTTTTATAATAACATTGCCTGTGTTATTAGAAATCACATGACCTCTTAGAAAGCGGGTGCGTTTGTTTAGTTTGTGTGTTGTTTGTGTAACTGCATAAAATTACAAGTATTTTTGTGGGGTCTACAGTATAAGAAGTGTTTGCATTATTTTTTATCCTCATTCTGATGAATGCTGATGAACATGGATTATTGAATCCAGACACAATTAATAACTGCACAGTTAATAATTTGCATACTAGACACAAATCACCTCATTATAAGTGCTTTCCACACATGCTCCGTCATTTACTCTCTGCAAAAACCCCATACAAGATGTACTGCCATGCAAGTGTTATTTTATGATGAGGGCAATTTACCATGTGGTGTTTCAACTGAAAAAAGGCCTGCAAGATTTATTTTCAGGGGTCCGAGTTGTCCATCAGATGGGGAGACTATAGGCACGTGTGTTGGGAGAACATGCAGAGTTTAGATCAACATGCAGTTTAGACAGACAAGTGGAAAATTCCATATGTGGAAAAGATAAACACCTACATTTTTGTGTGTTTTGTGTCAAATTTAAAATCAGCAACCAAATCTGATACAAAATGTCCCATAAATGTTGTTTCTTATGCTTAAAAAGGAGTGGGAGTCAAAAGATTCCTCGACTTAATAACTCATTCCACTTTGTGTAAGCAAGGGAAAGACATAAAGGGCATGTTGACTGTTGCTGTTTGAAATCGCTCACTTGTCCTCAAATTCTCTAAGCCCTATATAGTGCATGGCAGTTGAGTGCACTGTATTCACACACTGTAAAAAGTGATAAGTTGCCTTAACTTAAAAAAATTGGGGAAACCCATTGACTTAAAATTTTTTAAGTGATAATTAAAAAAAATAAGTTAAGTGAATTGTCAAGTTTTCTTTTTAAATTATTATTTACTTAATAATTTTAAGGCAACGGGTTTCCTCCATTTTTTAAAGTTAATTCAACTTATCACTTTTTACAGTGCACTATCGAGTGAATGAATTTGGACACTGACACACTACACCATTCGTCAGAGAGCTGTTGCAGACACAACTTTGTCACATAGGCTACTTTTAACCTACATGTAACTTACTTTAGAAAAAAATCAGTCATAGTAATTATACATTATAATTATTCATACATCCATACACATTTGTAGATTCATTGATATTATATTAATAGGCCCACAATATATAATCATTTGATTTGCTATTTGATTACCATCATTTTTGTCCATAATCATTAAGCTAATCGTAAATCATAAATATATATATATATTAGGAATCACATAGTGACTTGTTGAATCCTCCAACTCACACGAAAAGCAAATACAACCACAATCACAGACACACACTGGAGTATCTATTTTTAATTCTCAGCAAAATTCTTTTTGATTTTTTTTTCTAGTGCAGTACGGATGTAGGCCACCAGGTGCCACTAGTATAGAGCATAAAATTAAGTCAGAATGTCTGTTTAAGTATTTTGCCTTTTTTTTTTTTTTTTTTTTGAAAAATGAGCATGCGGTACCAACCTCTGCCACCAGGCGCCACTATCTGTAATCAGGACATGAACATTTACGGTGACAGATTGTCCATGTTGAATCTCTTAATTAAATACCTCATGTAACATATACCTACATGTGTTTTTATATGACATTTGTTGTATGATAAAGAAATAACAGCTGCCACATATGACATATATGACTAGATTCCCATAATAAATGATCCATGATGTTCAGAGCAGACAGCACAGAAACTCTTCATCCAGTGCAGTCACATCCTACTCTTTTCAGTAAGAAATAAATACTTTACATTTATTTTGTTGATTATTTTTCCAAATCTAAACTGTTATCAGAACCAGGTTAGCAAAATCCTGGTTTAGAATTAAATATGCGTATTCATCTTATTTTAAATCATTGAATGGCTTTCAGTTTTATTAGTAGACTATATCATTGTTTGCAGATACCATGAATATAAAGTAGAAACACAAACATATTTTCTACATCCCATCTTCTGTAAAATTATTTTGGTGGCAATATTATTAAAATAGTATTAGCAAAATTCTAAATTAGTAATTATTTAGTTGTCATCTTTTTTGTTTCTTTGTTTGAATGTTACCTACAATGTGATCAAAGATATATACATTACACCATGTCTGTGAAATGCTTGCTGCAGCATATGTTTAGCACATTCCTATGCAAATCGCTTTCAGGTCATTTCATGGCTTTAGCTTAAGTTTTAGTTCAATCCACAGCTTTTATATGAGGTTGAGGTCAGACTTAACCTTTAAAAGACATAATTCAGAATGCACTTTTGTTTTGTTGCTCTGGTATGTTATGGATCAATACCCTTTTATTTTACATTACAAAGCTTTGTTTGAATTTCTTTTGTTAAATTTGGGTTTGTAACTTCAACTTCTTATTGGGATTGATATGCATACTGCATATGTTTCATATATTTTCTGGTGTGTAAAAATGGGTCAAAATTATTTCAGAAGGCTTCATTATCTTAGCACTTTTGTTGTTTTAATGTTGTTTCTGTGTTTGATTAATTTCAGCTTCACAGATTATATACAGATAGTGTAATATATTGTATATTTATTCATGTGGAATTTCATGTTCATATTCATCATTTTATAACCACTATTAATAAATGATAATCACAACAATAAACTTTTTATAATATGTGTTTTCCCTTTTCAGTGCTTACTTTTTATCTTAGTACTAAGCATGTAAGCAATAGAATGGAATGTGTCTTAAGCACTTAATTACTGTCATTTAACATTTTACATGCATGCAATAAATATGTGACCCTGGACCACAAAACCAGTCTTAAGTCGCTGGTGTATATTTGTAGCAATAGCCAAAAATACATTGTATGGGTCAAAATTATAAATTTTTGTTTTATGCCAAAAATCATTAGGATATTAAGTAAAGATCATGTTCCTTGAAGATATTTTGTAAACTTCTTTCTGTAAATATATTAAAACCTAATTTTTGTTTAGTAATATGCATTGCTAAGAACTTCATTTGGACAACTTTAAAGGCGATTTTCTCAATATTTTGATTTTTTTTGCACACACAGATTCTAGATTTTCAACTAGTTGTTTCTCGGCCATATATTGTCTAACAAACCATACATCAATGGAAAGCTTATTTATTCAGCTTTCAGATAATGTATAAATCTCAATTTCGAAAAACTGACACTTAAGACTGGTTTTGTGGTCCAGGGTCACATATGTTGACTTGTCAAACACTGTGGCTTACAAATAAGCAGTATGAAACAGTCATATGAATATATACAGTCATGGCCAGAATTACTGACACCCTTGGTAAATAGGAACAAAGAAGCCTGTGAAAATAAATCTGCATTCACAAAAACCTAACCTTTCATTGAAGTAAAACAATTGAAAATGCTGGGGGGAATCTCATTATGAAATAAATGTTTTTCTCTAAAACACAATTATTGATACCGCTAGAAATTATTATGAGTAAAATATCTATCTAAAGTATATTTCCATTCAAATTTAAATTTTTAGCACACCAGAGTGACTATGAATATAAAAATGTCCAGCCATGACTTCCTGTTTTACAGGATTATAAATAGGCCTATGAGGGAAAACAAAGGCCCGATTCCTTTAATCATCCATTACAACGAGTAAAAAAGAATATACTTTAGTTCTGATGTGCAGCAAAAGATTGTTGATCTTTACAAGAAAGTGGCTGTAAGAAAATATCTGAAGCACTGAAAATTCCCATTTCCACTATCAGGACAATAACTAAGAATTTCCAATCAACCGAAAATGTTACAAATCTACCTGGAGGAGGACGTTTGTCCATTTTGTCTTAAAGCAAGGTGAGGAGGAGAGTTTGAGTGACCAAAGACTCTCCAAGCATCACAGCTGGAGAACTGCTGAAAATAGTTCAAGAAAAAATGATCAAACAGCACCTACAGCTTCACATGTTGTTTGGGAGGGTTTCAAGAAAAATCCTCCTCGCTCATCCAAAAACAAAATCCAGCATATTCTGCTGACAGATTCATCAAACGGGACTGGCTTCTATGGTCAGATGAAACCAGAAAATGAGCTTTTTATCAGCAAACACTCAAGATGGGTTTGGTGAACACAGGGTTAAACTACAAGTATCCTATGTGCACAATTAAATATACTGCTACCTTTAATGTTGGGGGCCTATTTTTCTTCTGGAGGTCCTGGACTGGAGGTCATGGGCCATGATTGGATCTTCCAGCAGGACAATGATCTAAAAACAAACAAAGTCAAAACTGAACACAAAAGGAAGGTCCTGCCATGGCCATCCCAGTTCCCTGACCAAACCCCAATATAGAAAATTAGTGTGGTGGACTTAAGATGAGAGTATGTGAACATGGAACATAGAATTTAAAACAATCAAATAATTTAAAAAATAATAAAAGATAAAAACTAAAAAAATGTATTTTATTTCCACAGGCTTCTTTCTTCATATTTGCCAAGGGTGTCAATAAATCTGGCCACGACTGTATCTCTGGTAGTCTCTGCTGACATCTTTTGGCATGAGTAACACATGTGCATACTTTAACGTGTTTTAAGTTGGTTCTCAGAATTATTAAGGAGTGATTTCATAGCTTTGTCTGATTTATTTTTTAATCATTCATTCACTCATTTTCTCATCTGGCTATTAAATGTTTGACCAATGAATTGCAAGGACAGTTTTCTTGTTATTCATGGGCACTGAAAGCACCGTGTGTGTGAAAAAAGTGTGTGCGCGTGCCCCACTTAGCACGTTTTTATGTCTAAGTTTGGTGGATTAGTGTGAGTTAGTCTGAAATCAATGAAGCATGCACTGATCCCAATGACAAATCAAAGGTGTGTTTTGTTGTGACTAAGACATAAGCACTGCTTTAAATGGCTTTTCGTACAAATATTTTAAAAGAACTACAAAACTGCATAGCAATGTTTTACCCATTTATTTGAGTCACACAAACAAACAAATAAACAATTTGCTTTTATTAGTGTGTTTCTCATTTGCATTATGCATCACCTGTACCATTCATTGCAATCCAACCACTGTTCTATACTCTATATAAGACTACGATTTTAAGATTATACATATGATACACATTGACAATACCATTAAAAATAAATTAATTAATAATTTTATTCAGCATGAACACATTAAACAGATTGAAAGTCAAATTTAAGACATTTATAGTGCTACAAAATAGTTGTATTTCAAATATATGCTTCAGGCGACCTCAAGCTAAGAAAAAATAACAGATAATAATAAGAATATGTTGTTTTTTTAACACAAAATCAGCATAGAATGATTTCTGACACTGAAGACTGCTGAAAATTAGCATCACAGGAATAAATCTAGGTGAGCAAAAGAGACTTTCAATTAAAAACATTTAAAAATCTTACTGATTTCAATAACAATGTAGTGTATATAGGCCTACAATAAACCTGTTAGCTGTTCAAATGACAAATAAAAATTGCAGTCTGTTATCTTTTATTACAGGCCTATTCATTAAGTTTTCTTTCTGGTGATGCTCTCTTAACATTTTTTGAACTGGTTTAAAAGTATTTTAATATATACCGTGGTAAACCTACTTTTATGATTAGTCATAAACAATAACATTTATGGTACTCCACATGAGTTGTAATACTATGGTACACCTTTATAATGGCATATTTTTATCTAACCACTGACACATCACTTTGTTTACAACTAAGTGAATCATATTTAATACAAATAATCACGCTGACTGAGAAGATATGATCAAGTTACACCTGTTCCTACAAGCCTTGTCTTCTCAGGCCATTCATATAATGGACTTCTATCATTGAGCAAGAGGTGTGCTTTACATATGTAAATTATATTTTATCATATATGATCTGATTGGCCAAGAGACAGGTTCGGAATTTATTATGTTAATTTGACCCCGCCCCCTTCACTCTCATCCACCCCTCTCTGCGCTACCATCCTCAGAAGCCGTTGACGGCTCTAATAGTGACGGATCGACCCCCGCAATATTATTTTATTTTTCCTTTTTCATTTGTTTTCTGGAAAAAAAGAAAAAGGAGTACAAGTAAGCCTCACTGCACACATCCGTCCTCAGCAATCCTCATCAGATCTCTTCAACACATAATCCTGTTTTGAGCTTTTGTAAGAGCTCGTGCTAACGGTAGCTAATTCACGATTATTGCTAATAACTCAACGATACAACCTCGAGACAAGTCGGGACAAGACCAGGTTAGTAGCTGTGTCTAATGACCATTCGAGTGCGCTAAAGAGGTTTTATTATAGAGGTGTTTGTGACCGTAGTGTTGGGGTCCAGCTGTCCTGCTTTTCATCGGTCGGTGTCGGCTAACGTTAGCATGCTATCAGCATAGCTTGTGTGTGTCACACATCCTGGCGAAGATGTAACGTTGCCGTATTGATTTTAATAAGAGCCTGTGAGGTTTTCATTTACACCAAGCCATTTTTGGAAGTTTTATGGTTATGTTCATGTTGAGTTGAAGTAGTTTGCCTACGTTGAAGAAATACATAAGACGTGCTTTGACTGAGACTGCATGCCAGACAAGTGCATTGTTTTGGTTCAAATCAAGGCTCCGGTTGACTTTTTTGCGTAAACATACATTAAATCGCACTCTAAAATCCTTGAACTCGGATTCTAGATGAAGCCCGTGTTGTTAAATCGTCTCAAATCCCGATGCTAATGTGCTTGTGGCTCTGGCCTCACTTCACCGCCGCCATTTTGTTTTGTTCTCGCCATCAAATCCTTTAGCCAAACCCGCAGCATCAATTATACTGACCATTTCTTCTCCCGTGTTATATTGGTCACCTTCTCCGATTTATCTAGTCAATGGCTGGATAACTACACCTGTTTGAAGTGATGTGTTGTTTTGAAGTTATGTATATTATGAAACATAGGTCTGCCCCCTCCTCCCAGCGCGAAACATGGAGGCCGCGGCTCCAAGAATCGAGTTAACCAGTCAAAACAGACAATTCACCGGGCTTATAATATATCAGACACCCGGTTTTTATAGCAGATACCCGGCTTTTCGTAAGGTTAGATGAATTATCTAAGCGTTTTTGTGTAAAGCTGCTCTGTGGCCATACGGCCAGTTGGCAAAGCGTGTAAAATAATCTCTACGCAGCTCTTGTTCGCCAGCGCTGCTTCATGTTGCGTAGAGATTATTTTACAAGCTTTGCCAACTGGCCATCGCTGCTATTCCTAATCTACATCTGCCCCATTCAATGACAGTGATGTGTAGTAGACTGCGATAGCGTTTGTGTGTTAAATAGAGAAGCAGGACGGTTTTGGACCGTGCTCTTCACAAACGGATCGGGGCTTTTATTATTCATGTTGGAACAGTTTTGTTTTTGAACAGAATTTTAGGTGCTGTTTTAGTTGTCCTTTGCAAAATCACCGCCAAATTAACTCTTACTACAGTTATTGTTATTGTAAAATCTTTAACTTAAAATATATATGGGATTACACAAACATTTTAAGAATAATTTATGGTATTGAGAGTGAGAAAATTAAGCCCTAGTTACTACAGTACTGCTCATAAATTATTCAAACATTTTTTTTTAGGTTTTATTTGTGCTGTTTTTATTATGATAGGACAGTGTAGAGGAGACAGGAAGCGAGGTGGGAGAGAGAGGGGGGTGGGATTGGGAAAGATCCTCAGGCCGGATTCGAACTCGGGATGCCCTTAGCACAGTGGTGCTTTATGTTAGCCAAGGCTATCGCACCTTATGCAAACATTTAAGAATATTTGTGATATTGAGAATGGTGGCTCATCCAAATATTGGTAGCTGTTATTTTGGCAAAGCCTTTGGTTGTCACTGTAATTTTTTGTAAGGAATGATAATGAATGTTATCTGACCGTATGGAGGGATTTTAAACATTCTGTGTCATGCTGAATGTCACACTGTAGAAGAAACACAGTGAAATTTACAGTAAACAAATGGCAGCTGTGATTGCTAGCACTTTTACATCTGAAGTACCCACAACTTGAATTGAAACAAGTACAAAGACAGTTTTATCAACCCTAACCCTAAGAGAAACAGCCTGTGGGCATGCCACATAATTAAGCATGTGCATGACATAATTTTCACAAAATCACATATTTATGATTAACAGTATCATTTTCAAAAACTTGCACTTTGAAACCTGTTTTCAAAAGTTTGAAATGAAACCTGTGTTTATTATAATTTTGTGGAGAGTCTCTTGTGTTGTCCAAATGGATGACCTCTGTGAAAACTATTGGGAAATAAACACGTAGCACCAAGCTGTTTTTTAATATGCTGCTTTGTATTTAGGGTAACAGATTGTGTACCTTCGTGATAATTAATCTACAGGTGGCAAGATGTAGGTAGTTTCATTATTTGTCATACTGGAGGCTACTTATGTGGTTTTGCAAATGTTGTCTAGTGTTTGACATAAGACTGTTGTCATGACTTCTGTTTATTTTGAAATCAGAGTAGGGCTCCATGATAAATCGCATGCGGCGAGCACGCGCATCTCGTCAGTAAAGCCGGTTCTGTGATTAGTAGCAAATCTCCATCACATGCTTTCAGATGGAGCGGCGTTTACTACACACAGCCATAGCTCGCTGACAAAATACGCAATATCAAGTTCACAATCGAATGGGATTCATCTGTGATTATGAACGTGATATTGCGTAGCTTGTCAGCGATCTATGGCTGTGTGTATTAAATGCCGCTCCATCTGAAAGCAAGTGATTTGCTACTAATCACAGAACTGGCTTTACTGACGAGATGCGCATGACAATCACATGCGATTTATTGTGCATCCCTAAATCAGAGATATTATGAATGTGTGTTGAGTGGCCGTCACTGGCTAGCAGTAAAGACAGCCCTGTGTTGCTATGGATGCAACCCCTCGCAAGGCAGAAACAGAAGAACAACATTTAAAATGCATCACCATGGTAACACCAGCTGCCTTTTTCTGGCCTTTAAAAAGTAATTAATAGTTTTTGTTGATAAGTCTGACTTTGTTTAGTGGGGAAAAAATTGATTTGGGAACTGTTTGAATGAACTTGCTGCTTGTCTGTGCAAAGTTGAGTTTGTGCAAATTTGTCTGGTCTGGTGTAAACACTGGTCATGTGCTGTGAGATCTGTTGAACTGATAATATGGGACACCCCAGTATCTCAGTTGATTTGAGTTGGTTGAGGATGATGCCTAGGAGGACATATGTAAACAAACTGATATACAGAATGCGGTAAATCACCAGTAAAATCATGGTTTTATAGTACTTATTGATTTGATTTCAGTTTTCTCAGTTGTAACTGAATCTATGCATAGTTGAGCCATCCTAGTCTATAAAGCGATCAGATGTCAGTCTTAACTCAGTTTGGTCAGTGTTTTAATAATTACTGTGACTTTATGAAGAAGCCATAACATTAATAAAAGGTTTAATGCTTTGAGAAAAGCATGATGGCAATGAAAACTGAGAATTATTTTCCTCAGTATACCAAAATTAAGGCTTAGCTATTTAAGGAATATGCTGGATTCAAAATGAGTTAAGCTAATGTTAATAACTGAATAACTTTGATCTCTCAGGATAATCCCTTAAAGTTGTGTTCTATGTATAGAGGTTAAATGTAATGTGAATCAGCAGACACCTGGTGATATCTAAAATTGATTGTATTACATACATTTATATGCTTATTCTTATGTGTTTATTGAATATTCTATAGTTGCTTTGCGCAGTTGTCATTCATCTTATCTCATTCAAGGGCCGTTCACACAGAACACATTTTTTCATTCCAATGCACTAATTTTCCATTGTTTTTCTATGTAAACTCATGCTAGACAGACGTGTGTGCCTGTTGCACTCATGTCTTTTGCAGTGTCTCGCACACATTTAAGATGCCACGTCAAGTTAAAAGAATATCAACTTTTACACACAGTGCCACTCCTCAATGTCACTTCCAAAACAGCTGACCAATCAGAAGACCCCGGAGGCGGGGCAAGCATTGAGAGCTTTTGTTTACAGTAGCAATTTGGCATGACAACTGTTTTATTTGACAACAGCATGGCGGCAAAGGTGTTCTGCTCTGTGCTTTTTTTAAAACCATTTCTGAGTGCTGCGTCTCGCGTTTTTAAAGATGCATTCTGTGTGAACTAAGTGTGTGTTTGGTTGATTAGAAATAAAGTATTTGCTGTAATTTCAGATTTAAGGCCTGTTCACACCAAGGATGGTAACTGTAACTATAACATTTTAATAATCATTCTAATTCCATGAGAATAGTGGTCACACCACAGCCGTAAGAAAAATGGCACAATATCATTGGAATTGCTTTCAGAATTCTTTTTTTTTTTTTTTTTCCAGCTGATGAATTTAAAGGGTTACTCCACCCCAAAATTAAGATTTTGTCATTAATCACTTATCCCCATGTCGTTCCAATCCTGTAAAATCTTTTTTCGTCTTCGCAACACAATTTAAGATATTCTGGACGAAAACCGGGAGGCTTGTTACTGTCCCACTGACTGAAACATTTAACACTATCAAGGCCCAGAAAAGTATGAAAGACATCGTCAAAATAGTCTATCTGCCATCAGTGGTTCAACCGTAATTTTACGAAGCTACGAGAATACTATTTGTATGCAAAGAAAACAAAAATAATGACTTTATTCAACAATTTGTCTCCTCTGCGTCAGCGTAGTGCCATTTTGGAGAGTATCAGGGTCAATGGGACAGTAACAAGCTTCCCGGCTTCCCCAAAATATCTTAAATTATGTTCTGAAGACGAACAAAGCTTTCATTTTGGGGTGGAGTAACCCTTTAAAGCACCATATGATATAACTGCAGAAAGAGCTTATAATAAACTAAACATTATTGTCCATCTGTGTGGGTGCTGTGGGAATCTCTAAAGTTTGTGGCGTGAACGGACCTTTTTTCTTAATGGTGTTCAATCTCCCTTTTTCTCAGAGAGATTGTGAAAAATTGATAGAAATAACGAAACCTAAAAACATTGATTCTTGTGTTCAGAATATCCAAATTCATGCCCATGTGAAGTTGCTCAATCTTGTAGCTTTCATAGAGAAAAATCCACAGAAATTACATTAGGGATTTGGGTCTTGTGTATAGTGTTTGCCAATATGTTTCAGTAAAACATAAACAATACCAAACACCCTCCCTTTCATGCCTACACTTGGCTGTTCAGTTTAGCGTTCATTTTGATCCTGAAAACATGAGAAAGCTTGAAAGGGGACACCCTTCGACTCAGCATCATGTTCTCCCTTTTCACTCTCTCTTTCTCTGTCAGTCTCAGGACTCACCATACTCAATGAGCGTACAGCGCAATGTCAGAGCGCTCTGGGCAAACGGCAAAGGGGAAGGATGGCAAAACCAAGTATGCGTCTCTCAACCTGTTTGATACCTACAAAGGAAAGAGCCTTGAAGCACAGAAGCCAGTTGGTGAGTTTGCATTGACTTAAAGCTTATGTTTAAGGTAATTTGTCCCTGTCTGTTTGTATATGGACGATATTGGGTTGAACTCAGGTCAGCATGAAATCAACATGGACCCTCTTAACTTTTCTAACACACATTTCTTAATGTTCACAATTCTGAACACAGTTTTGAACACCTGTTGAATATCTTGAAATGGGTTTGCAAAATCTGTTTCATGGTGATTGTACCTGTATTTTGTCATTGATTTCTAGAGCTCTATAAAATCCTTTCTCCAATTTCCAGTTTTACCTGCTTTAATTGTTACATTTTTAGTCATCAAAAAGCATGTCTATTTAATTGAAATCTTGAAATTTATACAGTTTAACAACAATGTAATAAAGGTTTAAAGGGTTAGTTCATCCAAAAATGAAAGTCATCCTTTTATTTACTCACCCTCAAGGCATCCTAGGTGTATATGACTTTCTTCTTTCAGACAAATCCAGTTGGAGTTATATTAAAAATTGCCCTGGCTCTTCTAAACTCCATCATTGCAGCCAGCAGGTGTTTCTATTACACAGTCCAAAACATGTAAAATAAAGTGCGCGAATCCATAATAAAACATGCCTCACACGGCTCCGGAGGGTGATTAAAGGCTTCCTGTAGCGAAATCCTTGCATTTTTGTAAGAAAGATATCCATATTTCAAACATAATAAACACATTTTTCTCACTTCATCTAACTGTCGTAAGTGGAAGCCCTTCCGGCAGATGACGTAGGATGTCGGCGTTACGTGATTAGTGACAAACGTGGAGAGAGAACAAAACGGCAGCCACGAATTAGAAGCACAAAATGAGGATTTGTAAAGAAAAATGTGGTTTTCGATATAAGCCAAGAGGAGACTGGTTTTCCTTTGGTAAAGTAAGGAAACTTTTCTTCCTTTGCTCCTGTAAACAAACGTTGGTTTTTGCGAGACTCACAAGTGCATGAGCTGCGCTGGCATCCTACGTCATCTGCCGGAAAGGCAGTCTTTCGTGAACACGCGTATGACAGATAGCGGAAGTTACACAAAACTACAGGCCTTTATTCAGCCCCCGGAGCCATGTGATGCGCTTTTTAATATGGATGTCTGCGCTTTATTTGCACTGTTGAATACTACCACCTGCTTTTGCCATTATAGAGCTTGAAAGAGCCAGGACAGTTTTGAATATTACTCCGATTGGATTCGTCTGAAAGAAGAAAGTTATATACACCTAGGATGCCTTGAGGGCGAGTAAAACATGGACTAATTTTCATTTTTGGGTGATCTAACCCTTTAACAAAAAGTTAAGTGGCCTATGAAATCTGATTAATTTTTTCCAAATTCTGTTTTATGTTTTCATTTTTTTTTCCCCTTTATTTCCTTTTGAAATGATTTCATTAAATTTAAATAATCAAAAAGCTTGTCTAAACAAATGAAAAGATAAACAATTAACAATTTTAATAATTTTATAAAAATGTTTACAGTAAAAGGACCCTATGAAATGTTTAATTTTTTCAAAAATTGTGTTGTCTGGTTTAATTTTTCTGGATTCATGATATAAATGATTATATGATTTAATATAAATGTATTATCGAAATCGGTGGTAACAATTTAATTATTCTTTTAAAATTTAATTAAATAAAGATTTAATCATTTCAACAATTGTTTTTTTTTTTATTTGGCAAAGTGCTCCACAACAGAGGTTTGTTATTTAAGTTAAAAGATGGACGAAAAATTGTTTCTTAGTTAGGCCTATATTTTTATTGTTAATTTAAGTACATTTCCAATGTAAAATAGTAATGTAGTTCTCACAATTTCAAGTTAAACAGAACTTTTATTTTGAATCATTGTTGTGCAGACCTTTCTGTGTATGATATGACAATAGTTTTATCAGATTAAATGGTGAAATGCTTAAGTGAGCACTCAAAGCAGCTCCGGAGATGAAGTTCATGTCCTCATGCGGTGAAACGGCAGATGCTGGAAACACCACGAGCATCACATGTGCTTGAGTGTGTTTAGTAGATGAAACTGCTCCGCTCATTCACAGTCACGCAGTCTTTTTGCCCTTTAATATTTATAGACACTTGTCCATATCTCAATTTAATTAAGTGTACAGCCCTTCTTTTGATTTACTTAACCAAAATGTGCTAAATTCAGTCAGATTCTGTTATTCTGTAAATTCCATTTTTATGACTCTATTCTGTGATGCCATCTGTTTTTTCTGCATCTTGGAGGCACTGGGTTTCCACTGCAAGACACTTCATGTATTAGCAGGAGGTGATGGCTGCTGTGCTGTCTGTGCCGTTTTGATTGGACTGATGCAGCTCATCTGGCTTTGCCACAACTGTGTAATACAGCAGTTGCATATTAAGACAGTGCAGTTCTTTGCCGTGTGCAATCTAAGAACATAATCTGTCTGGCCTTTCTGAAACAAAGCCGCTTCATGTTTATTGATTTCTAAGTTTCTTAAATCCCACTCTGGATCCTCTGGTTTCCAGTTGTGTCAGCATTGTCCAGGGCAGCTAGCTGAACTTTTGAGATTTGAGGTTTGACTTAAGACAGAATTCTTCTTGTTTATCGTTTTTCTTGCTTATGTTTTATTCAGTAGCTGAACTACCAACTCTAAGCAGCTGTCCCTCTTTTCCAAAATACAATTCTCCCAGCACTCCAGGCTGCTTGGCTCCAGGGAACAAAACAGGGGATTGAGAGTTGGGACAGATGTGTTTTTCAGCTTCTGAAACCGCCAACGACTGTTCTTTGCAATGCTCAACCTATTTTGCATGGGCCAAGTCTGTCGTGAGAGTGTTAAAATGGGATTTTTGACCTCAAGTCAATTTCGAGTCAACCACTTGAAACAAATCCACACAAGATAGTCTTGCTACCTTCACTGGCCAGCCAAGCATTCCTAAGCCATAATGGATGAGGGAGTTTGATGGTCTTGCACATGCTGCAGTCTCTCCTGCCTAGTCTCAGGCTGCGTCCCTCAAGAAGGGAATTGGGTTTCTGCGCTTGTTTATTTACTCTTCCTGTCACTCTTCTACTTTCAGTTGCCCCTCGTCATGGCTTACAGTCTCTTGGTAAAGTTGCCTCTGCACGACGCATGCCCCCCCCTGCCAACTTGCCTAGTTTGAAGGCGGAGAACAAAGGCAACGACCCCAACGTCTCGCTCGTTCCCAAAGACGGCACAGGATGGGCAAGCAAGCAGGAACAAGCAGACCCAAAGAGGTAAGGCATGTTCACCATTCTGAAGGAGCTACATTACATTATTCTTTGAGTAATTTAATACACAATAAATATAAAACCCCTACCAGCTCCATCGCTATCAGTATAACAGTCTGCACTTTGAAAAAGTGCTCAATTAACTGACAGTGTGTTCTAAAGGTGCATCGTTTTCACTATGGACCACCCAGATTCTTAAATCAGTTTGTTTGTATAGAAAAATCACATGAAGTTTTGATTGGACTGTAGAAAACACACAATTATCTTTGGATACCTTCCACCCTCTGCTGTCTGTAAATGCAGTCTGATTGGATACATGTCCATGCCTGCCATCTAATGTTTTTTGTTTTTGTTTTGATTTTTCCCTGTAGTACCGATGTATTGTCAGCAGCGCAGCCGGAGTCGCAGCAGCCTGTGGTCTCACAGACGTCTGCGCCGAGCGTGCCGAGAACACCCCCAGCTCAAGAGGTGCCATCACACAAACATGAATAATCTCCAACATTATGCACTTGTTTTTCAACAAGTCTGAGTTAATGAAGCCCGCATCTTACAGCTGTAGTTGTTGTATGACAAGACACATACATATTTAAAGTCAATGAACTCAGGATTTTTGGCTTAAATGTACATTAATTACATTTAATGTACATTTTTCTTTTTGCTACTCTGGTATATTGTTTGGTTCTTGACAATTCTGTATGTATCTTAGGCCCCAACTCAAGCTCTAGCCGCAGGGCCAAGGTCCTGGGCTCCGGCCAGTGTTACACATGGAGTACAAGGAGATGGTAAGATACAGTACCAAGAACATGCATACAGATAACTCACTATGTGTACAGAGGTTCAAAGTAGTAAAAGGGTTTCCTGTATAAAACTTTTGTTTTAATCAGCAGTATATGATAAAACCAAATTAGAGTGACAAACTTGAAATCGAGCATTAGTTGAATTACTCTAATTAGGACCAATAACTACATTTCTCAGTAAGGAATATTAAGAAATGTAAAGTTATGTTTTTTTCAGTGCAAAATATCAGTGGACGCTTGCTGTAAATCTGTTGCTGTTAATCTTTGTTTCATCGTGTTATGCTTGGACAAGAGAAGTGATGTTTGTAATGAAGGATCTTTTTTTATACAGTACGTCAAAGATATTCAATTCCCTTTGCTTTCTTCACAGGTGGAAAGGGATCAAACCAACCGTCGCCATTCTCTCGCGAGGAATTTCCCACCCTGCAGGCGGCTGGAGACCAGGACAGAGTTGGCAAAGAACAGGCCACTGCAGATCAGTGGTATGGGCCAGGACCAAGCCTCCGCCCCCAAAGTAAGCATGATAGCCCTTATCTTCTTTCGATAACTGTTGTGGTGATTTGTGTTTTGGAGCATGTGGTATTCATGTTATATCTGTTATTTGATTCGTACTGGTTCACATGTGCTCAGAAGTTCCTCAGTTAATAATTTGTTGCTTTCTGTTCCAGACGTAACAAGCTGGCGGGATGGTGGGGGCCGGGCATTGGCACCCACCCTGGCTGGGGAGGCAGTTGCGGAGGGCGGTGCTGGGGGAGCTATGGTGATGGAGGGTGCTGCTGGGGCCCCTCCCATCCCACAGCAGAATGCATCATCTCATGGGCCGCCTAGAACTTCCCCAACCGGCAACCCCGCACTTCCCCTCCCCCAGCCACCTATTGGCCCGCAGTTCCAGGCTTACAGAGGCATCATGCCTCCCTTCGTAAGTTTTGTAACATTTTCATTTTGGCCCATCTGTAGAGAATGTCTAAAACTGTGATTTGATTTGTTCAGTGCATTCATAGCCTTTCTGTTCTTTCTGGATGTTTTTTCTCTAGATGTATCCACCATACCTGCCCTTCCCACCCCCTTATGGTCCACAGGGACCATACAGGTACCCACCCCCAAATGAGGCCCCTAGGTAAGAATATTTGTTTATACGGAGTAGAAATTAATCTACTAATATTTATTTGTACAGTCATCCAGTTGGCTTTCCTAACTTTCTTCCAACTACTTCTTGCCAGGTTTTCTCGGTCACAGGGTGGTGTAGGGCCAGATGGGCGGCCCCCTGGTGGCCCCCGGGGTGAAGTGGTAAAACGCCCATCCATCCTGAAACAGGATGACCTGAAGGAGCTGGATGAGCTGGACCATGATGGGGATGAGGGCTGGGCTGGTAAGAGGAATGCTTTCAATTACTCTGGCACATTAGAATGAAATATTTGGGTAACTTGCCTGTTTTGTGGTAGTTTAACAAATGACAGTGGTTAAATGTTGGTAAGCAAAAAAAAATGTAACCCAGTATTTTTATTGCTCTTTCAATGTTGGTATTGAGGTACAACATATAACGACAGCGTAGTAACCTTTTCTTGGTGATTTGCTTTGTTTCCAGGAGCACAGGAAGAAATTGACTACTCCGCCAAGTTGAAGTTCAGCGATGATGAAGGAGAGGATGATGGGGAAGAGGAACGGTCTGAAAACAAAAATGGAACCCGGTAAGCATTTCCAAAATGTTTTACCATTGGTTGATTAATTTAACTTTTTGCACACTGAAGTTCTTTTTGAAAACTTTGTTTTTATATTTTGTTGTAACAGGGAGTCGAGGGAGCAGCAGAGATCCCAAGATGGACCTGCACCTGTTTCACGCTCCCGTGCATCCGACAGTGGAGGGGATTCGCGCCGCACCCCTCCTTCCTCTGCTGAAGATGGCTCCGCGTCCCCCTCCAGCAAGCCAGGCTGGGCCGAGGAGGGTGGAAGCAGCTGGAGCAGTCAGGCAAATGCAGGATCTTATCAGGTATGCATCTCATCTCCCCATCCAGGTTCAAGCCCTTGGTACCACTGGCCTTTGCCAAATATGTGCAGTCACTGTGAGGACAGGAACATGCTCGTGGTGTTTCCTGGATGACTCGCTGATTGATACATGTACCCCTATGCAGGGGCGTAGGCCTGGACTAGGTGGCCCAAGGGAGCAGCCCTCCCCCCCACCAGGTCCACTTCTTGGGCAAGGGCCCTACTCCTACTACCGCCAGGTACATGGGGAAAGAGTCCAAGAAATAGGACGGATACGAGATGAAGCACCAGCAAAAGCATGTTGGTGATTTAGGAGGTGGTGGTTGTGTTGGTGAACTTTAGTTAATAAAACCGCCTTCTGTCAACAGGACCGGGCTTCGAACCAGTCGCCAATCTCAGGCCCCATCCTAGCCCCCCAGAAGCCCAGTGGTGCCCAGGCACAGCAGCAGGCGGGGGCAATGCCTGGTGGGCCGACCCCTCCTCCCTCCAACACCCTGCATCCCCAGCAACAGGGTGAGGATGAGGATGAGACGTGGCGGCAACGGAGGAAGCAGTCATCAACTGAGATCTCCGCTGCGGTAGAGCGTGCCCGTCGGCGGCGTGAAGAGGAGGAGCGGCGAATGCAGGAGGAGCGCCGTGCTGCCTGTGCAGAGAAGCTGAAAAGACTTGATGAAAAACAGCAGCAGCAGCAGACTATGAAACCCAGCACCCCCAGTGATGCTCCGACCAACAGTCCTAGTCCTTCCTTGTCTGCACCTGCTTCATCTCCCAATGTCAGTCAGCCACCATCACCCTGTGTAGACATTGAAGACCCTCCTCTATCATCTTCTCAGGGAAGCGGTGCAACACTAGGATTGAATATTAATAACAGACAGCGGGCTGGCAGCAACAGCAGCCATGACTCCAACACTGGTTAGTACTCCATAAAGAGTTACAAAAAAAAGTCTAGTGTTTTTGGTTGAATGGGCAATATACAGGTGCATCTCAAAAAATTTGAATATTGTGAAAAAGTTCATTTTTTTTGTAACTTGTTTCAGAAAGTTAAACTTCTAAACTAAATATATTCTAGATTCATTACATGTAAAGTAAAACATTTCAAAATTTATGTTTTAATTTTGATGATTAGAGCTTACAGCTCATGTAAGTCAAAAATCCAGTATCTCAAACTATTAGAATATTTACATTTGAGCTTCATTATATGACCATCCCTACAGTATAAATTCCGGGTATCTCTTGTTCTTTGAAACCACAATAATGGGGAAGACTGCTGACTTGGCAATGGTCCAGAAGACAATCATTGACACCCTCCACAAAGAGGGTAAGTCACCGAAGGTCATTGCTGAAAGGTGTGACTGTTTACAGAGTGCTGTATCAAAGCATATTAAATGCAAAGTTGACTGGAAGGAAGAATTTGGGTAGGAAAAGGTGCACAAGCAACAGGGATGACTTCAAGCTTGAGAATACTGTCAAGCAAAGCTGATTCAAACACTTGTGAGAGTGGACTGAAGCTGGAGTCAGTGCATCAAAAGTCACCACGCTCAGACGTCTTCAGGAAAAGGGCTACCAAGCCACTTCTGAAACAGAAACAACGTCAGAAGATTCTTACCTGGGCTGTGGAGAAAAAGAACTGGACTGTTGCTCAGTGGGTCAAAGTTCTCTTTTCAGATAAAAGCAAATACAGCATTTCATTTGGCAATCAAGGTCTTGAGGAAGACTGGAGAGACACAGAATCCAAGCTGCTTGAAGTCCAGTGTGAAGTGTCCATTGTCTGTGATGATTTGGGGTGGCATGACGCAGAGATGAGCACTCGAGTTAGTGACTCGGACTTAAGTTGCATTTTTATAGACTTCAGACTTGACCTGAAATGACTCCAGATTTGAATTGAAGAAAAGGACTCTTCGTGAATATTTTAAAAGAAACTTGAGTCTTTTATCCTTAAATACTTTTGATAACTGGTATCAGTTACATAAGTTAAAAGATAAAAGTTATCAAAAAGCGGACCGCATCCGCACCTCGGCATCCATCCGGACCGCGAGCCGTAACAGCAGCACCATTTTAAGTGAGCAGTGCGTCAAAACAGCGGTGCGGATCACATAACGAGCGCTCCGTGTCGTTTATGGCAAATATCTTTCAGAGCTATATCCTCTAGTATTTTTATCTATAGCCAAATGCGCTTTATTCAAGCCCTTTCAGCTCTGTGCGCTTTTTCTCTCTCTCTTTCACCCGATGCGCACCAGTGCCAAGTTTAGAGCAACGGATGACACGGTTATTTTAACAACAACAGAAACACTGTGAGCAGCAAAATTCTAGATTATTTACACTAAAACACAGCAGGAAAAAAAAAACAATGCTGCAAATGTTTATTTTTCTTACTATCTATTTATCTATCACCTATGACTCTGACTGTTCAAAAATGTGTCGGCGTTTCTGATCTACTTTTAATATTATTAATCTGTAGGCTAAGAACATTTCAAAAGAATCATGCAATTTATAATTGGGAAAATTGTTGTTAGATGGCTAGGATAGAACTTAAACTTTGAAACTGCTAGTTATCTTTCTTTTCTGCTCAAGATGAGAACGTTTGGATTACTGTAGACATTGTTTTTAGTAGATAATGCTTTTAAGTAAAATATTAAATTTGTATAGATTTCGGCAGGAAAACCCTGTACAGAAACAGTATTTTTTTCGTCACGTGGCCTCACATGTATCTAAATGTAAAAATACAATACATGTAAAAACGTTTTTTTCTTTTTTTTTTGTCCGGACCTATGCTTGGAAGAAAATATAGAGGCCAATTTCTTTTTTCTGTAATTAATTGTGATTAATTGCATATTAATATATTTATGTTATTATAATTTCACATTGAACCTCTAAATTAATGTAGAAACAACATAAAGATGGTATATTTTAAATACGTTTTGATGGCATCTTTTTACTAAGTAGCCTACTGTTAATGAAGGCCAGTATTATTGATACTAATGATGTTACTGATATCTCTATTAAATGCATTTTCCCTCAATTTTAGCCATTAATTATGGCCATTAAACATTACAGTATAATTGAAAGCCATTATTTTTTAACACTTAACAGGCTACAAAAATGAGAACTTTTAATTTAAGTGAACTTATAAAATGTATAGTTTATGTAAAGACTGTTTTATGTATAAACTATAAAATGAATATTTAATCTTTATTCAAACTACAAAAGTTAATCAGTGAATAGAGCAGTGGAGTGATTTCTCCCTTTTCTTTTGTTCTTTGATTTCCATCAATGACAGACTTAACTTTAAAAGCAGAGCTGTGTCTTTAAAACCTGATGCACATGATGCGGATCTGACACACATTCGTTTTCTCCCAACTCTTTATGGTCATTTAGGACTTTAGAACTTATTTAAGACTGCCTTTCTGAGGTAACTCGCCATAACCACGAATTTTGACATAATTGTGTGCGTTTTTGTCCGCTGAAGCCACTCAGCAGCGTATGTGGAACGCGCAGCCAATCAAACGCGCAGCCAATCAAACTTTAACTGTTACTCCTTTTGACAATCATCTTCGTCCAGTCTCTGCGCTATTTGTCGCCAGAAGATATGACTGATAACACTGTCATTATCATTAGATTGTGGTTGAGCGTCTTCCTTTTCTTTCTCACCTGTGAAACAACGGCCCATGCCAGTGTTGCCACCTTGTGGACAAGTTAATTATTGCAAAAACAGTTTGAGGCGTGTGCGACCTGTGCGTACTCTTCCCCTGGAGATGATTGGCGCGCCACCAATTGAATAGCCCTGCTCTAGCCTATAAAACAGCTTCGTAAAGAGGAAGATTTCAATGCATTTTTTTAGTGAGCCATTAAATGACTTGAGACTCGACTCGGACTTGTGACCAAAGACCCGAGACTTGACTCAGACTCCAAGTTAAAGACTTGTGAACATCTCTGCCATGACGTCTGCTGGTGTTGGTCCATTGTGTTTCGTGTGTCCAGACATCACTTAACTTTATCAAGTCCAAAGTCAATGCATCTGTCTACCAGGAGATTTTGGAGCACTTTATGCTTCCATCTGCTGACAAGCTTTATGGAGATGCTGATTTCCTTTTCCAGCGGGACTTTAGCACCTGCCCACAGGGCAAAACCACTTCCAAGTAGTTTGCTGACCATGATATTACTTTGCTTTATTGGCCAACCAGCATGCCTGACCTGAACCCCATATGGAGTCTATGGGATATTTTCAAGAGAAATATTAGAAACAGTGGATCCAACAATACAGACGAGCTGAAGGCTCAATAGTGCCTTAGCAGTGCCACACGCTGATCGCTTCCATGCCACACCTCACTGATGCTGGAGTTTGTGCTAAAGGAGCCCCGACCAAGTATTGAGTGCATAAATGAATATACTTTAAAGAACTCAAACTTTTCTATTTTGCAAATCCTTTTTTTTAAATTTGATTTTAGGAAATATTCTAATATTTTGAGATACTGGATTTTTGACTTTCATGAGCTGTGAACTCCAATCATCAAAATGAAAATAAAAAAAACTTTTAAAATGTTTTACTTTACATGAAACTAGAATATATGAAAGTTTCACTTTTTGACATAAGTAAAAAAAAAAAAAAAAAAAAAAAAAAAAGGTTTTTCATGATATTCAAATTTTTTGAGATGCACCTGTGTTTCTTAATTGTTCTGATACTTGGTGGACTTTCCTTTAGTGAGTTTGTTATAGAAAATGAAGAGCAGATTACAGAATTTGTTTTAAATAAGTTGAAATGTAATATGTAACATGCATGATTTCTTCTTCATTCAGAGTCTCAGCAGGCTCTGCAGCCTCAACCCACCCAGCATCCACAAACCCTGGATGCCCCAGTGCCTGGAGATGCCAAGGAGGAACCTGTGGTGCATATCCGCACTAGAGGTGGAGACGACACGGTGAAGGTTGTTGAAAATGTTGGTGGAACAGGACGACAGGGAAGTGGTCCATCTGGGCAGGGCTTTTCCAAGTATCAAAAATCTCTTCCTCCTCGTTTTCAGAGGCAACAACAGGTTTGTGTTGGATGTTTAATCTCTAAATATGGAAAATGTTGTATCCATTAATGAATGTATATTATGAACTTGACTCTCACAATTAGTACTTCAGTTGCAATACATTATATCCCAGAAACTGTTTGAACCGTTTTAATCGCTTCAAACTACAATTTTTAGATTAGACGCGCGTGACTGAGTCCTCATTTTCAGAAGTTATGTTAATTGGAGTATTGTAATAGGAGTACACTAACTTCATATCCAAGCAAAAATATAAAGAGCATTTTTATCTTTTAACATAGTAACAAATACATGCCTCTATACTCAGGTACTGGGTTTAACATAAAATACATTTTTGTATAATATGTGGTCTGTATCATTTGTGGACAGGAGCAACTTCTCAAACAGCAGCAGCAGTGGCAGCAGCAGCAACAACATAACCAGGTTGCCCAAAATCAGCTCCAGTCCCAGCCTCAGAATCAGCAGGGCCCCTCTCCAGGTACCACACCACAGTCTGGGCCCAAACAGCCAACTCTTTACCCCCCTGGCTCAATGGGACGTCCTCCACCTCTGCCTATGAACTTTGATCCCCGCTGGATGATGATGCCCTACATGGACCCCCGAATGATGCAGGGACGTCCCCCACCCATGGACTACTACACTCCTAGCATGCATCCTTCTGGTTAGTAAATAACTGAGATCAACTGTGAATATTAGTCAGACAGTTTTGGTGTCCAGAGATTATAGGGGCTTTTATGTTTCAGGGATGATGAGTCGAGAGCGTTCTGATTCAGGTGGCTCTGGGTCAGATCCATTTGATAGGCAGCAGCATGGTGGACCCCCTCATCCCCATCGGGGCACACCTCCAATGGATCCCAAACTGGCTTGGGGACCAGATGTTTTTCCAGGGGGTACTGAGGGTCGAGGTCTAAGCTCCCCCCTACGGCAGAAAGCTGTCGAGGAAGAGGAGGCTGGCAAAGGTCAAAGGTAACAAGATGCTATTAATACATATTAATACATAATACATAGAAGCGATTAATACATATTTAAATACAAAGTTATTGTATTTAAACCAATTTCTATTAAAATTCTTTATTCCAGATTTCATTAATTTGTTTCTCAAGCATGATACATTTTTCTTTTTTTAATGTTTCTAGAAGTGACACTCCTCCAGTACTTATGCGGGAGGGAGGCACAGGTCCCATTCAGCCGCCCAGCTCTCCATCTGGCTCATCTAACCAAACCCCACCACCTCTTGGGATTCAAGTTGGGGGCCAGAGTGCTAGCCACCATGGCCATCATCAGCCCTTTATGGGTGGACGAGGAGGTTACAGTAGCTACCCTGACAATGGATCCAGAATGGGCTCCCACTTGCAGCAAAGGGCCAGCAGTGGAGGGGCACTCCATGGTTTTGGCCACCAGGAGGGTAGTCAACAGAGCCAAATCTGGGGGACTCCTCATCCCCATTATGACCGCAATGGCCGTTCTGATCACACGGCCATGGAGACCAACTCGCATCTCCAACACCATGCTCCCCCCACTCACACCCCTCATTTCTCTCTTCATCCTCATAAGCAAGAGAATGGCAGAGAGCGAGAAAAAGGGGGGGAGCCAAAAAAGAGTGACCCTTCACCTCCACTCCATCAGCTGTCCCTTTCCCCTTCCTGTTCATCATCATCATCTTCCTCAGCCAGAGATGATGTTAGTGGAAAACAGTCCTTACATAATCAGGTCCCACCATCGATGGAACATGATACTGGATCAGCTCATGCTTCAGGAAGGAAACAGGAGAAAATGGGAAATGCACAAAATCATCCCCAGCAGCATTCTGTGCAGCAGCACCACCCTAAAGCCAACCCTCGCAGTCGGGAGCACAAAACTGAGACACACTGGGGCCCGAGGCCTGGTAGCAGTAGCACGAGTGGGGGCTCAGCCCATAACAGAAAGGCTCCGGGCTCTGGAATGAGTGGAAATACTGAAGATCCTGCAAATCAGGGGGCCGAGAACAAATCCTTTACTCAATCAGATGGCACCACAGCCAAGCGAGCAGGTCCAATTAAGAGACCAGTACTTAAAGAAATGAAAAGAGAGGGTGGTGAAGGAGGAGGAGAGAAGACCACTGGAGGCTCTGGTAAAGATAAAGAACAAAATGCTAGCCAGACCACAACCAAACAAGAATCGGCCTCTGGGGCTCAAGGCTCCTCAGCACTCGGTGGGAAAGATGATGCAGTTTCATCAAATAAACCCAGAACTGGCGGAAAGGAGCGAGGTAACATTGGGGGTCCAAGTAAAGGACCCAAAAATGGAGAAAGCTCTATCCAGAATTCTGTCTCTTCAGCTCCACAGTCCAGGAGGGAAAGAGAGCATTCTGCTGAAAGAGGGAGCACAACTTACCATGCATCTTCGTCCAGAGGTAGCCGATCCAGCCGTGGCCGAGGAGAGTTCTACGGCCGAGGCCGAGGCTACAGAGGCACTTACACTGGCAGTGCAGGTGGTGGCAGCCGTGGCAAAGCAGGTGGCAGGAGCAGCAGGGATTATAGATCAGCTGCCAATAGTGGCTACCACCATGCACCTTCTAATCAAGAATACAAGCGAGAGGCATCATCTGGCAGTGGTAGGCATAGACATGGGGGCTCTCAGCCAAATCCGGGACGTGCTAGGAACCGAAGTGAGACTCGAAGTGAAGGCTCTGAATATGAAGAGGTGCCAAAGAGGAGGAGACAACGGGGATCTGAAACAGGCAGTGAGAGTGCTGGTAGTGACCTTGTTCACTCTGACAAGGAAGACCGCAAGCCGAACACCAAGACTGGTGTCGGAGGAGAGAACGCTACAACAGGCCCTTCATCTTCTTCAGCTCCAATTAGAAACTCCCAGACAAGAGTGTTCACACCAAGGGGAGTGCCATCTAGACGTGGCAGAGGTGGTGGTGGTGCTGGAGGAGGTCTCCATAGAAGTGGAGGCAGTGCTGGAGTGTCTGGTGGACACAGGTCTGGACCTGGCTCTGGTTCTCATGGCTGGTCTACAAAATCTGCAACTGTGCGAAAGCAACAGACATCCTCACAGCCACCCCCTCCTAAAGATTCAGGCCGTGGAGCCAATTTTGACAAGAAGAAAGCTGCAGACCAGAATCAGTCTCAAAGTCAAAGTGCAAATCCCTCCGCACCTAATCCCTCTGTGCCTACAGCTATCCAACAGGGGTCCACTGAGAACGGCAGCGCTGGAGCCCCACTGTCCTCAAGTAATGTTCCTTCAAATTCCACTGGCACTCCTGCCCAGACTCTTCCTCTATCTGCCCCCGACGGACGAGGTTTCCCTAACAGGGGATTTGAGCGCCCCCCTCGTCGCAGACGCCACGGACGATCCCAGCATCAGCAGGACAAGCCTCCCAGATTCCGCAGACTTAAGCAAGAGCGAGAGAATGCAGCCCGTATCAATGGAAGCAGTGTAATTATTGAAGTCGTAGCTGGACAACAGCAGCAGCCTGCTTCATCTTTGCAGAACTCCCTGCAAGAAACCAATAGCACTCCCAATTCATCCACCGCAGCTGTTGCAAATGCAAAACACAGTGTGTCCACAACTTCTAACAATAATAATAACAGCAGCAACCTTGGGGGTGGAAACCAACATTTCAATAGCCACCACCACCATCACTACCAGGGCAACTCCCAGTCGCACCCTCAACACCATCACAACCATAACCCAGCTGGGGGCACCAAATCTCCAGACGTCTCTAACCAGAACTCTGATCAGGCCAACGAGGAATGGGAAACAGCCTCCGAAAGCAGCGATTTCACTGAGTTTCGAGAAAGAGAGGGCGGAGGTGGCGGTAAACCCTATTCCTCCCACCACCACCATCACCACCACCACCATCCATCCGGAAGAGGTGGTGGAGGCGGCGGTGGGGTCGAGAGAGAGATGACAGCTAAAGAATTGGCCACCAGCAAGAGAAGCTTCTCCAGTCAGCGCCCTGGAATGGAGAGGCAGAACAGAAGGGTTAATGTCGGTGGTGGTGGTGGTGGTGGTGGAGGAAGAGGCCCCAGGGGTCCACCTGGCGCTGGTGGGGCGGTGGGTGGAGCTGGCAATGGCGGGGGCAATCGTGGTGAGAGGCGTGGCAACTGGCCCTCTCCTAAGAACAGGAAGTGATGCTTTGGTTTGGTTTTGTTTTTTTTTGTTTTTTTTTTAATTGGAAATATTTCAAATGCATCCCTCTATCATTGGCCACTCTTTTCTGTAAAACCTCTTCCCCCTTAACATCTTAACACCTTATTGTCATAAAAGATTATTTACCAAGACCATGAACACATTCTAGTTCTTTTGGTTTATAGCTTTTTGTCCCTTATTTGGAAATTCACACTCTGTGTCCTTTCATGCTCCCACAAATCCTAAACTCTACTCTGAGATTTTACATACTACACCCCATTTTAATGGAAATATATTCTGACTGAAAATGCATTTGACCACATGGCCCATTTATGTTTGCATATACAAGCACAAAATGACATCAACCTAACAAAGTTGTGCTTGGTTTGTGTATGCTGGGTATGCACACGTTACGTGTGTTTTTGTAAGAACTGTGGCTTGAAGTATATATGAAAGGCCAAGGTTGTTATTATGTACTTGTGTATTCACATCACATGTTGGATTTTGGAAGTTGCTCTTTTAATGAGAACAAATGTATCATAGATTTGTTTTCCCCCTTCTTCTGTTGTTAATTTTTCATTTCAGCCTCTTAAAGTTGAGGATATCTTTTTTTTTCTGCAAAGCAGGTCATTAAAACTCATTTTTAAATAAAACCCTCTTCATTTTTGGTTCAAACTCACATACTATTGTGCCTGCCAAGTATCTCACCAACGCTCAAGACTTTTTTTTTTTTTTTTGAAAATCACTGTAATGCCCACTTTTCAGAACTATGTGGTGTATTTTTCCTTATGTTAAGTTATAGGTCCTCTCTGCTCATTGCTTTGGGTTTTCAAATAGTTTCATTAGCTTCTTTTGGCCTCCGCATGGAATTGTAGTCTAATAGTGCACATTATACTTGTTAATATTATTAGACGGTGATCTTAATTGAAGGTCCTTCAAAAGTTCTTCTTCATGGATCACATAGTTTTAAGGTTGTTTCTGTTGTGAGCAAATCAAATTACTCTTAGCCTTAGTGTCAGATCCTCATTAAATTATTTTTTTTTTCTCGAGAACATCCGTTAAAGATTTTCTTTTGTCTTGCACTTATATTAAGTCAGTAAACTCCAAAACTCTCCTTTAGAATAAAGATCGTTCAGTGTTTTTTTTTTTTTCTCTTCTTTTTCTTTTTCCTCCAAATGAATAGCTGTATATTGGGCATCTGATTTGACTAGGTGTCATACTACAGTTCCAGGTTATTGAACATGACAAGTATTGTGCTACTGTTATATTCACTTACCAGTTCTAGGGAGTGTAGAGAATCACTCTTTGACCACCCTCTGCATTGTAAAGTCCCTTTTTCCTTTTTCTTTTCTTTTTTTTTTTTTTTAAAAAAGGAACCTACACAAGTTCTTCCTCCAGCGTGTATTTCCAAAGTCCCCCAAAACATGTCTCAGAACTATGAGCAGCTGTCTTGCTCACATCCTCGGACTGATCTTCAATTTACCAGTCATCTCATTGAGACACAAGTCAATGCCAAGGAGTCTGTGGCCCTTTTTGAGTAGTGTTACAAAATGAGACATTGGTTCAATGTGCAATATGCCTGACGTCAAACAAAACCTGCCCATCCAGGGAGCCTGAGCCCAGGTTATTGAGAAACCACAAATGCTTGACGTCTAAAAAGAAACAGATCAAAGCATTGTTCCCTCCTCATTTTGACCAGCATCTGTATCCTAATGGTGTAAGTTGGGGTTTGTTTGTTTTCTGGGAATGCCTTGGTCTAATGAATAGCTTTGAAATAATAAGTAGGGCTTTCAAATGAAATGTATGTGTGAGTAGGGCATTTAAAAAGTATGTGTGAATTTATATCTGATCTCTACATGTAATGTGTTCTTTTGAGGATAGAACGCTTTGTGAAAGGCGAACACGAGTCCCAATTGCCCACCTTTTCTGACACTATTAGGATGTTTATTTTATCTAGGATATTTTCATTATATACATTCAAGTGTGTGTGTATATGTTTATCCAAATGAAGTGCAGTGGAAAAAAATGTTAAATCGATATATATATATTTTTTTTCCTACCTAGCAAGGAAAATAACTAAAATGGGTTTATTTTACTTTTCTTGCAGACGTTTTGCCAAGCATGGTCCTCAGATACAGCTTGGTTGGTCTATTCGTTGGAAGCCATTCTCCCATCGGCTTTCAGTGCTGTTTATCATCCCTCTTAAGCCTAAACCATTGATGTGGTCACATTATATGTACCAATATCAAGTAAAAATGAATAGCAATGTGTATTCCTTGAAATACTCAGAGATTGTATTATACTTCTAACTATACCAAGGTACCTGAGGTTGTTACTGCTGTCCTAGCATCTATGGCTTATTATTGGAACCTTGATATACACACATGTATGTATATTGGTATGCATCTGAGTTTGTCCGCCCCAACTTACATTCCCACACACAATTGTTGCCATTTTTAAGTTCAAGGGAGCAATGTACAAGCAGAGAAGTGTCTTATTATAATAAAAAGTATACAGAGAAAAAGTTAAATAAAAATCTTTTGTTTTAATGGAAGCTCTGTGGTTTGACTTCATTTCATGACCGTGTCATTAAGAGTATGCTAAATATGAATTAAAGCCCTTTGAGGCTTTTTTTCTCATACTTGCGAACCATGTCCATCATAATTTCATCGATTTATGTTTTAGGTACACACATTTCACAACAATTACTGCTATAAACGTGCAAAATTGTTGCTATAAACAATGTTAAATTTTTGTGGTTTGTGATTGACCCACATATGCATTCCAAGAGGGAAAATACAGCCATGCATTGTAGAATTTCTATTATTTTTACATATCTTAGCATAAACTTTAAATGTCAGTTTTGCAATATTATTCGATGACCTCAGTATTTTATTATATTAACATAATATTACATGAATACTTGGTCCTACTCTACTCTCCAGATAATAGCGAGAAGAACACTACAAATGGGGGGAAAAACTGACTATAAAGACTACAATTCCAACAAGACCCGCAGATTGAGAGCGGAAGTGACCTGCCTTATGATCACGTGCTGTATGTAGAGCGGAAGCCTCCAATCAGCGTACAGTTGTATCGCTGCGGCTAACATCGACCCCGGGAGATCCTTGAGGTAACACGAATAAACTCTTTTTACCACTATAATGGACAGGAATATGTAGTAGTTTCGATATGTGCGCAGTTATGGGTTATTTCTGTGAATTCGTTGTTAATTGTATGTGTTAGGACTCTCTTCAATCGACATATTTTAGAGACAGTCGGCGAGTTTGCTGCGGCCTACCTTTAAGCGTTAGCTAGCAGCGGCACGCTAAACTCATCTATCGTTAGCCGAACACACGTACTGTAAAATGGACATTTATTAAGATACAAACCAGTCTTTTTAACGTGCCAGTGGTTATAAATTTTGCTCACACATAAACGCATTTGTGTGTACGTGTTTTATTGACTCGGTGATTAGGTAACGTTAACCAGCCGGCTGTGTTAGCGTGCGTCAGGCCAGTCCGGTCAATTGTTTACGTGAAAACCGTTAACGTTATAGGCCATACATGTTTTTTTTTTTAAAATATACATGTACTTATCTGAAACGCATTAACGCAGCAGTATGATTTTATCATTTTCGTTCTGTAGTAACGTTACCAGTGAACACCGACTTTTTTTGGAGCAGCTAACATATAGTTATCGTCTTTGTCTCTGTTATTTAATTTAATCGTTTAATGTTGTTCTGCTCATCTCTTTTCTAGTTTCCCAACATGAGTAGCTCAGAGGAAGTGTCGTGGATTTCTTGGTTTTGTGGTCTACGGGGAAACGAGTTCTTCTGTGAGGTTGGTGTTTGTTTCTGATCATCTCATATTGTGTAACTATATAAGGGTGACCAGGGAGTGTTAAAATGTGAGCTTAACTATATAGAAATTAACTGAAGAATTTAAATATGTGTTGGACATAAGCACACCCTCCTGATATGAGTAATTTATAAAGAATTTAGCACTTAAATTTGTATCTGGGGAAACATGAGAATATTATATTAAAGTTTGAGGCACGTTGATTTATAGGCAGTGATGATTTCTATTTAGAAAACCGTCTCTGAATCACTTGTTGTTTTGCTAAAATTAAGGCAGGCGTCACAATCAACCTGTGGTATTGTGATCATTGTAAAAACAGTAGATAAATGTGCCATTGTCTGCATTAATACTGATGTATGGTACATCTATTTTTACTCCATACAGGTAGATGAGGACTACATTCAGGACAAGTTTAATCTTACAGGACTCAATGAGCAAGTTCCCCATTACAGACAAGCGCTTGACATGATCCTGGATCTAGAACCTGGTCAGTGATTGTTTAACAATGGTTTAAGGCAGCGTTGAATTAAAATTCATGTTTTTTGTGTAGGTTTTATTTTTTAAATTGTTGACCTAATAGTGTTAGATCAAAATGCCATAATCCCATGGTAAAAATGATAGTCTTCTCTCTGGTGACGTATGCAGGATAGTCCCCGTAAACCCTGTTCAGTCTCCCCGGTGGAGTGCAACGGCCACATCTCAACATCCAATCAACCACTGAGTCATAAAATTAAGTCCTGCCCTAATTTTTTTTTTCTTTCTTTTTTGATAATCTCTTACACTGATGTATGTCACAACATTGAAGGAAAAGATCTGTTGCTACTTCTGTTTCATTGTGACTTGAAGGTTTTATGCTTTATTTAGGCTGTGCATGCAACCAACCAGGCACATTAAAAATGTAGTTTTAAGCAAGGTCTTTTAAAACCAAATACACGAATCTCTCTCCCAGAGAGCAGATGAATTCACTCTTAATGAATGTCTTGAACCAAAGTTAGACAATTGCTTATTTTATTTATATTTAATTATCTGCCTAAAACTAAATGTTTCCCAGAAAAAAGCATATTGTAACTTAGTTTGTTTTGCCTGATTTAAATGTGATGCAAGTAAAGCATGAATGCATTTGCTCTTAAATCTAAAACTTTAAAAACATACTAGAGAAGACCTGCATTTCACTGTTTAAAGTCACTAATTGTGAAATCAAAATGGGCAGTTCTTTTATTTATGGGATGTTACAATGTATGATATTATTTATCCGTGTGTTATCATTATAACACTTCTCTGATGGTGTGTGCACTGGTACGAGCACGGGACAAGAGTTCCTCCCATCCAGCAACTTGTCAATCGTATCCAATCCATTCCTAATGGACAAAATCAAGTCCCGCTCTGTTTTTCTCATTTGAGAATGCGTTTTGTTCAGGTGTGTCACATTGGGGAAGAAAAGATTTAATCGCATTTCTGTGTCATTCTGACTTTAAACGTTGTGATTTCCTAGCTGTGTAATGGTGTTGTTGTGTGTGTTTGTATCAGATGAGGAGCTGGAGGACAACCCTAACCAGAGTGACCTGATTGAGCAGGCTGCTGAGATGCTGTATGGACTGATCCATGCGCGCTATATCCTCACTAACCGTGGCATTGCCCAGATGGTACGTTTTCCCTGGGTCATCTAGTTGAGGCTTTAATAGTTTTATTTTTTTCAGCTTCATGCGTATGAAGTTGTGCTTGTTTTCTCTTACAGCTGGAGAAGTACCAGCAGGGGGATTTTGGCTATTGTCCTCGTGTTTACTGTGAGAATCAGCCAATGCTGCCCATTGGTAGGTGTACAGTTTATTTTACTTCAAATATATAATGTTTCCCATTGTAATCTTTTTTTCAAAATTAGGGATGCTCTGATTGATTGGTATCAGTTGATGATCACTTCTTATGAATCAGTCGATGTTCTCTCAATTTGATGATCTCATAAACAGATCGCATGTTGACACTGAGCACATTTACATGCACACCAATACGCTGATAACTTACAAAAATCAGCTTATTGAAATAACCCGTTGTCCTGGTGTACATGCAAACCAGTAACCTGGGAATGCAATCAAAGCGTAATATCACCACATGCACACTTCGATAAACCAAAAGAAAGCAGGCTAATGTGTTTACATGCTTGTTGAACTTGGCATAAAGGGCAAAAATCAAGAGGTGATGTTCGGTTTATGCTTAAGCCGTGACCTTACTTCGATAAAGGAAAACGGGTTAACACGTTTACATGACCATGTGTGTTATCAGCTTTACTCGATGCATGATGGGGTTAAGAATGTGCATGTAAATGCACTCAATGTAAAAAAAGATGCACACCTTAAAGGGTTAGCTCACCCAAAAATGAAAATTAGCCTGTGATTTACTTACCCTTGAGGCGTCCTATGTGTATAAGACTTTCTTCTTTCAGATGAATCCTATCAGAGTTATATTAAAATTGTCCTGGCTATTCCAAGCGTTATCGTTGCAGTGGGCGGGTGTATCTGTTTAACAGTTCAAAAGACGTGAAATAAAGTGCACGCACTCATAATAAAATGTGCCTCACACGGCTCCGGGGGGTGAATAAAAACCTGTAATGAATCCATGCATTTTTATAAGAAAAATATCCATATTTCAAACATAATAAACGTATCTCTCACTACATCTATCTGTCATAAGCAGAAGCCGTTCCGGTGGATGACGTAAGGCGCCGGCGTTGCGTGATTAGTGACGAGCGCAGAGAGAGAACAAAACAAAACACCGGTCACAAAGCATAAACCGAGGATTTGTTAAGAAAAATGTCAGGATTTTGATATTAGCCAAGAGGAGACTGGTTTTCCTTTGGTAAAGTAAGGAAACTTTGCTTGCTTTGCTGTAAACAAACTTGGCGCACACACACACACACACAACGCCTACGCACTACGTCATCCACCGGAACGGCTTGCTCGTATGATACCGGAAGTGAGAGAAAAGTGTTTATTACATTTGAAATATGGATATTTTTATTACAAAAATGCATGGATTCGCTACAGGAGGCCTTTATTCACCCCCTGGAGCCGTGTGAGGCATGTTTTATGGATGCGCATGCTTTATTTGACGTCTTTTGGACTGTTGAACAGAAACACCCGCCCACTGCAATGATGGAGCTTAGAAGAGCCAGGACTATTTTTAATATAACTCCGATTGGATTCGTCTGAAAGAAGAAAGTCATATACACCTAGGATGCCTCGGGTGAGTAAAACACAGGCTAATTTTCATTTTTGGGTGAACTAACCCTTTAAATACTCGCCCTCAAGTTTTTCCAAAATTGTATGAATTTCTTTCTTCTGCTAAACACACAAGACATTTTGAAGAATGTGGGTAACCTAACAGGTGCTGGTCCCCATTTACTTCCATAGCATTTTTCCTCTCCATATTATGGAAGTCAGTGGGGATCAGCAACTGTTTAGTTACTCAGTAGAAGAAAGAAACTCATACAGGTGTCGAACAACATAAAGGTGAGTAGATGACAAAAAATTTGGGTGAACTATTCCTTTAATAAAGATGAGGATTACAAGTCAAGGTGTGAGTTTCAGTGAGTGAGTCGAGTGTCTGTTTTTGTCTCTAGGACTCTCTGACATTCCTGGCGAGGCCATGGTGAAGCTCTACTGCCCTAAGTGTATGGATGTGTACACGCCCAAGTCGTCCAGACACCATCACACTGATGGAGCCTATTTTGGCACTGGTTTCCCCCACATGCTCTTCATGGTGCATCCCGAGTACCGGCCAAAGAGGCCTGCCAACCAGTTTGTGCCCAGGTTCGTCTTTTCTTTATACGGCGGTCACCTGCTGCTCTATATAAATGGGTTTTCTCACATCTCTATTATCACTCAGTTTCTCAGAGCTGTCATTCTCCTCCTCCAGGCTCTATGGTTTCAAGATTCACCCGATGGCTTACCAGCTACAGCTGCAGGCAGCCTCCAGTTTCAAGAGTCCCGTCAAAGCGATCCGCTAAGAACCTGAGCAGGGTGGGATGGGGCGGGATCGGGTGGGATTGGGTGGGGTGGGTTGTGTGTCCGTCGCCATGGCCTCACTCTTCTCCAACAATTTTAGATTCGACCAAGACTAAGGTTTAAATACGGAGAGAGTGAGACTATAAAACACTCTAGGGAGAAACAAAAAACCTTACCTCTGAAACACTGTACAGAAAATGGGGTGTTCCTTGTGAAAACAATTTCAGTTCTTAACCTCCTCATAGAAAATAAAGTTATAATTAAAGATAGATACCTGTAGGATGGCTCTGCTCACTCTGGTCCTGTTTGTTTTAGTTCCTTAAGGTTAAGTAACGTTCACATACAAGATCGTCATGAATTGACTTGTCTTTTTAGTTCATGATGTGATGTATTGTTGAATATAACAGTAGGGTTGATCGATCGTTAAAACCACAGATATATCGTCGTTCAATCCCCTCCTCCGTGCAACCAGATATTTGGCTTACTTTAAAACGGCTGTTGCATGAAAAAGGCAGTATATTTTGGATTTGTTTTAAGCTCAGAGTAATATAGCTGGGATTGTCTGTGACCGTTCTTTGTTGACAGACTGCAAGCTTTCAGTGCATGTATTAGAAAAGACCAGAAATGGGAAGACAAAAATGCAATCAGGAAACTGTCTCTGTCTTAAATAGACAAGTGTTTTGTTTTAATCATCAGTCCTGCACTCCTCGTCAGAACGACGCCAACCTGCTAAGTTCCTCCGGTGTCAAGATTACTTCAGAGAGAGTTTACTAGATTTACCACTGAACCACAATTAAGACGTTTTTTATGTTTGGTATGGGCCCAGGTTTTTCTTCTCTGGTTTAAAGTATTTCTTCTGGTAGAGAGGCGTAAAGAGTAGAATATATAAATCAGTTTGAATGCATTTGATGTTTTGTTAAATTTTTTTTGTTGATCCTGTTGAAATTTTTTTTTTCCTTTACAGCTGTTGAGGAACCAGGGTTCAGAATTCACAATAAATGTCTTTTCCTAAGTTGTGTGAGAGTCCTACATGTCTCTTCTAAACTTATGCAAGTATTCACATTGCAAAGTTTTGTCACCTCAAAAGGATGTCTGATGTTCTGCTTGTATGAAGTTGCATTATTTCAGACTGGTTGTTGACTTATTTTTCAATGGATTTCAAGTTAATTCCGACCCCTGCCAGATTATTACCCCCCTAGTTTCAGTAGGTGTAGGGTTAGGTGTGGGGGAGGGGTTAGGATTAGGCAATCAGGTAGCGATTTCAACGAGGGGGGGAATAATTTGGCAGGGAGTTGAAAATGGGCACAGCACCTGTATCGCCCAGGGTGTCCAAAAACAAGTACGTTGTCAGTGGGTGGGGCAAGTACACCTTTATTGAATTCACAGTAAAGCACAAAAGTTCTGTTTCAGTCAACCAATTACTGACCAGTTGCGCAATGACTAATTCCTCTCTTTCTGTTAGGACGATGTCTAATAGTACAGTTTGTCTCCTCCAGCATTTTGAACATATGACCACATACTCGCGCTTCTCAAATACTTACTATCATCAGAGGTCTGATGCAAAAAGACAATGATAAGCAAAGTTAAACTTGATAATTAAATATAAAGTCTCCTGTTTGTTTTTGAGTAAAATTCAAGCGTTATCATTTGGTGTGTGTGTGACACTGCTGTATACTTCAAAACTGTAATTATTCATGCTACAAGTGTGTGTGTCTGTGTACACCTGTTTTTCTATTCTGGTGGGGACTTAAACAGAGAGTGTGTTCCAGAATTTGGGAGCCAAATGTGAAAAAGCTCAACCTCCTTTAGTGGACTTTGCCATCCTAGGTACTACCTAGAGTCCAGAGATTTGCGACCTTAAGGAGCGTGATGGATTGTAGCGTGGTAGAAGACTAGTTAGGTACACAGGAGCTAAACCATTTAGGGCCTTATAGGCAAGTAGTAATATTTTGTTACTGATACAGAACTTAATAGGTAGCCAGTGCAGAGACTGTAAAATTGGGGTAATATGATCATATTTTCTTGACCTGGTAAGGACGCTAGCTGCTGCATTTTGGACTAGCTGTAGCTTGTTTATTGAAGATGCAGGACAACCAGCTAGCAGTGCATTACAATAGTCCAGTTTAGGTCATGAATGCATGAATTAGCTTTTCTGCATCAGAAACAGGTAGCATGCTCCGTAACTTGGCAATGTTTCTAAGATAGAAGAATGCTGTTTTTGTAACAAGTATGATTTTCAAAAGACAGGTGCTGTCTAATATAACACCCAGATTTTTGACTCTAGAGGAAGTAACAAACTCTTTGATTACAATTTGCATCTAGACGGATGTACTGTGTACTGGTTTGGTCCAATAAGTAATATCTCTGTCTTATCTGAATTTAGAAGAAAATTATTGGTCATCCAGTCTTTTACATTTTTAACACTCCGTTAACTTAGATAATTTAGAAGTTTCATCTAGTGTTGTTGAGATATATAGTTGAATATCATCAGCATAACAATGGAAACTAATCCCATATTTTCTGATTAGATTACCAAGGGGCAACATGTTGATTGAAAATAGCAGAGGACCTAGGACAGATCCTTGTGGCACTCCATACTTCACTGGTGATAATTGAGATGACTCCCCATTTAAATAAAGTGGTAGTGATCTGGCAGGTAGGATCTAAACCACCTTAAAGCCTGCCCTTGAATACCCGTATAGTTTTGTAATCGATCTATGAGTATGTCATGACCTTAGTGCTGTGTTCGACACTATAGAGATCAAGTAAAACTAGCAATGAGATGCAGCCTTGGTCTGACGCAAAAAGCAAGTCATTTGTAATTTTAACAAGTGCAGTTTCTGTGCTGTGATGGGGCCTGGAACCTGACTGAAATTCTTCACAGAGATAATTTTTTTGCAAGAAGCAGCACAATTGAGCAGACACAACTTTTCTAAAATTTCAGACAAACAGATTTGAAATGGGTCTGTAATTTGCCAGTTCACTAGGATCTAGTTGTGGTTTCTTAATAAGAGGCTTAATAACTGCCAGCTTGAATGGTTTTGGGACGTGACCTAAAGATAACAATGAGTTAATATTGAGAAGCGGTTCTTCTGCTACAGGTAACAACTCTTTCAGTAATATAGTGGGTACAGGATCTAATAGGCATGTTGTTGGTTTAGATGCAGTAATAAATTTATTTAGCTCTTCCTGTCCTATAGTTGTAAAACACTGCAGTTTTTCTTTGGGTGCGATGAATGAAGCTGAAGTACTAGACTCTGTGGAATCTACATTTTTTATTGCATTTCTGATGTTATCTGCGCTGAACAAAATTATAAAACGCAACAATCGTATACGCCAATCCAGAGCATCCCAAACATGCTCAATGGGTGACATGTCCGGTGAGTATATGCTGGCCACACAAGAACTGGGATGTTTTCAGCTTCCAGGAATTACAGATCCTTGCAACATGGGGCCGTGCATTATGCTGCAACATGAGGTGATGGTCGTGGATGAATGGCACAACAATGGGCCTCAGGATCTCGTCACCGTATCTTTGTGCATTCAAAATGCCATCAATAAAATGCACCTGTGTTTGTTGTCTATAACATACACCTGCCCATACCATAACCCCACCGCCACCGTGGGCCACTCGATCCACAACGTTGACATCAGCAAACCGCTCACCCACACAACGCCATAGAAGCTGTCTGCCATCTGCCCTGTACAGTGAAAACCGGGATTCATCTGTGAAGAGAACACCTCTTCAAAGTGCCAGACACCATCGAATCTGAACATTTGCCCACTCAAGTCGGTTACAACGACAAACTGCAGTCAGGTCGAGACCCCGATGAGGACGACGAGCATGCAGATGAGCTTCCCTGAGACGGTTTCTGACAGTTTGTGCAGATATTCTTTGGTTATGCAAACCGATTGTTGCAGCAGCTGTCCGGGTGGCAGGTCTCAGACGATCTTGGAGGTGAAGATGCTGTATGTGGAGGTCCTGGGCTGGTGTGGTTATCAGGCCGGTTGGATGTACTGCCAAATTCTCTGAAACGCCTTTGGAGACGGCTTATGGTAGAGAAATGAACATTCAATTCACGGGCAACAGCTCTGGTGGACATTCCTGCAGTCAGCATGCCAATTGCACGCTACCTCAAAACTCGCGACATCTGTGTCATTGTGCTGTGTGATAAAACTGCACATTTTAGAGTGGCCTTTTATTGTGGCCAGCCTAAGGCACACCTGTGCAATAATCATGCTGTCTAATAAGCATCTTGATATGAGATGGATTATTTCAGCAAAGGAGAAGTGCTCACTAACACAGATTTAGACAGATTTGTGAACAATATGAGAGAAATAGGCCTTGTGTACATAGAAAAAGTCTTAGATATTTGAGTTCAGCTCATGAAAAATGGGGGCAAAAACAAGTGTTGCATTTATAATTTTGTTCAGTGCATTTCAGTGAAGAGATATATATATTAGTGCTATCAATCGATTAAAAACAATAAAGTTAATCACGATTAAACATTAAAGTTTTTAAATATACTTTTATATAGCAATAACTTCACATTCAATCTTCAAATTAAGGTACAAACAACATTTTTTTTAATATTTGTTTAATGGCATCTTTATGACTGGAGGCTATTATCACTGATACCAAGTAATACTGATTTCCTTAATATTTAACCATTGACTATAGCCATTAAACATTACATTATAATTAAGAGCCATCAATTTTAACATTTATTAGAATTTAAAACTAACTTCTAATTTAAGTGAACTTAAAACAATCTTCACATAAATCCATTATAATAAGTGTTATATTCAGCTATCTGTGCCCCTCAGCAGAAATATACAGAAGTTGAATAAAGTTAATCAAACTAAATACTTACAGCTATATAAAAGTTATTGATTTCCTCTTATTCTTGATGAACAGACATCACAGCAGCTGGTTGTTTTGGTTGCCATTTCTTTAAGAGCTGCCACTGCTGAACTTAACGCGGATCTGACACGCATCGTATTTTCTCTCAACTACCTTTTCTAACCCATTTCAGTCTCTTCTAATGAGCTGACGAGTTGAATCAAGTGTGTTAGATGAGGGAGACAGTGCTGGGATGCTCCAGGACCGTTTTGAAAACCATTTGAGACATGTTCTTAATGCAACTCATAACAATGCACGCACAGTTTTAAGGCAGCTTTAATCGAATTTCTGGTAACTTCATGCCTTAACTGACCACGACAGTGCATGCACGTAGTTTATTTTGTGCGTTCATATTAATTGATACAGGCTACAGCGTGCGCCTGCTGCTGAAGTGAAGCTGGACTGGACTGCGCGTTGGAAACGGCTCCGGGTTGATGTGATCTAGACGTTCTGCGACTGAATAAATGCACTTCTTGTCAAGAGAAAAAAAAAAAAAAAAAAAAAATTAAAAATCAATGAATTAGGTTTAATTGTGTTGCCAAATAAGTGGTCTAATTAAAACCATTTTTGTTAAATTATGTGAAGCTTATATTGAATGCTTTAATCACAATTCTCATTTAATATTCTTGACAACTTCCTTTAAACAAACAAAAACAACAAATAAATTTCACTAAAGGATGCAGGTTCTCTTCACCGTAGCGGTGCTGCAGTCTTTCGTGTTTTTTGTGATCCTGGTTTTGGTGTAGACGCTGAACTGGTCTTTCCTACAGCTGCGTTTTTGCTGTGGCTATCATCACCTGTTTGCCTTTCTCGGTTTCAGTTTAAAGCTTTGTTTAGTGCATCCAAAATGACATCTTTGTTGTTTTGGATGTTGTAGGAAGTCAGGTTGATGAGCCTCTGGAAGTCCTCTGGTGTGTAAGTCAATTTGTGTGTGAGATATGGGGAGGTGCTACTGTTAAACTCAACATCAACCGCTCCCTCCTTCCGCTCCTTCTCACCCTCCCTCTTCACTCCTAAACCACACACACACACGAGCATTTTTACAATGCTGTGCATTCTTGGTTATTTGAGCTGATATAAACAGCAATATCAAAAATCACAATATTCTGCAATTAAACCATTAAAAGTGAACGCTTTACAATGTAGCAAAAGTATTGATAAATATTGTATTTACACAATATAACATTAACATTTTAACCATGCTTGATGAATATAAATACCTTAGAAGCACTGTAATTCCTATGGGAGATGGGATGTAACGAGTGATGGTAGTGCTTACCGGGAGCTTTGAACTGCTTGAATGAGACGTTGACCAAGGGAAAGTGAAGCACTATGGGAGCTTCCGGATTGTCTTTATCCTCAAACACATAAACTTCCTTCAGCGGCTCTGACTCCACCTTTTTGAAATCGACCTTTGGAAATGGAATCTTCCGATCAGCACAGTATTCCTGAGATTGCTTTATGACCTATTGGACACAAACAGGCATCATTTTTAAATTTCTGATATTTGCATTTCAAATCAAAACTTATAGCACCTTCCAGGTCCTCACCTTAAACTGATCGTGATCCCAAGAGTAGTTTAGAGACAGAATAATGTCCACATGTCTGTGAGAGCGACCCAAAGGAGGAAATCCTGAATTTATGGCAAACCCAGCATCTACTAAGCTTAGCACAGGATCAGCTGGAGTCATGGTGTTAGGAAAGGCATCTGGATGTGTATCTGTAGACAGAGCATGAATATTATGGATGACTGCAAACATTCAGCAATTTAGGTATAGACGGCCCTGGTTATATTTCATACAATGACAGACACCACCAAACACCTACAAACAAGAAACAACAGTTATATATATATATATATATATATATACACATACATACATATATCCATCTGAAGAATAAATAAACCGTTTACACTTGAAATGGTCAGTGGTATAAGTAGAGCTCTAGACCTTTCCATGTGATGAAGCCAGTGTTCTCACTGTAGCTGCTGTGCAGGTTTAAGTCTCTCAGGAAGTTGTAGCTCTGGCTGATAATGGGGCGGCTGGTCATAAAGCCACATAGTGTTTTAGCAAAGTCAGTCATGGGGCTGATCAGGCGTGTACCAAGTGCTGTTGGTTTACTACCAGTCTCTTCACAGAAGACAAGACAATTGCATCATGTCATTGTATAATAATGAAACACAAATGTAATCTAATCAAAACTACAATTAAAAAAAAAAAAAAACCTTTTGATTGTTATAATTGAATCTTTAACATTGTATTTGTAAATACAGAGGTTTTTAAATAAGGCTAAGCTGAATTTTCAGCAGCCATTATTCCAGTGTCACATGATCCTTCAGAAGTCATTTTAATATTCAGATTTTTTGCTTCTTATAATTCTCATTAAATCGTTAAGTTAGGGGTTAAAATGAAAATCACAAACTCTCACCCACGTTACTCACTCTTCCTCCAGCCCAAGGCATCCAGGAAGGGTTGACTCCTGTGGCAAGACTCCAGATATATGTCAGATTCATGGAGAAAACGCTGCTCCACATTCCTTCATAACCATGCACAGAGTTGGGACTTATTAATTGTGACTGATTACAGTTTACATCATTTGCTTACAGCACAGGATCATGTTCAAAGACAGATGTGGACATCCTCTACTGGTCATAAGCAACATTTTTTTGATGCTGGGTGCACCATGCCACTTTTTCCTTCTTTACGGTCTTAAATTTTTATTTTGTTCATGTCTTCATTATGTGCATAAACGCACATACACAGACTCACCTACAAGAAAGGACAATCCAGTTTCAGGGAGTTTCTTGACCATGCGACCGAGGTAATATTCACTCCCGAAGTTCTGTGCAGGTACAAAAGCACCGTATTTGGGAAATCCAACCTCATATGGAGTGAATTCACACCATTCTAAATAGGAAACATAGAATTATTGATCTGTCATCAAGCTACAAGCTAGTTGTTTATTACCTACTCCTTAAGCATACAGTAAACCCATTCTAAAAAGGCTGTTACTCTTTGGACAAGGAAATCATTTGAATGCGTTTATATCTTCAGAAACAGTTGCTGATACTTGATCACTTCACAGGAAGCTGATGGCGAAATTTACCCAACAGTCATTGCACATCACTCCAGCACTTGAAGTTTGAATAATATAAAAGGCAGTAAAAAGGATTTATACTTAACTGGTAACAATTATAAAGTGTCAAAGCTGCAACAGCTACAATGCAACATTCATAATTATACTTCTAATCTAACCAAATTAGATTTATTTTCATACTAAACAGCACAAGACATCATGACTCAATTTAATGATTTTAAAAATCACGCACAGAGCAGGCAGTATCTACATCCTAAACAAACGATGTTCTTTACAAAAAGCACGCTTCCACACAATTGTGTTGGTTTGACAGTTAATACTGTGGTGTTAAGAACGTAACACCCATGGATTGTTTATAATATACAATTTATTATGTGTCTTAGTCTGAAACTAGAAGGCACTACATTTTTATTAGCACATACCTGCATCTACTATACTTTCTGTTTTGCCATACTTTAGGTTAACAGCTGTGAATATGGGGAGAGGGTTCTGGCCTTCAGACACTGTACTCTGCATTCCAGATAGTGTACCCAAGGGTTTCTATGAAAGGAAAGTATTATATTGTGTACCAAATTTTAACAGTCAAAAGTGACAAACAATTTTTTTTTTTTTTTTTTTTACCTTCCCTTGGAAGAGATACTCTAAAGCCAGACCCCACGTGTCGATGAGAGACACAAGGTGTCCCTCTTTCTCTCGCTCTTCCATCCTCTGTTTGTATTCCTTTAGCTGCTCTGAGGAAAACATACTGGCTTCCTTTTTAGAGAGCTCTCTCTTTATAAACTCCATAGACTCATCAATGCCACCCTTTGACCAGTTAGGGTCTCCATAAAGAGAGCCTAGAGCCCTGAAATATGAGGATTTAATAAAAAAAAAAAAGGGCACACATGGTTTTTAATCAGTCTGTCTAAACAGTCATGTTTAAAACTACAATAAGACTCCTCATTCTCACCAAGTGGCACCTGAAACCCCTGTGATGTAGCTGACTGCATCAAGAAGCTGGATCTTCTGCAGACCCTGAAGGCTACCGTATGTGCCTGTTAACGCTCTGCTCCCACCACCAGAACACACCACAGCCAGCACTGGGACCTGAGGAGTCACAAACAGTAGAATCAAAATTTGACTTTGCAAAAAAACTGAGGGATGTTTTCCTACTGTACAATATGCAGAGTATCTGGGTGACTTGTGTTTGTGTCTGAAGTACCTTGCTGGGCTCAGGTGCAGAGCTGAGTTTCAGAGCTTTCTGTAGAGCCTGCGACACGACTTTTTTTCTCTTCACCAGAAAGTTCTTTTCTTCCACTGGGATATCAAAATCCAGACGCACGTCCAGCTCGTCACCAGAGCTTCAGAACACACAAAAACATTTATTCTGAAGTTAGGATGGATTTGAAATGAAAGCTGATAAATCGTATTGTAACTTACAATATTTCATTTAATACATCCAAATGATAATTTGTTAAACTGAGAATAGAAGTGAATTAATTCACAATTTGTTACCGATCATCCGTTTTCAGGTGCAGATCAACTTTATTCTTTGGAAAAAAAAAAAAAAAAAAAAAGGTCTTTAGATAAAATGCACAAAATAGGAGTATAAATACAGGATTGTTTAATAAGTTATGAAAGAAAAAAAAAAGATGGGGAGAAGTGTATATTACTCATTTACTTGTATTATGTGTTACTATATTATCCATAAACCATTTTGAGCATCACATTCAGATTTAATCGATTAATGAATCAATAACTAACCTCTCCTAGAGGCAAAGAGACTGTAAACTGCTGTTTGGCTGGTAATGGTTTTAAAAGGATAGAAGTCAGCCCAGTGTCCACAGGGTCTGAAACAGCAGCATCCACTACTACCATCCCAATCTGGAGAAAAGTATGTTTGAGCAAACATTTAAAGCCCAACTTTGTTTCATGTGCTTTATAAATCTACAAGCCATTATGTGAGTCACTGTAGACATACTGTTCCATAAGTAATAAAATGTGGTGGTTTTTAGAGCAGTTTTCAATAAACATGGTGCCAGGATTCAGGAACGCCTGTTGGCATGGATGACCTACATTTTCTGGGCTGACAACGGTCTCTGAGGTCAGATCAAGTTCAGTTTCCAGGTCTCGGTTAATGTAGTAATGTAACGTTTTCAGGAAGCTGGAGCTTTCCTCAGAGTTTGAAATCATGAAATCCTCTTTGTATGCCCCTTTCAGTTTTAACACCATGTTTTGCATGGCTGGAAGACGGAATAAGCAAAAACACCTAAATCTAGGATTTTATGCGTTTTCAAAATTACTTTACAGAACAGAGCAATTTAACATTTTATTCTCTTTTACAGTTATTTCTGAAAACCAATGAATTTCCAGTAGCCGACTAATATAAACATTTGCATGGGAAATGTTGATGAAAATGTCTTTATTTACCTTTGGATTTCTTTAGAAGCTCGTCTACCTCTACATACAGCTCATAAAGAGGACCTGCCTATTTTAAAGAGAAAGCATAAAGATTCTTATATTTTTCAAAGTGGTAAGACTGCATGTAGCCTATATTAAAACCGCTTTGACTTTGATCATCTGACTGCAACCCATGATTCAGATAAGAAATGTAGTAAAGGTTCGTACCACCAAAACTCCATTAGAGACGCATGGCGTTGGGGTCTCAGAGCTGCAGAACATAGTTAAACACAAAACAGACACTTTCAGATTTATGTATAGGGACATGCACATTCAACTAGTACTTGCTTGTACCCATTTTTTGCAAATGCTCACTAGAACTGCTGAAGGCATACTCACTCACCGCTTAGTGATCTCAAACTCCACCCACAGTTCATCCTTGCTCTGAAAAAGAAAAGTACTAGTGTCACAAATAAAGAAAAAACAAGTGCTGTCAACTAAGTGTTTATTTTATGTTGTAATGCTTATTTAGATATGAGATCCATATAGCACTGACCTTATCATTTATTATAAAGCATTTGGTCTCCTTTTTCCCATGTGTGAGGTTACTGATATCAAATAGGATGGTTGCACATTGGTCGTCTTGCATTAATGAATCCTCATCATAGATCAAGATCTCCAGAATGTTCTGTGTATAGAGAGAAGAAAGGAGTTCATGTGACATCTTACCAGAAAGATAAGCAGCGGAGGCTAGAAATAGGATATAATAAAACATTCTAATATCAGACAAATTTCAGTGGTTTACCTTGATGTTGCTGTGCACCCTGAAAGTGAACGTTTCATTCCATTCAGGTTTCTTGCTATTCGATATAGTCTTGGTGCGATTTGTACGGGCCGATGCAGTGGGCAAGTTCAGGATGACATAGCAGTCAGGCGCAGACACTAAAGAGAAATTGAGGTGGGGTTGGAAAGGTTTGAGAGTTGGCTGACAGAATTAAGCATTGATCTATTTGTATTAATGCATACTCATGAACAGAGGTTACTGTTGCATTAGTGGTCAAATTGTAGAAACGCCTTTAAAAATCTGTTACATAGGTAAAGGATTATACTTATATTTATACTGATTTAGAAATTAGAAAAAAAATATTGCATCCTACTACAGAGTGCATTGCAGGCCTGTGTAAACAGAGCAAGTTAGGAGCATCAGCACTTTTTATCATCAAAACTGCTACCAGGTTTAAACACTTCTACTAAAAAATAAGTTAAGATGTGTAGATGAATATATTTGGTTGCTGTTAAGAGGACAGATTGTCTCACAGTAGTCATAGTACTGGTGGATCGTCGCATGTAAAACTTTGACTGACAAGGTCCAGTATGGCTTGACTTCTCGCTGTCGAAAGCAAACAACCAGACACAGAAAATGAAGCGGTTGAGAAATAGTGAAAAACAATGTAATTTGATTACAAATGTGTACGTATAAGTCATGATCTATGGTCACAAGATATAGGGGGGTTAGTTGTAAGACATTTGTTAAATATTTCCACACATGCTAGCATAACCAAATTTATAGTATTTACTAGTTACCATATCTACACATACATACATATATATATATATATATATATATATATATATGAATGAGAGAGAGAGAGAGAGAGAGAGAGAGAGAGAAGTATATATTTTTTTTCATAAGAACAGATAACATTTTGGGTGTCATATGGTCATGTTACAACGTGCCCCTCAGCTGTTACAATGTACCCCACCTATGGGGGCATGTTGTCACATTTCACTTCCAATTTTTGAGGGTAAATAAAGAAAAACGTATACACTGCATTTATGAAAAGAAGCGACATTTGTACTAGACAAGTGTGAAATTACTGTGGATAAAAAAAAAAAAAAAAATTATACTCTGAACACGAAGTGGATTTACACAATTTGAGAAAGACAAAAAGTATTACTTTGTACCCTGCTCTCCCCTACATCTCAATTACAGTGATTTAAAGAAATCCAAAGCGGAAATACTAGCTAACCTTAAGCATTGTTGAATGTTTGCGCTGAGATCTGGATCTAGCTGCCTGTGAAACTCAAATGAGAATGCATGTTACAACCTCATTAAAAGGCTCGAGAACAAAAAAGCAAGATTATGTAACTGTTCAAGACTATTATTCACTCACTCAACGTATAACAACTAACAAGAAAGGCTGTCATCTCTACTTTTCTCCTCCTCGTTGGCGTCTTTTAACTCCTCTCAGATTAGTCAATGACTCCCAACAACGAACAGGTGCGTCCACCTAAGAAAGCGCGCGAGTCTTCTAAGTAACAACAGAGCATACACTTACCATGATGGGGAAGTCAACATAAAATTCTTCTTTAATGACAACATTTTGCTTCTACAAAAACATTATAAAGCTGTTTCATTTCTGAGGTGTGTATGTATATATAAACTCATAATGTCTGTAATATAATACTTGTGCCATTTACTTACCGCTCTTGTTTTCAAAGAGTCTTCGCTTTTTTCCATATCCTGTGGTATTAGTATGCTTTATATAAAGTATCATAGGCAACTTTTATGGTTCATTTTGGAGCTTGCCTTAGTGCTCACTCACTTTCATTAAATTGAAAATATTGTGCAGGTTAACAAATTCAGTTTTCAAACATAAAAGAAACAGCTGACCAAAATCAATTCTTTTAATAAACCAGCATTTTCTGCTCATCGAGTGAATACCTCTTGCTGAACAGAGCTTCAGTTAGATGTCAAACAAACTACCTACATACTAAACCTTAAGGCATAGATACGTAGAAAAAATGCTAAAGTGACACAACAACATTCACCATATAAACTGCATCCATTTCACACCCAAACTGTATAAATAGTCAATAAATAAACATTACATAACCAATTGTTCAACTCATGTCATAACAGATTTTGGGTTGAAAGATGCCTTTCCATTTGATCACTTCAGTAGCAAATCAGGGGCAAGAAATGGCAATGGCAAACATTGATAATGGCTCCTTATTCTGATACACACGAACTGTGCTTGAAACCAATTACTGTGTATCTACTGCATGGCATCAGATTAGTTTTACCATCCATACAGGGCATGAATATTGGTATTTTTTGTAAATGTATGTTGAACAACAATGATAACTAATGTACAGGGATGTAACAGATGGAAATATTGAGTTAAACAGTAAAGAACAGATCAATGAAGCTCATGCAACAAAGAACAAAATGATTAAACAACAAAACAGGACTCTTCAACATAAGCAGCAATCTGCACTATTTTCTATCATGTGGACAATATAAATATTGGGGGCCTTATTTATAAAGTGTGTACACACAGATTTAATCTTAAGAGTGTGCGTGCGCTTAAATCCACGCCAATGCTCATATTTGTAAAAACTGACTTTGACGTGGAAAACTGCTTAGCGCCACGTCAGGGTCTGAGCAGACGTACACACTTTTTCTTGTTTGAGTATTGCAGGTTTTTGAAAATGTAAGCTGTTCTTGCAGCTAGCTCTTAAAGACATTAATTAGGAATCGTTTAAAAGGCGGAGAGCTGAAACCATTCAGTTGCGCGCAAGTTCAAGATCACTTGCGATTCATAGATTTCACATCTGAAAGAGAGGCATATGTGTATTTTCTGTGCGTACATTCATTCTATAAATCACATGTACGCATATTTGAGAAATTAGGATGATTTCTGCACAACATTTTATAAATGAGGCTCTGGATCTCTGTATAATTACAATTGGTTTTATGTTATTGATTGCTGCCAATTTATTTGATATGGTGATATGTATGGCTGAACTGCAGCAGAATCCCACAGGATTCTTTACTCTTCCTGAATAACGTTCTGCAACAAACAGCAATTTCTCCTTTAAAGTTTACAGCTCTTCCTTGACTCCATTCAGAACAAGAGGTTTGGATGCCTCGCGCTTCAGGAAGTTGATGAAATCCTTCACTTCACGGGCTCCCTGAAAGAAAACAACCAAAATACAAAGAATGAATATTTACAATGACAAATATACAGTATGCACATGGTAGTTGATAAAAGTGATGAGAAACACGGTCACGCTGGAAATAAACAATTACCTCATATCGTTTTGGCTCATCTTTACGGCCAGCAGCGGCGAAGTATATTGTAGGAAATCTGCAAAAGAATAACATAACATTAACAATGTTATGTTATGCTAAAATAACTACAAAGTATTTGATGAGTGAGAGAATACATACCCTTGCACATCATAGCCCTGCGGGATATCATTGGCAGTTGCATCCATCTTGGCGATTACAACATTGGGGTCACTGTATAGCTGAGACCATAAAAAACAGAAACACAGGATGAGAAGTAATTCAGACAGAGATGAAGACACACCGATGTCATGTAAAGCTCACCCGTTCTCCAAGCTCTGTATATTTGGGCTCCAGTTTTTTACAATGGCCACACCACGGAGCATAAAACTCAATAAGCACGTCTTTCTCTGGGTCATTGACGATCTCTTCAAACGTATCTGCCACAACCACCTGACCACAGACAGTGACTTGTGTTAACGCTTGATATGAGATTGTTAATGAAGACCAAATGAAACAATCAAGCTCATTTAAACACACGCGTCTCACTAACCTTGACGGCTCCACTGTTTTTGGCAGGCACAGGCTCTGATTTGATGTAACGCTTCAGTCGACCAGCAAAATAGTCTTCCAGAAAATTCTCTAAAGACTTTCCATCTCGTCTGAGGAGGGACCAAATTAACAGTTTAAATCACATCATCTAATGTGTTGATGTACATCATGGGACATAGCTGAATAAACAATATTATTGTATTCAATAATAGCAGTATTCAAACAATTTTATTATACCAGTCTTATTAATGTGTGTTGAACACTACTGTTCAAAAGTTTGGGGTCAGTATGATTTTTAATTGTAATAGTATACAAGAAATATATAATCTTCGAAAGCAGTTTGCAGAAAATAAACTGATGTTGCATCAGGGATCAAATGACACCACGCTGTTCTCGGCTGAAAATGAAATATGCTGTTTTGGGTGTTGTGGCTTGTAAGGGCATGTCCTAATTAGTCAACTAATATAATTCATTTAAATATCAAATCATGTTTAATCTCTTCCTTAAAACTCTGAAGACAGGATCCATGAAGTGTTTGTACTCACGTGAACTCCTCTCTCATGGTGTATTTGTTTCCTGTTCGTGTCCTGATGGTGACAAACGGCAGCTCAGTTGAGTCCGATGCACCCAGCCCGAACTCATCCTCCAGCTCCTCCAGAAAGTCATTACGGTTCGCCACAGAATACAACAGGCCCTGAGAACTGAACTTAGACGCCACCTTCAGCACTCTAAACGAGGAAAGACAGGTATGTACTTTATGACTTCATAATAAACATATTCACTCATTAATTTTAAATGACTCACCTGTTTCTCCAGTAGTTGGAGCCTTTAGGATTGCGAAGATAATCCAAGTCATAGTAGGCTGTCAATAAATCCCTCTTCCTCAACGAATCCTTATTCTCTTTGGTCAGGTGAGGACAGAGTCCAAAACTACAGAGCAAAAACAATGATCTCAGCATGTGCTGTGTGTGTGTGTGATGTAATGGTGTATGTTGTGTCAGTGTCGGCTCACATGTTGTCTCTGATGAAGCGGCGCAGGCCTGTGATGGACAGGGGTCCTGTGTGGTGAACCACACTCTCCTCAAACTTACTGCTCAGTCTGGGGGGGCGGAACAGAAGCACAGACCTGCAGGCAAAGGAGATTTTAATATTTATTTTAATATTAGGATTTCATCCTGAACACCCAGCTACAGTCAATATTAGTGGTTTTGCTTTAGGATTTAGACTTTAATCTGGACACTGAGTGGCCACTAAACAAAGTACCAAAGTTGTTTATGGTACCAAAGTGAACAAAAATGTCCTTAACATCAAATATCAACATTACCATAAATTAACAAATCCAGCAATATGCAAATTAATGATTAATTTGGATAAGAAAATATAATTTCTAAATATCTTCTAAATGCACATGTTGGTTGATAAGAATTTGTAAGTTTTTGAAAGAAGTCTCTTATGCTCATCAAGGCTGCATTTATTTGATAAAAAAAAACAAAAAAAAAACAGTAATATTGTGAAATATTCTTACAATTTAAGGTAACTGTTTTCTATTTAAAGTAGTCAAACAATTAAATCACTTCCAAAATAAAAGTTTTAGTTTACATAATATATGTGTGTGTGCGGTGTATATTTATTATGTATTTATAAATACAATCACATACAGTATATATATATATATATGAAAAATATTTACATGTATATACAGTATCTCACAGAAGTGAGTACACCCCTCACATTTTTGTAAATATTTTATTATATCGTTTCATGTGACAACACTGAAGAAATGACACTTTGCTACAATGTAAAGTAGTGAGTGTACAGCTTGTATAACTGTGTAAATTTGCTGTTCCCTCAAAATAACTCAACACACAGCCATTAATGTCTAAACCGCTGGCCACAAAAGTGAGTACACCCCTAAGTGAAAATGTTCAACATGGCACCTCATGGCAAAGAACTCTCTGAGGATCTGAAAAAAAGAATTGTTGCTCTACATAAAGATGGTGAATGCTGTAAGAAGACTGCCAAGACCCTGAAACTGAGCTGCAGTACGGTGGCCAAGACCATACAGTGGTTTAACAGGACAGGTTCCACTCAGAACAGGCCTCGCTATGGTCGACCAAAGAAGTTGAGTGCACGTGCTCAGCATCATATCCAGAGGTTGTGTTTGTCCTGTGGTCTGATGAGACCAAGATAAACTTATTTGGTTCAGATGGTGTCAAACGTGTGTGGCGGCAACCAGGTGAGGAGTACAAAGACAACTGTGTCTTGCCTACAGTCAAGCATGGTGGTGGGAGTCATGGTCTGGGGCTGCATGAGTGCTGCAGGCACTGGGGAGCTACAGTTCACTGAGGGAACTATGAATACCAACATGTACTGTGACATACTGAAGCAGAGCATGATCCCCTCCCTTCTGAGACTGGGCCGCAGGGCAGTATTCCAACATGATAACAACCCCAAACACACCTCCAAGATGACCACTGCCTTGCTAAATAAGCTGAGGGTAAAGGTGATGGACTGGCCAAGCATGTCTCCAGACCTAAACCCTATTGAGCATCTGTGGAACATCCTCAAACAGAAGGTGGAGTAGAGCAAGGTCTCTAACATCCACCAGCTCCGTGATGTCATCATAGAGTGGAAGAGGACTCCAGTGGCAACCTGTGAAGCTCTTGTGAACTCCAGGCCCAAGAGTGTTAAGGCAGTGCTGGAAAATAATGGTGACCACACAAAATATTGACACTTTGGGCCCAATTTGGACATTTTCACTTAGGGGAACAGTTATTTTGAGGGAACAGCAAATTTACACTGTTATACAAGCTGTACACTCACTACTTTACATTGTAGCAAAGTGTCATTTCTTCAGTGTTGTCACATGAAAAGATATAATAAAATATTTACAAAAATGTGAGGGGTGTACTCACTTCTGTGAGATACTGCATTTATATTCATAATTCATATTACATAAAAATATATTTCATATACAAACAACATTTTTCTTAGATTAATCGTTTGATAGCACTAATCTAAAAACATTAAAATGTAATTTATTCCTGTGATCAAAGCTGAATTTATAGTCTTCAGTGTCACATGAGCCTTCAGAAATCATTCTAATATGCTGATTTGCTGTTCAAAAAACATTTCTTATGTTAAAAACAGAGCCTATTATTATTATTATTATTATTATCATCATCGTGCAACCATGTTGGCTTAACCAATTAGCCATTTTCTCTCCCCAGTGTCATGTGACTCGTTAGTGTTACAAGCTCTCAGGTGTGAATGGGGAGCAGGTGTGTTAAATTTGGTGTTATCGCTCTCACTCTCTCATACTGGTCACTGGAAGTTCAACATGGCACCTCATGGCAAAGAACTCTCTGAGGATCTGAAAAAAAGAATTGTTGCTCTACATAAAGATGGCGTAGGCTATAAGAAGACTGCCAAGACCCTGAAACTGAGCTGCAGCACGGTGGCCAAGACCGTACAGCGGTTTACAGGACAGGTTCCACTCAGAACAGGCCTCGCTATGGTCGACCAAAGAAGTTGAGTGCAACTTAATGTCTAATTTAATGAGCTTCTCCCAAATGACAGAGATGAATCTGACATCAACAGCCACAGATATGTGAAGTGTTTTCACGTTTAATATGGATAAGCCTATTTATTTTGCTATCCTAACTAAGACCCACCAGCTTAGACCCACTTACTCATTTTTGACGTCATATTTCTTTCCGAGCTCTAGGTCTGTGGTGTGAGCAAAGCGGAAACTCTCCCTCATTAAACTGGCTCCTTTAAGAAACTCAGAGAGTTGAGAACTGTCAGTCCCTGAGAAAAATCCTGAGGTGGACAGATGAAAGAAAAATAATGCAAGACATTACTAATAAAATACATATTTTCCATCTATCCATCTAAATTTACTGCATTCATGCATTAAAATTTATATCAATCGAAATCTCGAAATTACATTTTCATTAAATGTTTTCAATCTAGAGAAGAAATAATAAACACATTTTAGAGCCAATAAAAAGCACTTACCAACTATGCTGGCATCAAAGTTGTTGATAAAGTTCTCCAGGTCATGCCCACTATGCAGAGGCACAGAATCAGGTCCGGCCTGTTTCTTCATATAGTTCACGATTCCCTCTGTTTGGAAATGATACACCCACAATGACATAACCACCAGATTTGCTACTGTATTTATGCCACACATCATTAAACATACCAGCTGAGCGTGGCCCATCATATGAAGATGATTCCAGTCCGTTCCGAAATATTTTGAGCGTTGGGTATCCAGTGACCCCATAGCGCTTGCAGGTCTCTGTATTAGCAGTGCAGTCCACCTGAACAAAGACCGTCATACATCCTTAAACCTCTGAAGAACACACAATACTCACATCAATCTCTACTCAATCCCCTATTAACATAACTACATCACATGAGGCTCCTTAATACTGACCACTAAGATCAGTTTCCACTAAAGGAATATTGCAGGTTCAAAACTATCAACATAATCTGGTTTTACCTGTGCTGAAAATTACCACATGAAATTATTCTGACTCAGTTTGTAAAAGCTACAATTGCATTTTTAGTAAAGCACTTACTATGGAAGTCTATACAGAGATAGAAAACTAAAACAAACCATAAAAATACCCTGTTATTTGAAACAAAACATTAAGTTAAATAAAATAAAATCACACACACACACACACACACACACACACACACACACACACACACACACACACACACACACACACACACACGCACACACACACGTGCACACACACACGTGCACACACACACGTGCACACACACACACACACACACACACACACACACAAAACATTAACATCAAGCTAAAGCCAAGGCAATGTTATGTTTCTCATTTTCATTTATTGTTTAATTTAATGTAATAAAAGCAACTAAAATTAATAAAAACTAAATATTTAAAAAACACAATAATAAAAATGACAAAAACATGACAAAATGACTATAACTTTAAAAGGAAAAAGAGAATGTTAAATAAAAAAAAATATTTAAAATATGAATAAAAACTATAATAGTATCTCTATACTAAAGTAACACTGATAGAGGGTTTAAAAGCAGGAATGTGAAGCTTGCATTTTTGTTAAAGTATTTCAATTTGTTCTTCACTATTTAAAGTGTTAATTGAGCTGTTGTCTAAATCAGAAGGATGAACTTATGTGTGATTAGCTTTTGCTTTTGATGTAATAGCCACTTTATGTGGTCATGATTCACAACAGATATTGAAAGATTCAAACAGCTTTGGCATAAATTTGTTCTAACCTTATTTGTGCAATCTCACAATATTTGTGACTATACTTAATATCTACAAAACTGTGAATATTTATATTTATCCTGGGGCAATATATTATTTATCCTAGTGCAATGCCTAGTCCCATTGACTTCCATTGTAGGAGCATTACTGCAAGTAATTTTTGTTTTCACAAATTTGACAGTACTGCATGTAGTAATTGGCAGCATGTCACAGACACTGTCAACAAAGCTTCAACTGTATCGAACCCAGAATATTCGTAACATGCAATTATACCTTGGCTAAAGTTACTGTTCCCTTCAGGCGTGTAGCAGCGGTTTCAAACTCCGGAGCAAGTTTCTTACAGTGACCGCACCTGAGAAGAAAACAGAGCAGCAAAACTGTCAAAAACTCCTGGAAGGTTGGAATAAATGACGGCTATGTTGTATGCCGCTTTAGGGTGCTTTAACAATGAATAACACGATGCTGTTACTTATTCCAAGGTCTCAGGTTTTATTATAACCTTACAATGTTTTATCAAGATGAAGAAAGGTTGACATAAAAGCGAGTTTGATCAGCTGTATTGAGGTACCATGGACAGCACGCGCCATCACATACAGCAGCACTGTACGTACTGCGAGTTGCAAATACACGCAGACCTTCTCTTTATTATTATTTAACAACAAAATGTTCTTAACTGCATATATTCATTTGTAAATAAATGATTACTCTCTTACCATGGGGCATAAAACTTCACCAGCAGCGTCTCGTGCTCGGGCGCGATGTAATCGAAGTCTGCGTCTTTGAGCTCGAGCACATCACTGCGTCCACGCGCTGCCGAGCTCCACACACAGACAGCTAACACACACAAACCCCCACGCAACATAAAACTGTCCATCAAGCCAGGAAGATGGAATAATTTCCTATTTGCAGAAACCAACACTAAACTAAACAAACGTGCATAACCGGGCGGTTTCCACCGATATGTGTGTGCTCGTGTGAGGGGCGGGATGAAAACACAATGTGTCACTGAAGTGAGCGATGATTGGCTAGTAATTCTACAGCTGATGAGATGTAAAACGCTCATTGGTGGATTTCTCTGTCAATCAAAGTTCCTCCTGGGAGATTGGTTTGTTGCACTATAACAGTCAGAAAACAAAATAATATTCGACGTATTCTTGATAATAAACAATTAAATAATTTATTTGATATATTCCTTCAAATTTAATGATATGCGCAACCTTCATATACTTATTATGAATCCATATTAATAATAATTAAGACAATTCACTGTAATTTAGGCAGAAAAACATCCCCTAGAAAAATGTAACACTAACTCCACAATTAATGTCTTGCTACTGTTTTAAGCTTGTGTATGCCTTCAAAATCAAGAATCATAAATATGTTTTTTACCCAATTTTCTTAATATTACAGTGTTTCTTTTGATCAAGTACTTCAGGTAAACAGATTCAAAGTGTTACATTGGATCTCCTTCACTTCAGGTGTCAGGACCAGCCTGCACGCCTCGTTCAAGTCTTCTTGTTCAGCACATTTTTAATGTCAGTCTAGTTCATCTTCTATAGTGCCGGACTGGATCTCTGTGTCCGAATGGCTTGTGTGATGAAACTTGCTGGATTTGCGGAACAACTTAACGAGGTCTTGAAAGCGCTCCAAAACCTAAGGAGAAAAAGGAAACATTGGTTGTCTTCCAACTATGTGATTTATAACGATCGACCTGACGGTAGTATACACTGGACGTCATGAAAGATTACTGCACAGCACTGAGGAAAATGTTTAAGATCAAGAAGTGAATCTCAAAAAGCCTGTCTAGAACATATTTTGCCCCTAAATAAAAATAAATGATATTTCGCATCAAGTCCATTTTAAGGAATGCTATGTTTTCAAGTACATTTTACTCTCTAATTTTGATTTCAGGGTGAAATACGACCTGGATATGATCTTTGTGAGGAAAAGCCTCTGAATGTGAAAGAAAGCAAACCTCGTTGGCTGTTTTGTTGCCGAGCTGGGCTGCAATGGCATGAAACGTGGCCGGCTTGGCTCCTCTCTGCTGGCAGGTGGTCAGTATTACACGGTCTGCCTCCCTTTTTATCACACAAACAAAACACAGAAACATTCATTTCATACCATGAATATACATCTACATGTGTGCACAAACTTCAGTAGAGGTACACCGCTACACAATAAACATTGCGTAAAATTCTGAAATGATGCTTTGGTTTCCTTTCAATGAATTATTGTGAGTATGAATAAAACTGGCAATAATCCACAGGATTTTGAATTGGAATTTTAGATGGAAAAACAGATAAAGACACTACTGGTCTGTAACTAAAAGAAACAGTCACAGATTTAATTATCTACCATAAGCAACAAAATATAACACATTTTTCTACTAATTTTGACATGGAAGCACTACTGTTCAAAGTCTGGGATTGGTAAGATTTTTTAAAATGTTTTTGAAAGAAGTCTTTTATGCTCACCAAGGGTGGATTTATTTCATCAACACATTATACAGTACAAATAGTAAAATTGTGAAATATTATTGCAACTTAAAATAACCATTTTCTAATTGAAAATATTTAAAAATATACTTTATTCCAATGATGCAAAGCTGAATTTTGAGCATCATTACACAAATCTTCAGTGTCACATGATCCTTCAGAAATCATTCTAATATGCTAAATTTGCTGCTCAAGAAACACCTTTTATTATTATAAATGCTGAAATCACAAAATATTTCTCTGGAAACGAACAGATTTTTTCAGGATCCTTAGATGTTTAGAAAATTTTAAAGAAATTATTTATCTGAAATCTTCTACAACATCATAAATGTCTTGACTGTCACTTTTGATAAATTTATTGCAAATAAAAATATTAATTTCATTAAAAACATTGCTGAACCTTTTGAAGGCTGAACACATAATACATGTACAGAACACACTGATTAGACCTACTTCTCTCTCTTTCTCTATATAGCATCTGGATTAAAGTGAGACCATATGTGATGATTTTTAAACACTTAAATATCACATTTTAATTTTGCATCCTGTTTGTTATCTCCATTTGCTTTCAGGAGTTGAACTTAAGTTTAAAGGGTCTTTCCAATTCAGTTCTAAACTGCACACAGCCCTGATAACAGCAAAATAAATACTTCTGAAATTACATGATTTACAGTCAAACAAATACTGGAAATATTGTGTAATGTCAGAGATAAATGTTGCACAACATTTCTAACCTCGTCCAGAGGACTACTTTTTTCCCATTTGGTGTGCGTGAGATATTCTTGGCACAGACTGAGCTTCCTGTGGTGTTAAATGAAGACTGTTCACGGTCCACTGAAGAAGACTCAGCTGCCTCCTTTTTTGACTCTGTTGCCACACTGTGTTTCTTGGCCTTGTTCTTTTTTGTTTCTGCCATCTAAGAGAGAAGAGGATAAAACAATTTACATTATGATTATGTGGTATGCATACAATTCAGATGGCTTGAGATCTTTATAGACACTATCTATATAAGAAAAGTCAACTATGAGAGAAGTTCTCTTCATGTGATACCTGAACATGTTTATCTCTTTTTCTTCTGTGTTTAATGGCTGTTTTGACTGGCTCCATTTTTTTATCTGGTAAGACAGTTCTGATTGGTTGACATGCATGGTTTCTTTCCAAGCCCCGAATGGTTTCCACATTGTCTGCATGATCCTCATCTTGCACTTGTGGGTATAGCTGCTTAAAAAATTCCCAGAATTCCTCCAGCAAGTCAGTGTGGTCGCGGAACAGCAATGTTATTTGAGCTTTCATCTGAAAAAAAAAGAGAAGAGATGATCAAATGCCAGAATAAGAAGGAAGCACTGCTTATCTGCTTGTGCTGATTATGAATACCTCTTTGAAGTCAGGAAGATCCTGTGACGGACCCCCTTGTAGAATGTGCACCACCTTTCTGTAGAGATCTGACTGCTCTCCAAAAGTACACTCCAGCTGGCGTAGAAACCGTCTGCTGCGCTCAAACGCCTGCTGCTCTGCCAGCTAAAGCCACACATTAGGAAGAGCATCATTTGTACCATGAAACCTTATGTGTGCTATATTTAGCCATGAATATGAGAGTATTGTTAATTGTGCTCTACCAGGCCACACTCTCTGGCTTGATCTGGATGCAGGAAGGCAGCAAAGTCCCGAAGCAGCTCAGGCCAGTCGCTCAGCACAGGCTTGAGTCTCGTCAGTAACTCCAGTGACGTGCGACTTTCTGGATCTTTCTCAAACTCTGACAGAACACACAGGAACTCGTCCACTTTCCCAGGCACCATCTGCAGCACCTCATACACCTGGAGAAAAGACAGACAGAATATTAGACTGAAAAAATTGACCTGTCACAACATAAAAATGAACATTAATATTTGTGTGCATTTAAGTATTTCTTGCCTTCTCTAGGTAAGCCTGGGCAAAGGCGACATCTTTAGCATCCCTGTAAGGATCGTCATCAAATGCATCATGGTAAATGACCAAAGGGCTCTCCACAGAACCTGAGAGCATCACATTTACTCAGTTTAGATTTACAAGGACATGGCACACCAATGAAGATGTCTGTAAATGTGTCTGCTAAACTAACTTTTTTTTAGACTCCTACATAATGACTTAAACTCACCTGCAGGTTGATGATTTGATTTTCCATCATCTGAACTTCCTTCCTTTTCAGATCTCGTCTTTGTGGCCAGATGTGAGAATTTCTCAATGGTTTTCTGGTATTGATGACAATGACAAGGTTAATCAAACATCTCATAAATATAAAATACATGAACAGGAACTGCTATTATTGGGTGAATCTTATTAAAACAAGCCCCTAAAGTAAAAATGAGATATATATTTTGCATAGATGCCTATTTTGAAATATTTTTTAAAAGTTTTTGCATTGTAACATGTACTTTCATGACAAATTCTTCTTATAACATTATTATGTAGACATTTTACATTTTTTTAGTAATTCCCAACAGACAGGATACTTAAATACTTATAATATACCAAATAATATAAAAAATTAAAAAAATAATAATCAAAATGATTTAAAAATAAAAATGCACCTGTATATAAAACTTTCATTAATATATTTTATTTAATAATAATTGATTTAATAAATATCAAATACAGTATGATAATTTTTTGTATTACAGTAAAAGAAAAAAACTGAAAATTAGTATTCAGTATGAATATCTCAAAGAGTATAAAAAATGATCTGACCTGAAGCTCTGGTGCAAACAGGACATCTGAAACACCTCCACCTGTTTTCTCCTCCTTCTCCGTCAGCCTATTGCTGCTTTGCCTTTCTTTTGTGTTCTGCTCCTCTAGTTTCTCTCTCCTGCCCAAAACAATCTCCATGTCAGTGTCTTCCTCCTCAATGCTGGGTGTTGGGCTCCCAGAGGATTCAGAGAGTGTGAGAAACAGCTCTCTGGGGTCCTTCTCACCATACTCTTCCACCTCATTCTCAATCAATCCTCCATCATCACTACTCAGCTCTTCCTCTGCTGCTGTGGTTTCTTGTAAGCACTCAGTAGGAGCATCATGAACGGATGTCATTTTTGGTGGACCTCCTTGTGGTCCATGAGAGCTTTGGAAAGTGTCTGGAGTTCTCTGTTGCTTCCTGAGTTTCATCTCTTTGCTATTCAGAGCTGATGAGGGTTTCAAGGTTTGATCTTGTCCAGCTATCTTATGGCCAAGGCTGCTCCTTGCAAGCACATAGCCTGGAGGAAGGAGAAGAAACTGATTTAGAGGTTTTTGATGTATTTGAGCTAGACCACCAGAGCCCCTCTGTACAACTTTAAGCAGAGTGCCACAATGCTGACTAACGCGATCTTTAGCTGATGGGGTGCTGGATGCCTTTATGATGGTGGTGGGACATTTTAAAATGTTGGGAATCAGAGGCGGTTGAAGAGTAATTATGAGGTTTGACCCTCTTGGTTCAACGTTAGAGGAGACTATTTGTGCAGTTTGATTCACAGCTATATGCTGTGAAGAACAAGGATTTAGCTCTGGTGCCAAAGCAGCAGGTAAAGTGATGATTACGTCCCCCCGGGTTGCGCCAACTTGAGCTCTCTGTGGAGAACCAGAGACGCCCATTGGTGTTCCTACAGCATTTTTCACAGGAACAGTCCTTGAAGAGCTCAGTTCAGGTGCGACTGGAGCAAGCGGTAAAGTGATGACTGCTCCACCTGGGTTTTGTCCCATCGGAGGCACGTTTGACATGTTAGATACTATGAAAGGCCCATTCATAGCTCCGTTTCCAGGCACACATGGATTCGGTTCTGGCCTCAGAACCAGTGCAAGATGAGAAGGGTTTGAAAGTGATGGACTTGGAACTGTGATCGTTTTTGGTAAAAGGGTTGGTAACTGGTTCAGAAACACTTCTAGTTCCTCAGCTGATGGGGGAGGTTTTAAAGGCTTGGTGGATTTAGCAGTCTTGTCGTTTTTCTTTTGGCAGGAGCCAGGTGAAGATTCAAGTGTCTGAGCAAGGTCCTCAGGAAGGCTGGGAGGGTAACGCATGCCTGGAGAGAGGCTACAATTTGCTTCTGGACCTGTAGACTCAGTGGCTTCTTCTGCTGGATTGGCAGTCTGGGAGTTTCCAGATGGTTGGTTAAACATTCTTACATGCTCATAAATGCACTTCAGGTTTTTCTACAGAAGAGAAAGGTTAAACATTACACACATAAATCAAATGTTTACCATTTAGGAGCAATGAATGAAGAACAGAAGGACTGAAATTACAACAACAGAGCAAGATTATAAGCAGTTATTACCGAGAGCCAATTAGGCATGAGGCTCTTTTCTCTCTCCACTGGGGGGCGCTGGTCAGAAGGACTGACCCTCTTACAGGCCAAGGGCATGGGAGGGCATTTTCCAGTCACAAAGTATGTCTAAAAACCATTGGAAAAAAAAATCCCATTTACCACTTTTCAGTGAATTTTCTCGTGTGAAATCCAGTCATTTCTGTAGGAATCCACATGCCACACTGTGTTCATTCACTCACCTTGATGACATTGGGAAAGGGCTTATGACACACATCACGGATGTGTGAATTTAAACTGATAAAGCTCCTAGCAGCAAGCAGATAGCGACAAGTCATCTGCAGTGGGTTTAGAGTACTTCTTAAATGCTTATGACCTAGAACAACAAGGCTGAGAAGACAGAGAAAGAGAAATAACATCAGTCAACAGTGTGGTTTGAGTATCTTTTATAAGAATGTGCAACGATTCAGGCTGATGCATGATTGCAGTACCAATCTTCTGCTGGAGAAAACGGCCCTTTGAATCTAGAAGGACGCAGTTGGATTGTAGGAAGTAGCTCTGGGTAGAGAAACACCGGTCGAGTCGCCATAAGCCAGGCCAAAGGAGCAGGAAACTGACATCCTACCCAAAAAAAAGCATGCAAACAGAGAGTAAAAAGATGAATTCTAGAAAGTTTACATTTACAGTTGACAAAAAAAATATTTTTTAACTTTAAGGCAGGAATACACAATACAACTTTTGCTCTGATTTCTTCCTGATCCAGTTTGGATAAGTCAACGCTAATTGACAAAGGTCAGAGTTAGATTTGAGTTGACAGATTTCATAGAAAATCGTATAGTGTATGACGGTCACAGACTTTTTAGCTTCAGACTATAATTCCATCCAGTCGGAGGATTTCAAACTTGTTTGATATTTTCAGCCGATTTTAGAACGTGTATTGTTTTTATTTGTCAAGCATCTCCTAGCAACAAGGCACAAGTTTCTGTACGAGTTTGTTTGATCAGAACAACTTTAAAGTCTGGTGGTGTATGATGGCCAGTTTTCCTTTGTGGCTGTTTACAAAGTCGGAAAGTGTATGACGCATAGCGTTTTAAAATCTGTTCAGATTTTATAGATTAATGCAGCCTTTAGTGTGTAATAGTGCATTTTTGTTTCTCAATCACTACTACAACCAGACACCGAGTATAAAGCAAAAGATTTTGATCTGTAGTTTAACTTTCACTGATCAAAATTATCTGGCTTTTAGACAGTGAAGGAAATATGTAAATTATGCAAGGACAGGCATTTTTAGATAAATTACCAGGGAAACATGGACTCGAGGCTGTAGGGTCTCCTTTGGGTGACTGATCTAGTTCCTCCAGAAGAGAAATACCACTCTGAAGGTTGCAGGCTTTGAAGATGCTGGTGAAGCCATGCTCTACTGGGCCGCAGGATTGGTCTCCATGCTGGGCAAACATCTGCAGCTCTAACTGAGAGAGTACGATGGAAAAAAGAGAGAGAAAATGACAGAATTAACATATACTGTATCTGTGTACATCATGGGGTGTTTCTCTAATATGTGTGCATGCCTCACCAAGAACTGTCTGCTTGTTGAAGCCTCTGTCTCCAGACCTTTAACCGAACTGCACAACATGTTCACCTGCGTGAGAAGCTGCACATGCTGCAGGATAAACAACACAGTCAAAGGAGAAAAAGTCAAAGGAGAAACTCCTTTGAGAAAAGCTTGCACATCTTTAAATTGACCAAATGAAAGCATCAGTCTTTCTAGACCTGCTGGATCTGCTGCTGTAGCTGTAGCTTCTGAGCTGTGTTTATGGTCATGGATGTTATGGGGCTAGAGGGGCGTTGAGGGCAGGGTGGAGGTACAGAAACTCCTTTACTCTCCAACAGAGCCTTTCGTTTCTTCACTGCCGCCAGCTGCTCCCGCACTGTACGATATCGCTGCTTCAAGACATCTGCTAATGGATCCTCGTACCTAAACATAGCAAACATTTCACCTTAAAGTGCAATTGTATATCAGCGGTATACAGTTGTGGCCAAAAGTTTTGAGAATGTCATAAATATTAATTTTCACAAAGTCTGCTGCTTCAGTGTTTTTAGATCTTTTTGTCAGATGTTACTATGGTATACTGAAGTAAAATTACAAGCATTTCATAAGTGCCAATGGCTTTCATTGACAATTACATTAAGTTTAAGGAAAGACTCAATCTTTTTCAAGACCTCTGCAATTCATCCTGGCATGCTGTCAATCAACTACTGGGCTACATCCTGACTGATGGCAGCCCATTCTTACATAATCAATTCTGGGAGTTTGTCAGAATTTGTGGGTTTTTGTTTGTCCACCCGCCTCTTGAGGATTGACTGCAAGTTCTCAATGGGATTAAGTTCTGGGGAGTTTCCTGGTCATGGACCCAAAATTTCAATGTTTTGTTCCCCAGGCCACTTACTTATCACGTTTGCCTTATGGCAAGGTGCTCCATCATGCTGGAAAAGGCATTGTTTGTCACCAAACTGTTCTTGGATGGTTGGGAGAAGTTGCTCTCGGAGGATGTTTTTGTGTCATTCTCAAAACTTTGGTCTCCTAAAGTTGATTCAGCTGTGGGATCAGGGCACCTCCAGTGCAGAGCTTGCTCAGGAATGGCAGCGGTCAGGTGTGAGTGCATCTGCACGCACAGTGAGGCCAAGACTTTTGGAGGATGGCCTGGTGTCAAAAAGGCCAGCAAAGAAGCCACTTCTCTCCAAAAAAAACATCAGGGACAGATTGATCTTCTGCAGAAAGTATCGTGAATGGACTGCTGAGGACTGGGGCAAAGTCATATTCTCCGATGAAGCCCCTTTCCGATTGTTTGGGGCATCTGGAAAAAGGCTTGTCAGGAGAAGAAAAGGTGAGCGCTACCATCAGTCCTGTGTCATGCCAACAGTAAAGCATCCTGAGACCATTCATGTGTTGGGTTGCTTCTCATCCAAGGGAGTGGGCTCACTCACAATTCTGCCCAAAAACACAGCCACGAATAAAGAATGGTACCAAAACACCCTCCAACAGCAACTTCTTCCAACAATCCAACAACAGTTTGGTGAAGAACAATGCATTTTCCAGCACGATGGAGCACCGTGCCATAAGGCAAAAGTGATAACTAAGTGGCTCGGGGACCAGAACGTTGAAATTTTGGGTCCATGGCCTGGAAACTCCCCAGATCTTAATCCCATTGAGAACTTGTGGTCAATCCTCAAGAGGCGGGTGGACAAACAAAAACCCACTAATTCTGACAAACTCCAAGAAGTGATTATGAAAGAATGGGTTGCTATCAGTCAGGATTTGGCCCAGAAGTTGATTGAGAGCATGCCCAGTCGAATTGCAGAGGTCCTGAAAAAGAACAGCCAACACTGCAAATACTGACTCTTTGTATAAATGTCATGTAATTGTCGATAAAAGCCTTTGAAACGTATGAAGTGCTTGTAATTATATTTCAGTACATCACAGAAACAACTGAAACCAATATTTAAAAGCACTTTAGCAGCAAACTTTGTGAAAACTAATATTTATGTTATTCTCAAAACTTTTGGCCACGACTGTACATGATGTGATGGTTGTGAAATTGAGGATGGACATACTGAATATTCTCCATAATGCCAGGTGGCTCCTGCAGGGGACTCTCTTCTTCCTCTTTTTCCTCTTCTTCTTCATGTCCTTCTTCTTCTTGACTCCCTAATTCATCCTGAAACTACAGGTGATGGAGAACAGGTTCAGCACAGAGGAGGAAACACAGGCACATGTTCTAAGTAAAGATAGGTCTTAACAGCTGAACTACTTTTGACTAGTAGGGTCCTATGAAATCTATTTATTTTTTCCCAAATTCTGTTTTCATTTTACTGGATTCCATTTTAATGGATTATTTAAATATTAACAATCAAAACTGGTGTCTAATCATTTGAATTCATAAAGCAATATCTGATGATAGTTTTATCAAATTAAATGGTGAAATGTTCATGAACTGAACTATGAGAGCAGCTCTGGAGATGAAGTTTATGTGTTCATGTCCTTATATAGTGAGGCGGCGGTAAGTGTGTATAAGACAAAACCGCACCATTCATTCACAGAGATGTGCAGAACATGCACACTTCATATTTCAATAGTAGCCTTTTTGCACTTTAATATTCACAAATTACTGTATTCGGCAATTCCATCCAAGTTTTCCACATCATGGAAATCAAACGGCCCTACTGATCAGGCAACTATTGAAAAACAATCTTTTTATTAGGGATGTGCAAGAATATAAGATCCTTACTGTGTCAAATAGCTCCTCCATCAAGTCATTGACTTCCTTTTCTGAGTAACAAAGGAAAGAAGGCAATTAATATCTAAAAAAACAGCACAGATGATCTGCCAATCATTTCTCTCAAATGAACTCACTGGTAATGCGCACTGCCTTGTCATTCCTATAGTCCTCCACGTCAGGCTCATCGATTTCAGCCAGAAAATTGTACTCTGGGTCATCTTCATCATCACCCTCCTCTGGCAAGAGAATACGTTTTTGAGAAACACATATGAGGAAGCACATACATGGTGATTATTTCAGCCTGTCTGTACCTTCATTCTCCATATCTGAACTCATGAGGCCCTGCAGCCACTGCGTCCATTCTCTGTCCTCAGGGGTGGAGCCAAACTCATACATGTCTGGAGTGATGTCAGGAGCACGTAGCTCCGCCTCCAGGCGCCCCAGAGGGACGTTTCTCAGTGGGCGCTTGGATCGTGTGCGAAATGAAATCAGGCTCTCCTCTCCATTAGCACTACTGAGACTCTAATGGCAAAGAGAAGAGATTCAGTTTGAAGAAACATTAGAATTAGCTGAATAACAACAGGTGAAGAAAAAAATCACAATAACTACAAACTTGATCCATTAACTTTTGACAATACAGAACATTACAAAAAAAAAATATTATGGTTTTCACAAAAACATTAAGCAACACAATAGTTTTCAATGTTTATAATAATGGTTATTATGCGGCATAGTAGAATAATTTCTGAAGGATCATAAGACACTGAAGACAGGAATAATGATGCTGAAAATTCAGCTTTACATCACAAGAATAAATTTAAAAATATATTCTAAAAGGAAAAAAAAAAGTTATATATATTCTAAAAGAAAATATCTTTTTCAAATGGTAATAATATTTCGCAATATTACTGTTTCTGGTTTGACCAACAACCCCACCAAAAACACAAATGACCTGTTAATTACATAAACAGCAGGAGAGAAGAGAGATGCACCTGATATGACTCCATGCAGTCAGGGCCGATGGCCAGCTCCTCATCCACCGCATGGAGTTTCTCTAAGAAGCTGCAATCTGGTGGGGCCCTGGAGGGGGCCGGTGGTGGTGGTGGGGGTCCCATGGGGGTCACAGCCACTGTCAGGTGCCTGGATCTGCGAAGGTTCTGTTTTTGTGCACAGTATTGATTTGTGCTTGTTTTTGAGAGTTTAAAACATTGGTAACACTTTACAATAAGGTGTCATTTGTTAACATTAGTTAATGTATTAACTAACATGAACAAACAGTGATCAATACATTTATTATACTATTTATTAATCTTTATTAAGGTTGGTTAATAAAAATAGAGTTGTTCATTGTTAATTCATGTTAGTTCACAGTGCATTAACTAATGTTAGCAAACACAACTTGTGATTTTAATAATGAGTTAGTAAATGCTAAATTTAACATTAACTAAGATTAATAAATGCTGTAGAAGTATTGTTCATTCTTAGTTTAAACAATGCTGTATTCTGCTTCTGGCATGAAACATTTTTAATCTTTTTGGCAATAACTGCTGTTTGGTTGAGATGATGGTTTCTTGAATTGGAAAAAGCAGAGGTCATGAAGTTATTTCAGGGCAAGAATCCATTGGAGGACAGAAAGTAAGTAAGTAATGTTTATTCAGCAAGGATGCATTAAATTGACCCAAAGTGACAGTAAAGGAATTTATAATGATACAAAAATTTAAATGAAGTGTTCTTCTTTAGAATTTTTTATTCATCAAATAATCTTGGAATCTTTTTACAACAATCTGAAGCAGCACAATTGTTTTAACATTGGTAACAATAAGAAATGTTTCTCCCTTGAGAAACAAATTTACATGTTAGAACGATCATGTGACTGAAGTAATGATGCTGAAAATTCAGCTTTACATAACAGGAATAAATTGCATTTTAAAATATATTTTTTTTAAAAAAGAGTTGTTTTAAATTGCAAAACATAAAACGTTGATCAAATCTAACTGACCCCAAACTTTTGAATGGTAGTGTACAATGAAAATAAACAAAAAGCTGAAAAACACTGAACACTGTATTACTTTTTAGCTATAGCATGTCCATCTACGGATGTCTTACCGTTCTAGAGCTACTGGCTCCATCCTCCTCATGTTCAGAGCTTGATCTGTGGAGGTTCACTCGACTGCACCGCGGAGAAGATGATGAGTTCTCAAAGTCACTTTCCAGAAGAGTCTACCAATCGCACACACAAACAGTCTCTACAAATTCACTGAGGACAAAACAGTATCAAATCATACAAAAATCATTCTCTCCAACCTCCTCAGCGGTCTCATCCTCCTCCTCTTCATCAGGCCGATACTCTTCATCAGAGGAGTCTTCCTCTTCTAAAGGAATATCCACAAACTGGGGTCCCTTCTGTAAGCGCATACACCATATTATGTTCTATATATAACGGTCTGCTCCTGTTCTTGTACAGGTTGTATTGCTGGTATACTCTGCCGATTACCTTCACCTCTGAGGGCTTCTTAATTGGTGAAATGTTCCAAGCAGGAATGACCTACAGAATCAAACAAAAACACCTCATTGTGTTTATTAATGTTTTATGTCATTTTCAGGGAGGACAATTAAAGAATGTTAACAACCTGAAATGTTAAGTAGCTATTATTAATATAAATGCTGCAAAATTAAAATAGATAACTGTAAATATGCAGCAGTATAACATATGTTACTTCACAGCTCTTATGCAATAAAAGCAACTTACAACTCCTTTCTCCACAACCTCCTTTAGTTTAGAGCGGGTCATCTTGGGTTCCTGAGAGACAGAGAGAGAAATGTGTAGTTTTGATCATGCTTAGAAGTTTGCATATCAAATATGATACATATATGAATCACTTTCCAGCAGGACATTTATACTCACAAATACAGGAATGGGTTCAGTATCACTGATGGCAGCTTTCATCATGGCCACAACATGCTCATTGGTGATCACTTCCTGCAAATGGACAGTAAAGATGCTGAGCAACTTGCTGAATACAAAGTCAAAGGGATGATCACAAAAGGCTTCGTATGCCTGAGGAAAGATTGGTAACTTGTGTCTTGAGGAAATAAGGCAATAATATCTGCACAGGAAGCAGTCCACACTCACATGAATGATGCTACGAACGTTCGCAGAGGTCAGGTTATGTTGACGAGATTTATTTTCAAGTTCTCTGTCCAGCTCTCGGTCAATCTCCACCTCTGGTTGGATTTCATCTTCAGCTTCCTTCTGCTGAGCTTCTGCTTCACTGACTGCGTCTCTCTTCCTCCTCAAACCCTTCCTTCTGCCCAGTGTTCGTGTTCCACCCTGTTCCTTGTCTGAAAGAGAACCACATGGTTGATGATTATTCTACACTGTTTTAATACATTTGTGAACAGATGTTTACAGGATTTCACCAATATTCAAAAAAAAAAAAAAAAAATTGAGGCTTAATATTAAAAGCACAAGGCTTGGAAAATTTGAAAGTGAACCATTTAAAATATAAATAATAATATTTTAACTTATGATGCAAAATAAATTATGATGTAAAATATTATTATAACTATCATCATTTTTTTTTGCAGTACAACTGCAATTTGCAAAGTTGTTTTCTTCTTATTATTATTAGGCCTATTATTATTATTATATTAAATTTCATCACATTCCTAAAACACCAATGGAACCATTACCCAGCATCAGAGAAACATCAACATGCAAATGTCAAATATTAATTCCCAGAGTTACAATACAGTAATATATACTAATAGTAATATATTTACATTGCAATGCAAGTAAAACAAAGTAAATATTTGACATCTTAAGGGTTCAGTTGACAGAAAATTTGTGAATCTCTACTCTGCAAGTTGCCTGCATTTTAATTTCAACATTGTTTTTATTCTAAATAATTAAAAAATGATAAACTAGCTAAAAAAATATTTAAATACTTAATAATAAAAAAAGCCAAATATTGCCCAATGAATCGAACTAGGCTGTGCTTGCCATCCCTGGCCACTATTTTTTTTTTTTTTTTTTTTAACTCAGGCTCATGATGCTTTTGTGAAATGCACCTCTGGTCCATGTATCTGTGAAAAATCACTAATGAGGAGAGTCCTTTGAGAACTCACTGCATGTGATGATCAAGGTATTCTCAGCGTCATCTTCAGGCTTCTGGATGCATGCAGCATGCTGTTCTTGACCTGATCACACAGTCACACAGATGTATCTCATTAACAACATGGTCCAAGATACTGGAATAGCACAGTATTACCACAGTAAATGTGGTAATGCTGCCACTGTCCTTGGTACCTTTCATATAGTACTAGTACGTTCATATATGACCATAAAAGCGTGTTAAGTGTCCAGTCGGACAGCTCAGTCAGTTGTAAAGGTGTCTTACTGGCGCTGTCAGACTGAGGGCTGGAGGCTCTGATGGTACTGAAGTGTCTGTCTGATCCTGTGGCGTCTGTAACATCTCTGCTCTCACAAACTTCCTCCGGCTCTTCAGTTCTCGCCACTTTACACTGAGAAAGCCCAGTTTTCCTATTATTTAATCTCCGTTTCCGGGATTGATCCATCTCACATTGCCATATTCACACCTGTCGGGATAAATATCATCCATACTGTACAACAAATATTGATATAGATGTACATGTGAACACTTGCGTCTTAATAACTCCTATTCTTTTCATTATTATGTCTCTTCCCAGTGGTAAACTGTTTTAGTTTATATTATAAATATTTGGTATATAAATATATATTTCGATATCTCGCTTTACTTTTAAGGGTTAGCGACAGCAGCTTTCTACAGTGAAGCAGAAGTGTTGTCCGGGACAGGAACGTTACCTCCATTATAACTGTCATATCAACAGAATATTCCGCTTTTCATATTTAATAACGCTGTAAGGTTTCTGTGCAAACATGATGAACAATTCCAATACTTTATACACACCCGCCAACACACTGTACACCAGCGCTGCGATGACGAGAAGCACGTCACTTCCGGCTCCCTGAACGGAATTAGTGAATGAGAAAATAAAAGTCCCCCTAACGGGTGTTTACAAGCTTGTAAATCATGCAATTTAATTTTTAACTAATTTATTGCTTTTCCAGCGTTGCCAATTTAGCAATTTTGTTGCTAAATTGAGCAACTTTTCAGACTACCCTAGCAACTTTTTCTTCCAAAAGCACCAAGCAACAAATTTATCTATTTTTTAAAAAATTTATTTGGCAACTTTTTGCAACTTTTGATAAGTGACACACATTTACCATCTAAATTATAGAAGAGAAAACCCAAACGTGCCTAGTATTACACACGTCACGTTTGCTGCTATTTCCAATTGTTTAATTTAATAATGTTAATAATAATAACAATTAACTGAATAATTGTTCATTTATGATACATTTTGTTAGTACTTGCAATTGTTGATCAGGTTTTTTTTTTTTTTACCTTTAATTTTTAGGTAAATTTCTAGAAAAATGGAAAAGGTACTAGTAATTTTCCAGGACATTATCCATTATCTGTTGTAACCCGAAAACACAAAATACAATGTGTAAATAAAAATGCAGGTTAAAAAAAAAAAAAACTGTGGAAAAATCAGTACGGAAAATTCCTTCATAATAACATAGTAGACTGCCCTATTCTACAGACTTTTCTTAGAGTGTAGCATACAAACTAACTACTAATACACTGCTTAAAAATATAATTGTTCACAATGTTTAGTTGTACTAGTTTAATAGCTAACAAAAAAACAAACAAAAAAAAACTTAAATTGTAATCATTCAAAAATGTGTGCATTTTCAAAAATTCAATGTATTTAATAAAATAGTTATTTACATTTTAATATTATATTATGAATTTATATTATATTATCACAACATCATTTAGCAACTTTTAGCAACAAATCAACCTTCCTTTAGCAACTTCCCCTGAAATTAGTTGGCAACACTGTGCTTTTCCCCAGCAGTCATAAACACATGACTTTAGGGACAAACGAGACATATGGAAATCAGAAAGAATGTTTCTTAGTGAAGTGAACAACCTAAAAGTTTAAACTTTTCAAATTTATTATAAGTCAGGTTACATCTAATCATTTAGCAAATGCTTAATTCCAGCACAAATGAGAAGAAGCACGAGCAATTCATCTACTTGTTTTCTTTTTATTTATTATAAAAAACTGGACCCTCTAACACTAGCACTCTCTATTCTATTTCTATTTTATCTACTTTCTTTTTATTCATTTAAACACACTAGCTTTCTCTATTCTGTTTTTTTATTTATTATAAAAGACAATAACTTGACCCTTGAACACTAACTCTTTCTATTCTGTTTCTATCTACTTTTTATTCTTTCTATTTATTATTATTTTTTTAAAAAACCTTGCTATGTGTACTTTGTTGCTCCTAATGTCCTCGTTTAGTTGGTTTGGATAAAAGCGTTTGCTAAATGAGTAAATGTAAGTGTAAACCATAAAAATAACTAAAACAATAACTATAGCATCCATGCCAATGAACAACTTTTGTTTATTATAAGCGTGTGATGCAGTTATGTCATCTGCCAATAAAACTCTCCAGCTCTTTAAAGTTGGATGGATTTTGATCAAAATTAGCTGGAAAAAGATGATCACCAAATCCCAATAATACACTATAAAAAGTGATAAGTTGACTTAACTTAAAAAAATTGAGGAAATCCGTTACCTTAAAATTTTTAAGTAAATGATAATTAAAAAAAAAAAAAAAAGTTAAGTGAATTGTCAACAAATGTTCAGGCTTCAAAGTTCAGAAATATCATGGATGGGTCCGATCAGTATAGGACACACACACACACACACACACACACACACACACACACACACACGCACGCACGCACGCACGCACACACACACACACACAGAGAGAGATTTGATTTCCATGTTTTATGGAGACATTCTATAGTTGTAATGGTTTTTATACTGCACAATTCTGTCCCCTTACCCTAAACCTACCCATCACACAAAACTTCTCTTATTTCAGATTTTCAAAAATCCTCAAGGAAGTGTGTGGATGAGCCAGAAAATGATGATCAAATGATCAAATGGCAGATCCTGTGCCATTTGTTGAATTCAGAACCACATTCTAGCATACTAGAAAGAGCAGTATGCGGTTCTGAACCGGCCAGTTATAGTTTGGATCCAATTAGAACTTGAGATGACCACACAATCTGGAAGGGAAAAATATAATCAAAAGAAATACATTAAGATATAACAATAGTGCAAAAATAAATAAATAAATAAAAATAACATGCATTTAAAAGATTGTCTAGAGAAATACAAACTTTTGCATTATAAAAATGCTTGTTTCTGCTGGGATATAACTGTCATTTGCAATATTTTTTTACTTAAAACAGTTCAGTTTGAGTGATGTGGTGGAGACCAATTGGTTTATATAATTTTTAGATTTTTAAATATGTATTATATATATATATATATATATATATATATTTTTTTACATATTTATGAAATTGTATGAATATTCATATGTTTAGGTTATGATTCAGTGTAACTTTAAATTTTTTTTCACAAAATATAGATGTCTCTATATATTTGAATGTTATCAACCAATCTGAAGCCTTAATATGCTCAAAATTGAAAGGTGTCACATGCAAGGCTCAGTTAAGAATCTCCATAGGATTCTACGGGCCCCTCTAGTGGCAGTAACCATAAAATGCAATTTTATGACTTTTTCCCCACCAGATGGCGTCAGAAAGGCTCAGTGACCCCACTCAAGGCCCATCTGAAGGTTTTTTTATGATTTTGGGCTGGAATTGTCTCTTATGTTTTTTTGCTTAATTTTGCAACAAAATTGCTTATTTGCTCATAGATTCTTATAAATATCCAGAATTTAATATAAATAAAATAAAAATCAGCAAAAAATAATAAAAACATACATACATAAATAATTAGATTTTTTTTTTAAAAATGTATAAGTCATACGTGTTAGAATACACTGAGGTGTGAGTTTACAGAGTTATTTGTCCGAGTGAAAAACTGTTATCATGGCACTGAAGAGAAAACAGTGTTCTAGCACTCAGGTGTACGATTTCCATCAGAGTACATCCCCAACATCCGAGAAACATCTGTCCGTTACTGCTGCTGAGGAAAATGAGATGCCTGTGAGAAAGAGGAGGAGGACTGATAGTTTTCAGAAGCTGCTCTCTCTTAAATCCATTAAGTGGAGCAACAGCAGCAGCAGCAGCAGCTCAGAGCAGGGTCAGAAAGCGGAAGACCAGACTACTGCTGCTACACATGAGAGACGAGTTGATGGTAAATCAAATAACCATTTGACAATGCTGACAACTGTTTTCTGTTTACTAGAGCTCTATACATCATAAAGTCTACATACTTTTATATATGAGAACATCTATAGGAACCTAATTATGAGATTTTTTTCTGTTCCCTAGGATGACATTAATTCTGTTACAAATCCACACCATCACACATTAATATCAAAATCAACTTAAAGGCCATGATTTGATTTATATTCCAAGTCATCAAGTAATAAATATTTCAGCAGATGATTTAAAAAATATATAAATAAAATGTATTAACTGAAGATACACCAACATTATTATTTCATATTACTGTGATTGAAACATCCTTGTATTTGATATTTCCCTCTTTAGATCATTCTCTACAGTCTATTACCTGGTCTCTAGAGGATTTTCAGGAACCTCTTTGCAGTGATCAAGTCCTTCCTCCTGCAGATCAGTGGGTTCAAAGACCTCCAGCTCCAGTCCACCAAAGTCCAGTCAGTCCAGAATCAGTTCACAACAGCACAGTGGACTTGACGACTGAGGGTGAGTTTACTGCCATAAACTCAAACATTACACACACTGCTGTTGATGCTTGACATTTCATGTCAAATACAATTATTAATGTTTGAACAGATGACATTCTGAGCCGTTATGAAATCGTCAGAAAGCTTGGTGAGGGAGGATTCGGCTCCGTCTATGAAGGGAAACGCCTGGAGGATGGCCTTGAGGTTTTGTCATGTTCTTACAATATTTAACTGCATTGTACAATATGTCCAAGTCGTTTCAATGTATATTATGCCCCTTATTTAGTGTACTTGTCATGTTGTAAATGTTATTGTAATGTTGTTGTTAATCAATGTTGTTTTGTTGCACAGGTGGCAGTAAAGCCAAAGAACATGAAATACATCAGCATTGTAAGTAGGCAATGCTTGCTGTTTTTTTTTTTTTTTTTTTCAGTGCAATCATACTGACAACAATTTGTCCAGTTTGCCGACAAAAGTCCTTCTAGCCTGATCATCCCACACCCCTTCCATTAGAGGTGGGCCTGTTAATCCTGGTCAACAGAGAGCCCAAAGCTCCAGAGATCATTCAGCTGCTGGACTGGCAGGACCAGCCTGAATATTACATCATGGTCATGGAGCGTCCCTCACCCTGCGAAGATCTGTGGAACTACTTGAGACGTCACGGTGGCATCCTCAAGGAGGGAACAGCACGGTTCATCATGGCACAAGCAACGATGGCCGCTCACATCTGCTGTCAACGAGGAGTTTTTCACCGTGACATTAAGCTGGAGAACCTGCTGATGAACCCCGAAACCCTCGAGGTCAAGCTGATCGACTTCGGGTGCGGGGATCTCCTGAAAGACTCTGGCTATAAAAGTTTCTATGGTATGCATCAAACCTGTAGTTTGGGAACATTTTTTTTTTAATAACACCATATATTTTTTAGCATGTTTCAAATATTAGAAAACATGCTGTAGTATTTCAAGCTTATACCCATCAGGCAAAATCTATTTTCCTCAGGCACACGAAGGTACTTCCCTCCGGAGTACTATGTGAGGCGCAAGTACCACGGGAGACCAGCTACTGTGTGGTCTCTGGGAGTGCTGTTATTCATCATGGTGTGTGGACGCTATCCACAACCCACAGACCTACACACGATTGAACACGACATCTGGTCTGAGCCTGGCTTGTCGATCGGTAAGATGCCATTCATTACAACAAAGACCTACTGTAATTGAAATAATTCAAAACATGGAAACAAGGCTTGAAAAGTAACATTCAAGCCAAGTAACTTGATATTTATACCTTCTGTGTAAAGAAGTCTGAAGTAATAATCCGACTCTCGTCTCTTCCTCTCTTTCATCGTTTTTGCACAGATTGCTGCCACCTGGTTCAGTCTCTCCTGCAGCAAAACCCAAGCCAGCGGATTGATTTGAGGGAAATCCTGCAACATGATTGGTTTAAGGTATTGAGTTACAATAATTTAAGATATATTCATTACATCACATTACATTTTCCCTAAAAAATTCTGTTTATTTTTATATGTTGTTTGTCTATTGTTCCAGGTCGCTGAATAAGACGTAAAGAGGAAAATGTAAATAGTGCAAATGAAATGTAAATATTATTTGCACTATTTACTGCCACAGTTCCAGGGTTCCTCAAGTCAGTTTAGCGTCTGGTGCCTGACATGAGCCGATCCCTCCGTGCCGTAGCATCTTGCAGGGCTGGCGAGCCTTGGTAGCGTCTGGCACCTTGGCTTATGGCAGGAATGTTAGCGTCTGCCGAGAGGGACAGTGCAATGGTCCTCTCTCACAGCCGTCTGTATGACAGAGCTACATGTCCCAGAATCCCTCTTTTGGCCGTCCCAGAGGTTCCTATAAAAGCCTCTCCTGCCACGGCTGTCACTGAGTGTCCGCTCTAGGCCTCTCCAGCCCTCAGCTTAGCATCTGGTGTCTGGGTGGTCCCTCAATGCCTTTGCATGCTGCGAGGCTGCCAAACCCTGGTAGCTTCTGGCGCCTTGGTTTGAGGCGATGATATCTGCATCTGGCAGTATTACTGCTTATATGGTGACCACATATGGAAATACAATGTAAATAGTGTAGAACATATTTATTATAAAAAAATTATAATATACTGTATATATTATACAAATGTTGTATTACAAGAAATTTTTTTATAAACACACACACGCACACACACACACACACACACACACACACACACACACACACACACACACACACACACACACACACACACACACACACACACACACACACACACACACCAAGGTGTCTGGTTCTCAGCCAGCAGCCCTTTCCAATTTACTCCTTATAAAACAGACCATGAACTATGTTTATGCTACATTACATTATACATTTATTTATTTTAATTTTAATTTTGAAGTGTTGCCAGATCAGGTAGATGATTTATAGCCTAAAAGCTCACCAAAACCCGCCCAAATCCAGCCTATGTCAAAACAACAATCAAGAAATTAACCGATACCTTCTGAAAGACACATGCATCCTTTTCAGTGTTGGCACTCAGAATAAGCCAATTTAAATGGAAGTGGAAGTGATCGGAAGCAACACAATTGTTACATACTTGTTCATGCACACACGACAGTCGAAACTGGGACATTCATTGCTACTGTACGATAACCTAATAACAACAAAATAACAACAATAATGCACTTACCTTCGTGTTGCACTTTAACTTCAGACAGAACTACAGCATGCCTTTCGTGAATATAGGCTACAGAACAGAACTTTGCAATGCAAAACTAATGAAGTCCACTAGCTTTCTGATGCAGGACAGACTCGTATAGTTCCATATTCAGTTTAGATTTTGATCAAATTATTTAACTGCGCTCTGATTTCAGTTACATTGATATCAACCAAGATCATTTGTGTCATTTCCCTCAACAGGTGTAATTCATGTTTTAAGTTGAGTCACTCTCCCACTCTTTACTGTGTAGCCTAACCTAGGCTATATTTAGGCCACTCTAGCATTGTGATCGCTTGAATTTACAGCTATAGGCTACATTCAAAATCTGATTCCATATCGTGCTAAAGCTGCTGATTCCTCATGATTGGCTAAAAGTGCGGCTTGCGAAGTCAACATCAGCCGACTCTGCAGAAGGTGTGTGTTTAGTAACATCATGGTGATGGATGTAGCCTAGTACATGCACACTTCGGTTTTGTTTTTTAGCCTATACAGTTTAGATGTTTGAAAACCACCAAACCGATCCCAAACCAGCCAAATTTTTGTCTACCCACCCAAACCATTTTTACCTGCACAATCAAATTAAAAACTGGCAACACTGTCTGTAGGGCCTACACACGTGTATATATACAGACATGGCCAAAAACATCGGCACCCTTAGTAAATATGATCAAAGGCGGCTGTGAAAATTAATCTGCATCGTTAATCCTTTTGATCTTTTTTTTTTTTAATTCACAAAAATCTAACCTTTCATTGGATAATAAGAATTTAAAATGGGGAAAATATCATTATGAAATAAATGTTTTTTATTGGTACCCCTATGTAAATTCTTATGAGTAAAATATCTCTGAAGTATATTCCCATTCATATTCACAATTTTGAGCACTCCAGGGTTGAGTCTCGGGGTCAGAAAACCTTCTCCTCGCAGAAAAATTCTCCTCGCTCATCCAAAAACAAACTCCAGCATATTCAGTTATCAGACTTTCAGATTTTATTCAGATTTTTGTGAATTTTTTTAATAAAAGATCAAAAGGATTAACAATGCAGATTAATTTTCACAGCCTTCTTTGATCATATTTACCAAGGGTGCCGATGTTTTTGGCCATGACTGTATATATATATATATATATATATATATATATATATATATATATATATATATATATGCTGTTTGGACAACTTGGACCTCTGAATATGAATCGTGCAGGCTGGTTTTCAAAGTAAACACCATATGACAAATTGCCATTAAATAGCCTAACACAGAGAGCACATCTTTAGTGGGGATAAAGTGGAGATTTTTTTGCAGAGACTAAATGACTGAGCATCTGTGGAAAGTAGGCTGGCTACTTACTATAATGAGGTGATTTGTCTCTATTATGGAAATTATGAACTGGATTCAAGAATCAAGAATACAGGTTTCGAATAAGGATAAAAAAAATATATATTGTAGCCTACACAAAAATAGGCTACTTTTGTATGCAGTTACACAAACAACACATAAACGAAGCAAACGCATCCCCACTTTCTGGAGCGAGGTCATGTGATTTCTAATAACTGATTATAAGTGTCTATATAAAAGCCAGCAGAGACCGCTATTAGTAACACTGGACCGATGAAACACAGAGAAACAACAACCCTCAGGTTTGACTTTATGCTTAATAAGCTTAATTTTTAATTATTTAGTGTCTTGATATATTATAAGGAACAAAACATTAATAACCAATAAAATTACTTTTTTTGCCGATAGACCAGAATTAGTTTAATTGAATAAATTACTGTTACTGTAGCTACACGGTTGTCCGATAGATATAAAGATAATGATAATAGAAGACAGAAACATTTTATTGAAAGGTAGAAAACTGAAGGTAGACTGTCATTACCAAACTCAGATGAATTCTGCACACTCATGTGATGAACTGTCGTTTGATAAGCTTGTAATTTATGTTGGTAGATTTCACGGGTGTTATATCTCTTCTACCTGTCAGTACGGTTTATAATGGCGACTGATAAAGGCTGTCTGTCTAACCTTTTGCGATGTTTGGTCTCATCAACAGTGCTGTAATATAGCCTACAGCATCTCGTGCAGATTTCAGATGAGTCGGGTACGCGTTGTGGCGCACATCGCTCCACAGATAGGAAAACGCCCTTACTGCCCATAGATCTCTGAATACTGTAGAGGAGGGCGTTGGCCAAAAATTAAGGGCGTTTTGTTCTGTATAAAGAACCTCTTCTCGCTTAAGTGCAGAACATTTTGTCATCAAAACTGTGTTGGTACTGGAGAGACATTGTACATTCTGAAATCATAGCCTTATATCCTCCAAATGAGTATTTTGTCATTGTTTTGGAGCACACTAGGAGATAACTTTAAAGCTAACATATTCATACTAACAGCCAAAAACTTCAGCTTTGATCCATTGGGGACTTCAGACCATTTGGTAACAATATAGTGAAGTTTTGCTATGCATACGTTAGCCTTAAGGTTATCTTTACACTAGTGTGCTCCCTAAAAAAAAAAAAAAAAAACTAATTCAGAAGATGCATTGAGTAAGTAGCTGCAGTGAGGAAAGGAGTGAAATAAGTGTAGTCAAGATGGACAGTTCCCAGTTCACTCGACATTGCGTCAGTATAGCTGATGCAATGGGGAAACTAATTGCTCAGAGAAATAATGAAGCCTTATTGAACAGCGCCTGGAGATTCAAGTGCACATCTGGAGCAAGGCCTCCTGCTATATAAATGGTGCTTGAACAGACATTGCCTCAGAAATGTCTAGAAAAGTTTTTATTTGCATAGAGTTTAGTATTTTTGTTTTTTATTTTAGAAATATGACAACAATCACATATCCCATAGAGACATCGCATTGTCAGGGTTTATACACAAAGAAACATGATATCAGAGTTACAAAATCAAACATTTTAGAAAAGAACAATACATCATAGTTGTTTAGACCAATGAGCATTAAGCTGTCATCAGAAAGTCATTTACAATTGTGCTTTTGATCAGTGCAATCAGTGGAGAAAAATTGTGCCCGCCTCATAATCACGACAGTTTTTCTTTTTGACATATACGTCAATATGACATCCGAGCAAGTCGGACAACACTTGGACACATTTCTAACCAGCATGCATTTCACAGTGATCACACAATGATCAACTATCAGGCTCAAACTAGCCCATTCATTCACTTGGATATACATCACAATAAGAAAGAAACTTTAGACAGCTGTCTAGGAGTTTAGCTCCCACCTATATTTAGTTCATCTTAGTGCACAGTTAACTGCAGCAGTAAAACATTCTGAATAAATAAAAGCTGTAAAATCAGTTGTTCAGAAAAAAAAAAACACTCAAAAAAGAAATAATGTTTTTTACACATTTTCTTGGACACATAAAGGAAATTTAATGTTTGTTTTTCTTCATGAAAATGAACAGTCTGGGTGCAAGTCAAAACCTAATGGGCCTGCAGTCCGAATGGAGCACCTGATTCGTTGCTGACTCTTGTTGTTCTCTCTCAGCATTATGGGTAAGAACACAAGAGTTTTTTTTATTTTTTGTTACTGATAATGTAACTGATCATGTAAGATAAAATTGCAATGTACTGGGTCAGTTAACAGATTAACAGACTATAATCTAACATTCTGATTTAGAATTCACTCGGTGTGATGTTATAGATATATTTGTTTAAAGAGATTACCCTTAATGATATATCAGTTCAAGAAATGGTTAAAAAAAACAGGTTAAATGTTCTCTAATTAGAAAGAAAAACGCAAAGCTTCCTAATGAAATGAATATACTGCTATTATATAGGAAAAAATATTCTTCTAACTGTAGAAACATTCTTGAAAGTTAATTGTCTGGGTTTTTGTTTGTTCGTTTCAAAAGATGAACCTACAATCAATAAGGAAACAATGGATCCCACCACAACAACAGAAACAGAAGAAAATCACAGCGTAAGAGCCGCGTTTTGTGCACATATATATTAGCTGATTAATATTATCTGCTTGATAGTTGTGTCCTCAAATTACACCAGTGATTTTAATGGGATTATATGAACATTACATTATCTTGATGCCAAGGAAAGTTATGATTTGGAACAAATTTAGCGAAATACAGAGAAGCACAAGCCTAATTTCGGTCTAAGATAAAAAGCTTTAAACTAGCTTCTGAGTAAATTCAGTCATGAGTAGGTCAGTCTGCTGTGGAACATTGTTGTATTGAGTGATAGTCCTGAGAACCTGTAGTGTACAAAAATTAAATCAAGCCGGACAGCTCCCACTTTCCATTGTAGATCAGTGATACAGAAGCATTTAGCACAACAGAGTGCATTTGAAATGCTGTTTTTATAACAAATAATCAAGCCAAAATCTACCATCTCTTTTTATTGTAATTAAGACTTGTATTCTGTAATACGATTAAAGAAAGACTTGTGTTCTGTAATTGGAATACATTCTGTAATGATTACATAATACAGATTCAAAGCAAAATTTTATTTTTTAAATTATTTTCCAGGTCAGTTTTCAAAAGGGATAATGAGAAATGAAACTGCTGTGAATTCTACTTTTTAGAACATACCGATGATACAGCTTGTAACATAGTAGTGCAATTTACAGCAAAATCTCTGCAACGTATCTTGCATTTACTTGAAATAACATGTAATATACTTTTCATTTCACAGAGGACTGCAGAAGAGCAGACAACTGAAAATGAGGGACTGGATGAGGGACCAAAAACACTCTTCCACAGACTTCACCTTGACAAGCATCACTACAAACTGAGAGCCGCAGATGTTCTTCAGTTAACTGCACATTCATTACAGTCCCATGAGTCTTGTGCCGAAGAGGAGCTGATTCAGATGTTCATACACAAACTGCTGATGATGGACTATAAAGCAAGATGTATTAATGTTAAGACCGATGAGGAAGGTCACACTCAGCAATGTAACAACGATTCATTTAAACAAGAAGCTGATTTTGATGACTTTTGCTCTGAATTAATGTTGGACAACAAAACAAGTAAAAGTGACCCTGTTCATCCAATGGATGTTCAGATGGCTGCGTTTCATTGTGCTGATGGTCTCCTGAAGCAGCTGATGGTAACTAAACTGTCTCAGTGTCAGTACGCTCTGCCTCTGCTTGTTCCTGATCCATTCACACAACAGATAGTGTTTCCTCTCTGGACATTCAGACAAATCAACAAGAGCTGGAAGATGAGAAACACCAACAATGAAATCATCAGTCAAAACCAGCCGGTCTACAAGGCACAAACTCCAATGGTGTCTTTCTTCAGGTTTGGCTCTGTATCCTCATCCAAGTCTCAGCTGATGAACAGCCTGATCAATGAGAAACACAACACGTTCTTCCACAGGAACTGTCCAGGCAGCAGCAGAACCAGAGTCCTGATGGACGGAGTGGTGGAGATCGCCTGGTTCTGCCCCGCTGGGAAAAACACAGATAAATTCAATGACTGTGTTGCATTCTGTAACCTCCACGGTGATGCAGGAGACAATGAGAAACAGCTACAGATTCTGATTGAAATGGCTTCAGTCAATGTTGTTCTTCTACCACAACTTCAGAGGAATGACATAAGTACAATACAAGTTGGAAAACTCTATAAAGACTCAAAACCACTCATTTGTCTTTTTGCGGAGAGTGATTCAGCTCTTACTGAGACACGGAAAGGAAAATACAAAATTGGTTTGAAAGACAGAAACCAGTCAGATGTATCTGAGGAACTCAGAAGAGCTATAAATGATTGTATCTCATTGTCATCTTCCACTTTTGTTCTTGAAGATGTGTCCAAACACTCAGAGATCAGAGTAGATGAGGAAAATAATGATGACTGCAGGAGCGGAAAAGAAGCAGCTCAGCAGATGATGAGTTTACTGGAGAATAAAAATCTGACTGAAATCAAAGAATCAGTTCTGCCCTATCAGGGGAAACTGTGGCATCAGTGGTGTCAGAAGAACAAAGAACTACATCGACCTCAAGCTAATGAATTAGACACGAAGAGTAAAAAAAGCAGAGACTTGATGAAAATCCGTGAACAGCAGCATGAGCATGACATCAGTGAGTTTATGAAGCTCTTCATTAAAGAAATGAACTCAGGATCTGCAAAAAAGATGTTTTTCCTAAAATGGCTTGGAATCCTCCTTGATGAAAACATCTCAGCCGACCTTTCTGCTCTTCATCAGAAGTATGATGAACAGTGGTCTACAGTCACAAAACTGAAAGAGAACAATGATAAATCTGAACAACTCAAGACTGAACAAACAAAACTTGAGGGAATATCTGAGGAACTTCAAGCTGCAGCCTTTGGCTTGGAGCACATCATGAGGGAGATCTGTCAGATCTATGAGTCATGTTCATCTGTGGAGAAGATCAAGGTCGGTCTGGAGTTTGAGATCTCTTCTCTGCCGAGTCTTGCAGCAGAGATGATGATCTCTGGATTTCCACTGGAGCTGATGGATGGAGATGCTGCTCATGTTCCTGTGATCTGGATTACTGCTGTTCTAGATGAACTTATCAAGAAACTTGGAGACATGAGAGTGTTTGTGATATCAGTTTTAGGGGTTCAGAGCTCTGGTAAATCCACCATGTTAAACGCCATGTTTGGTCTGCAGTTTGCCGTCAGCGCTGGCAGGTGCACCAGAGGAGCTTTCATGCAGCTGGTCAGAGTGTCAGACGAGATGAAAGCACAGCTAAACTTGGACTATATTCTGGTTGTAGATACTGAAGGTCTTCGTAGTTCTGAAATGGCTGTAAGATCAACAAGACATCATGACAATGAAATGGCTACGTTTGTTGTTGGTCTTGCAAATGTGACATTGATCAACATCTTTGGAGAAAACCTATCTGAGATGCAGGACATTCTTCAGATAGTTGTTCAGGCCTTCCTGAGGATGAAGAAGGTCAGACTGAATCCCAGCTGTGTGTTTGTGCATCAGAACGTTTCAGACGTCACAGCTGGAGAGAAAAACATGGAGGGAAGGAGACGACTGCAGGAGACTCTGGATGAGATGACAAAACTCGCTGCTAAAGATGAAGTCTACGATGCAGAATGTTTCAATGATGTAATTGAATTTGATATAAGGAACGATGTGAAGTACTTTGCTCAGCTCTGGGAGGGCAACCCACCCATGGCACCAACAAACCCAAACTACTGTGAGAATATTCAAGAACTGAAGGAAACTATTATGTCTCATGAGTCTAAATCAGATAGAATGAAGCTGATAGACTTAAAAGATCGTATTCAAGAGCTTTGGGAGGCTTTACTGAATGAACAATTTGTGTTCAGCTTTCCAGAGACAGAATACAACAAGTGGTCCTGGAAACTTCGGAGTGCCATGCTGGAAACTGAAAACACTCTTATTGAAAAGAGCAAAGAACTTGTCTTAAAACTCAAAGACCAAGCAAAAGATGAGGAAACACTGAAGAAGGAGTTTGATTTGTTTTGGAAAGAGTGTGTGAAGAAGATCATCACAGATACTCCTCCAACCGAAGACATTGACATAATGAAAGAGGTGAAACTACTCCTCAGTGACATCTATAAAAGTGCTCCTGTAGACTCCTGGAGGGAGAGCAGTGAGAGCAGGGATGTTTTTTCTGTACCAAGTTATTCAGATTATGTACAATTAAAGAAATCCAGTGGATTCACGCGTCATATTAAAAATGCCATCAAAGCAACTAAAAAAAGGTTTGGTAATGCTCTCTCTAAAGAGGATGAAATTCAAATAGGAATTTTTGTCGCAGATGTTGCCCAACAAATAGACAAAAAGCTTATGTCATTTAACATTGTAAAAATGGGCTTCAATGTCAGATGCATTCAACAACTTGTAGATTACATCAAGGTGAGAGTTCGACAACATCAGGAAATATCAGTGAACTATGTGTTCAAGAATGAATTCTCTGTGGATTTGGTTTATTGTATCTTTAAGAGAGCAAATAAGACACTCACTCAGCAACACAGACTGTTCAGAGAAGCCAATGATCCTGTTCTCTATCTGGAGAAGAAGAAAGAAGAGCATTACAGCATTTTCAAGAAACACCTCCAGGGAGCCGCTTCATCTGTCATTTTTGGTGAGATCTTGTGTCAGAAACTTAAAGAGTGCATCGAGCAGACCATCTACTCAAAGTCTGCAAGAGATTTGATAAATGACATCAGACTAAACTGTAAATCACTGAATGGAAACAGGTTAAATCTGGAGATACACATCCTGAAGCTTTTAGCAGAAGAGGAGAATTTTTCTGCGTACATGGACTACATTAATCATCCCAGAGAGCACTTTGAGAACTTCATCAGAGATGAAGTCAGTCAGTACATGACTCGTAGGTTCAGTGTCAGTGTTTTGCCCACGATGCAGAAGAACACTGAACTCCTGCAGAAGAAGATCATGGAAGCTGTTCATGAATCTACTGAACGAGTTCAAGCAAACAGTGGAAATGTTGATTTGTGGTTGAAGACTTTCACACAGCAGCTTTCAGATGTGCTGATATTCTCTGAAAAAGACCTCAATGGAGTCAAACATGATGATGTTGATGATTTCAACCTCCTCAAAGAAGTGATAACAACAAAACTTCCTGCTATAATGCCTGACACGAGCAAAGAGTTCAATACAGAAAAACTGGAGCTCAAGGACAGGCCAGATGAGATTCTGATTGATCAGTTCTGTCAGTGCTGTTGGGTTCAGTGTCCCTTCTGTAAAGCCACCTGCACCCAAACAGAAAACCATGATGGAGATCACTGTGTTCTTTCACACAGAATAACTGGAATCAGTGGGCACTATTATGATGGAACAAATAATCTGTGTAGAATTTTGTGCTGGGCTGCAAGTAAGAAATGTTTTAAAACATCAAATAGCATCAGAATAGCAAGAGAAGTTTGCGATGACAGGTTTTTGCTTGTTTCAGAATATGCTACTTATCCTAAACGAATATACTGGAAGTGGTTTGTGTGCAAATTCCAAAAGGATCTGGAAGAGTACTATGAGAAATCATTTAAGGGTAGGATCCCATCAAATTGGAGATCACACACAAAAAATGATGCAATTAATAGTTTAAACCTATACAAACTTTTTGGATATATTCGTTAAAGACACTTTGTTCTGTTTTTGGGAAAGTCCAAATACATTTCAGAAATAGCAAGGTACAGAATTATACCGCTTTTCTTTTATGTTCTCTTCTCACAATATTGATTAATGTTGCTCATCCTAATGGTGCTGCAATAAAGACAGTTTTGATCATTTATGATAATTTAGCCCTTTGGGGTAATAAGTTATATTTGTTTATTAAACAAATCTGGTTGAGTGTGAGTGGAATTAGCATTTTAGGGTGGGATAGTATTTTATTTAATTTTTTTTTTACAAATGTCTTTTAAGATTAAACTATTGTACATAAGCTTGAACATGGTCAAACCGTTATGATAGAAACAAATATGCAAATCCTCAGCAGTGAGACTTGAAGAAAAAGACTCACTGAAAACATACTCTTTAAAAAAAACAAAGAACTTGATGAATAAACACTGAAGAAAGTTTAAAAAATTGGAAATAGTGTGACATATCTGAAGTAGAGGATCCTATTGCAGCAATATATGCTACTTGAGAAACTTTGAGGAGAAGCTGTAAAAGTGTAGATCTTATTTCTTGGTTTCAAAATGAATCTTATCAGAGTTGATCTAGTTCACATATTTACACATGTTGGAGGACACATCTTCAAGCTGTTGTTTAGCATTAGCTTATTAGGTTCACATTGACATTTTTTTGACCTTAAGAATCACAAAATGAACACAAATAGCAAACATTAATCCACGTGTGAACATTAAGCAGCAAAACTGATGACACACCAGTCAGAATCCCAGGATGATATAAACAGAAGCACAGGTGATTACGCCTCTATTTATGCTGCATACTGTAACAGACATCGACTTGCAAAATGCTTCCAGTTTCCCAAAAGAATGTTTTTGTAACAGTCTTTGAAATTAATCTCACTAGTGTTCTCTAGACAGGAAAGTAGTCTGTGTATCATCTCTGTTTGTGTCTAAAAAAAAACAAAACAAAGAGAACTTTTGACTAAAACGTTTGACGGTGACCTGGAAGTTTGAAGTTTGCACAAGCTGGTGTGTAGTTTTGAGATTGTGTGTTAGCAATCGAGAAAAACAGTAAGGTGTGTTAAAAGAGAAAGCTCCATAAGGTGCAGTACTCCATGACCAGGACTCAGAAACACAGATATCATCATGCTCACTGCTGTTAGTGTTGGCTGGGTTGGTGAAGTAAAGCACTCCTTCCTTCTCTAAAGCTCCAGCTGCGACCGCAGGATCCTCCAGTGTGTGATCAAACACCAGCTGCTCCACCGGCAGAGACTCTCCTCCATCTAGACTGCGTACGACCATACGACAGCGGCAGTGGTAGTGTTTATTGTTGCGCACATTAATCACGATGCTGCCGTCATCCAGCTCCACTGGCTTTGAGGAAACACAAGACAGAAGTCTGAAGATTTTACAAACTCTTCTGAGCCATATTTCTGTCACACAACCACAAATATTGCTAAAACAGAACAGTGAAAATCTTCATACCTGACACTCATCTGGTTCAAAGTCAAGGTTGTTTTTGCGCTGCTCTTCAGTTCAGCTCCGTATCTCCATGTGTTTCCATGATCGTCACTCAGGATACAAAACACTCCTTTTTATCACCGTCTTCTTCCATTAGGCCATGTTAACCATTTTCTTTCTTTATAACAGTTTCATATGGGGTAAAAAAAAACAAACAAACAAAAAAACTTAACGTGCAATACTCTGGGGTATATTCTGCTTGTCTGTAAATGGTACTTTATTAACAAGGTATGAACTGCACTTGGTCTTCCAAACTGTTTGAAGCCAGTTCATTTTATAATGTCTCACATAGGCCTCTCTTCACAATTCATTAGATCTTGTATTGTGTCAGACCAATATAAAAGTCATTGAGTCAATTTCGATGTGTAAAGTCATAATTCTAACTTTTAATTTCATAATTTCAACATTTTCATCACATAATTTTGACTTTTTAATGGAGATTCCATTAAAAACATGATGATAACTGAAACCTATGTGGCTTTCTGCAGTTGAATATCTAAGCAAGAGACCTCCTCTGTCCCAGACAAAACCTAAAATACTATGTTGATGATGCAAGTTAATCTAATAATTATAATGACCGCGTGGTGAACCTACCGAACTCATATTTAATCACTTTGTGTTTTTGGCCACAGAGAAAAGAAAAACGGACAGAAGAACACTTTTTCACTGCACCAAAAAGTAAAGTACAAAAAGTACCCATAGCATCTTTGGGTCCCCTTTGAAAAAAGCTCTTGAGAAATGTTATGTTTATTGTGTGTGTGAAAGAGAGAGAGAGATAAAGCGGGATTTTACCTGAGTTTGCGCGGCTCTCAACAGTGTTACTCAACAGTGTTTTTTTAAGTTACTTAAAAAAAAAACACACACACCATTTATAGAAATTTCACGTTAGTCCTCGTCCGTTTTATTGATAAAGTCACATCGCAGCGCTGACCACAGCTCTGTCCAGTCGCTTTCTGCCTCTCTGTGTTTGCGCGTGCAAGCGGGAGAGAAAAAGATAGCGCTCCATAGATAATGAAAGGTAATTATGTGTAAAAAAAAATCTTATTGTTTCTCATATTTATTCAACGTCTTAGTGGTTTTGGTTCTTCAGCTGTGGTAGGCTGCAAGGGTATTTGAAATAACTGAAAATAATTTGGCGCAGTGATATGGATCTGCAATGCGATCAAAACCGGGCCGGAACTAGCTGTGCAATAATAAAAATGGAAGTTTATTTATATTCATGAAGTTTGCCGAACCCTCGGGCTTACAGCCGATTAAATGTGTAATTTCTGCACCAGTTTCGACGAAATAATAATAATATTTGTTTACAAACATTTGTTTAAAAAAAACACAAAAAAAAACACTGATAATCCCACCACAGGACAACCTTGCTGTGTTGGACGGGGACTCAATCTAGAAATCTTTTCTTGTATTTTCTTGTTTATTAACAGATATAAAAGACAGTACATGAGAAAATATTTAAACAGCAAAAAAAAAAAAAAAAAAAATTGAGTGGAATTTGAGCTGTCAGCCAATCAAGCGTGAAACTAATGATGTTCACCTGCTACTCATTAGAGACATTTAACAAGTTAACAAGACCTCTTGTGAATAAATGTTCAGTACCTTGTGGTGAACCTGAGAAGCCAGAGATTCTGCTGCAGTTGTTTTTTGTCTGTAAAGTTTGAGAAATGTTTGCTCGTGGAGTAGCCAGTTTGGAGAGCATCATGACACCCAAGGGGTTCTCCAGGCAAAATCTACCACTGACCCCAGGAAGAATCCCAAAATTTACTATTCCTCCAAAGTTATCCATGTCTCCTCGGCTGTATCGCAAGAAAGAAAAAGATGAGGACATGTATAAGCTGTTATCTCCAGAGAGCCCAGAAGAAGAGTCTCCTGGCCATCGGCCTCTCACTGGCTCACCAAGGATTTCTGCCAAACTTTGTTTCACCCCAAAGATGAAGCTGAAACGTCTGCAGAACTCTGACACAGAGGATCTTTCAGACCCTTCGACGTGTGCAGCCATGTCTCTGGAACACGTTGGAAAGGTCACCACACCTTATGGCTTCCGGACCTTGGCTGCCAGTCCCAGCGTCAGCCGGAGAGAGTCCTTATTCCACAAGCAGGGACGGTGTAAAGAAAGCAGAGAGCCGGTGGATTCCTTGGCTTCACCAACATCTTCAAATTCAACATTCAATTCCACAAGCAACAGAAACGGCTCCACTGGAAAGCTGCAAGATGACCCGAGAGACCGTTTCTCCCCTCGAAGATCCAAGAGAGAAGGTCTGGAGCTGCTCCTGAACAAACAATTGACTGTCTTGAGGAGTCTTACTCCCAAAAGAACGAACCCTAAACTAAAACTTAAGTTCTAGAAAGTAGCAACCGATATTAGCCTTAGTATAGCTTGCTGCCTGTTCTGTGCTTTTTGTACAAGGAAAACATTTTAAGTGTCAAATAAAAGTATTTTAATTCTAGTCTGTGAACACTTTTAGTCATTTACTAGTTTGTTTCTTCAGAGATGACGTAAAGCCACATTCACTTGTGTGCAGACATCCCAGACTCTGGTTGCTTGAATCTGTTTCAAGTATTAAAGGCAGAAGTTTCAGGGCTGGTTTTGTGCAAAAGTAACGTGTTCTATAAAATTAAGGAGAGGTTTTTTTTTTTTTTTTCCTTTTATCTCTATGTAAGTTTAAGACTCGTCAAGAAAATGAACATCGTCTAACTCTCAACTGCCTTTAATTCCAGCAAATTTCTTAATGTAGTATTTGCGCACACACAAGAGATTCAACAACGGAGATGTTCTACTGCTCTTCCACAAGGTGCTTGCAAGTTTCTGGACATGTCTTGAGGGACACCGTTTCTTACACCTCTTGTCTCATGCTACAGACATTGCCGTTTACAGCTCTGGCCACAGCTGCAGTCCTTACGCCTCCCTGCAGCAGGACTATGGCATGTTAAGGAACCCAGTGTTATTCAGAATCCCTAGAAGGGTCTCTTTACTGTCCTAAGTTATTGTAACTGACCTTTATTGCCTGCCACCTGTAAAACCGTAGATGTCTAAAGGACTGTTCCACAGGTGCATATGAAATAATTTATGGTTTATTGTGGAACAAGCATAACCTTGTTTAAACCCTTTCCAATAAAGATATGTAAAGTTTTTTTTGATTTTACAAAATTATCTTTATGAAACAGGGAAGCTTTTTTTTTTTAATCTCGAATGTCAAGTTGAATTTGTGTACGCATAACAGTGACTGTAAAATATGTATTTTAGCTGTATGAATGGCATATTTTGAGTTTGGATATTTAGGAAAGGGCCACTGGGCTAGTTTTGTTACACAGACCTGGCAACCCTGCACTCCTGGTAGTTGGCTTGCATTGAGAAAATCTGCATGCTAAGGAAAGTAGACATTCAATATGCAAACTAAAGAAATGGCAAATAATACTGGAGTGTTGGTAGTATGTTATTGAGGACAGCCAATAGGTTTGTTCTCATTTCATCAAGAATCCAAGACTTCAAACGTGACATTTTGGTTAGAAAACCAAACTTCTTCCGCCCTTTTTTATTAATATCATAGTCCTTTAACATAGTTACAATCTGTTTTTATGAAAATAAGTCAGTAGAAAGAATTCTTTAAAAAGTCCATCAAGTCGAGTCCTCCGTTTGTAGGTCCTGCTTTCATTTCAAACATGAGATAAAAACTCAGACCTCCTGTAAAGTCTCGGCTCCACTCTGAAGAGCCACGGCGTCCAAATCTTTATTTATGATGGGCACGGGGGAAAGGTCTGTTCAACATGAAAAGATAAAAGGCTTGAACCTGAACACCCCTATCTGCTTTCCACTATTCCAAAATGAACCAGTAAAATCTTCAATCAGTTTAAGATCCCTGTACTTCATGTTACAGTCTGGGTTCACTACCATCAGTGGTAATTGCTCTTTGAAGTATATTACCATGAATTTTTATGGGTGGGCCATTGGGGAACATTAAGTAACCCTCTCCTTTAAGGCAGTCTGTCTTGTTTGTACGTCTGTCAGTCTATGCCAGTCTGGATGTAGGTTCTCCAGGCTTAGCCACCCCCACTGCGCCCGTCCTCACACTTAACCAAACTCTCGAGCTTGAAATAGCCGAGGAGTCCAGTGGTTAGAGAAGGCAGAGACTCGTCTCCCAGGCTCCACTGCATTTGAGTCCAGAGAAAGAGTTGTGCCCCTACAGGAGGAAGAGTGTTTGGGCAGGCTGCCCCTGAGTGGCTGGAGCAGATGATTGGCAGGTAGTCTCCAGTGACGTCACAGTCGCAGAGGGGGCGTGGTTATGCTGGGCGTGGTTGGCGTGGAGACGAGGGTTTGTCCTCTCAGTCGCTGTCAGATCCTACTGGTTTCCGTTTTCTCTTGGAAGCTTTGGGTTTGGAATCCTCTTCCTCCTTGAGAGCAGTCAACAAAGGCCATTTTAAACATAACAATAATAATAAGAAGAATAAGAATATGGGTGCTGGCCTGAAGGCTTTCGTGATTATGTCATGTTGCGAGTGTGGGTTTACCGAAGCGCTGCTGGACGCGCTCTCCTCTTCATTGCTGGGTTGAGGAGCCGCACCCTTGCGGGATCGTGGCGAGGATGCTGGGGCTTTGCGTCGAGGTTTATGTTGTTTGGAGGAATCCTCATACTCCTCAGCTAATGAGAAAAGATCACTGAACCTGGCAGAAGAAAAGAAAACAGTTACGATGAAATAAGAAAAGACTGATAAAATAAATGATAATAATTGTGCTTTATCATGCAAAAAGCACACCTCATTTTGTGGGCCTCATCACAGCTGGCCTGAACATGCTGTAGGGCTTGTAATATGGGTGTCTGAGAAAAGACTGATACAACAAGAAGAACATCGTTTAAATCAATGTAAACAGACAACAAGGCTGAGTATTTAGTGGCATTTTATGGATTGTAAGCGTCTGATGTTGAACTCACAGTTGTTCTTGGTGTTGCTGAGATTGAGTCTCAAACTGTCCAGATGTTCCAGCATCTGTTCTAGGGTCAGCTGAGCCAGTTTACTGCTGGAGCTCCTCAGACTGCACAAAAACACAACACACAACTCAAATATGCGTCCTTTTAAAAATTTCACAACTTTTTTACAAGTTTGAGGTCGGTAAGATTTTTTTAAATGTTTTTGAAAGACTCTTCTGCTCACCAAGACTGCATTCATTTGACAAGAAACAGTATAAAAAAAAACAAACAAACAAACAAAAAAAAAAACAGTAATATTATGAAATTTTGAATAACCGTTTTCAAATATATATACACACACGTATAAATGATAAAACTTACAAAACAACAAAAACTAAATAAATAATGTCACATGACTTGAATTTTTTCCAAATTAGAGAATCATTTTTTCAATTCAGTAGATGCAAAATGTTTAGAGCAAATAAATATTTACTTAAAATAGTATTTTCCACATAATTATTCCTTGCATGAACACACAGAAGTGTGTTTAATCATTTATTTGAAGGACATTTAATAATAGATTTGTGAAATAAATCAAACCGAAGCAATATTGGCTATTTGCTACTGAGGTTTAAATAAGAGAAGCTGTTAAATATTTTGCCATCATATTTGCTAGTCATGACAACTGGCCCAATGGCAAGATCTTCATAATATTGGGTAATTTTACAGTATAAATATTTAAATGTATTTCATGTTTCTCCAGGGATACAGACCCTGCGTTCAATCCACTTGAATCTCATCCTTTGTGAGCTCAGCCCAGGGCCTTAAACACCCCACATCCATCTTTCAGTTCTGAGGGCTGAATATGTCATTACCTCTGTCGTTTACGGGGCATGTTGTTGTTCTTGATGAGCAGGGCTTTGATGTGCTCTCCCAGCAGGTCGTCGTGTTTCGCCGCCCAGTGCCGCAGGATGCTGGTGGTGAACTGATCCTCTTGGTGATAAGGTCGGCTCAGCACCATCTTCACCATCTCCTCACTCGGCCTTCAGCACGACACAGCAAAAAAAATAAATAAATTATGACTGCGTCCCACAGCAGACAAGATTAATAACCGTCTGTGTGGAAAGACTTACTTTTCTCTTCGTAACTGCAGCAGAAGGCAGGACAGAGCTTCTGGATGTTCTGTGAGTAGAGAGCAAAGAGGATTATGGGTGGACCGAGTATGCGTAGAGTGAAAGCGTGTCTATGGAGAGAGACGCTCACCCTTGTATTTGAGGTGCTGTAAAATGAGGATGATGCTCTCCAGAGGGATACTGTGCGCCAGGAAAAGCTGCCATGTGCTGTACTGCTCAAACGTTTCCCAGTCCAGAGACTGAACTAAAACACACAGATGCACAGAACAAAATTAGCTTTACAAAGCAATGAATGAATGTCTGCCACATTCACAGATAAACAACTAGATTTCACTCTAAAGCTTTTTTTAGCACAGACGTCTGTTTGACACTCACATCAGGGTGGAAAACTAACTTTTCCATTAAAAATCTATATTTATTATAGTTAAATGTGTTCATTGTCATATTATAAATAAACAGACGAAACAAACTAAGAATATTTACGAATTAGTTGCTTTTTAATGTATAAAAATCAAGACTTTTTTTTTTTTTTTTATATAGATAATATACAGAAAGTGAGCAAAGAACACCGTGATACATGTAACAGATTTAGTTACCCAAAGGCATTTTTTCCACCTTTACCTTGAATTTGGGAGGCATTTTTGCCTTAAGCCCCAATTCATTTTCCAACTTGGCGTTTGGTTTGTTAGGTGTAACTATGAAATTTGAACAGAGACTTGTGAGGTCAGCTTGAAAACTGCTGTAAACTTACTGAGGATGTTGAGGACTGAGTCTTTACGAAACATCACCAGATTACCCATCATCACGTGACACATCAGCTCCTGAAGCTGTGAGGTTAAAACAAGTGTAAGAGGTTAAAAGCGATTTGAAGAAAAAAAAAAAAAAAAATCAAAATGTAATCAGGGTTAAAGGGAAGTTCAGCCAAAAATAGGATTTTTTTCCCCCAGCACTCACCCTCGTGTCACACCCTACTTGCTATCCTAAATTAAATCTGATCATCTTTACAAACAAACTAATTTGTCTTTATGAACTTTCCAAAGCATCAAAGTTTTGCTTTGATGAAATCTCCCAGGTTTCATTAAACAGATCTTCATTTGTCTCTCAAAAGTGAAAAAGTCTCTTGGCTTTGGAATGACACGAAGTTGAGAACATTTTTGGGTCAACTTTCCATTCAAAGGTGTATATTTGAAACCTGTGCCGAATCAATGACAGCCACGATCATGTTGAGGAGCTCTCCACTACGCAAGGTCTCATCTGGGAACTGTACAGCATAGACAGAAAAAGTCAAACAAGGCTGTGAAAGCCTCTGTTGCAGGCACATGGTGTTGGAGTATGAGGTGTGTTACCTCTGAATAGATGGAGGGGGTTAGGTAGCACAGGAGCCTCACATCATCCTCCTGACAGGCCTTCATGTCCATCATCAAGCAGGTGTGCAGGTCTCCCAGAGCCGTGGCCTGAGCAAAGGACTCGTACAGGCTCATCTTCCCCGCCGCCGCTTTGCTGCAAAGACACACAAAACAGTCTACTATGCGCTCAGAGTAGGTCTGCATGATTAAATCGAAAGAAAAAAGGGACTAATGGCTTAGTGATTATCAAATTGCACAGGGTGGGATTTCATTAAATATATGCTCTGTATTCAAGGTTTTCACGGGTCTACTTGGATGCGAAAACCCGAGGTCCGTCCCGAAAGGGTTTGGGTCCAAAACGTCAAAGAGTGCCTCAGACATGGGTTGGGTTCAGTATTAGTGGCTTTTTCCAAATGGACCCGATAACCTAGTACACAGAAATCCTTCTTATAGATATGAGATCCATCAGGAAAAGCCACTCTCTTCATTACACTGCGTGTTCATGCAGGGCTTTTCTTTTTATGTGCAGAAGCCCTTTGCTGGAATGAGGTGAATAGTGATTCAATGATTTATTGGGCTATCAATTGAATTTTTAATCGATTTATCCCATTTATTTTTTCAATCCACTGGTCACAACTGAAAGAGAAACTCACAAATAACTTTTATCCATGAGGCAGGCGATAATATAAAGTAATAATAAATATGTAAATAAATAAAAGTAATGGAGCAGTGACCAAATCAGTCAGCAGAGCCGTGGCCTGAGCAAAGGATTTATAAAAAAAACAAAAAACAAAAAAATCACTTTATGCACATCAGGTTGGGATGATTTGTGTCAGGTACAGATTTTAGGACCCGAGAAGACCTCTACTCTGTTTGTGCCTGCATAAACGAAATTGACCCTTCGCAAAGACGTGCCCCCTTCGTTACTGTTGCTATGTTCGACAAGTCACGCCGCTCTTGCACCACACACTTGCACTCACGCAGTGAAAAATACAAATCCCAGAGCAAAGAGGAAACTGACAACGCGCCGACAGACAGGATAGAGCAGGTTACTTTAGGTATGAAACAAAGTCTCATCTTTCAAATTGTCATTTTTTAAAGAAATTCAAACAATAAATACCGTTTTGTGGCTCTTTAATGTGTCGTGCAGCGCCTCAGTTCAAGCGGCACGTGAAGTGATCATCTCTTCCTCTTTACTAGTTATAGCATGAAATAAACATGAATGAACATCAGAAGGTACTGCATCTTGTTTCACCCGTGGAAAGACGTCAAAACACACCATTTTTCAAGTTCAAGCCCACGACATTAATCTACTCTCCTGTCTGGTTTTTTTGTCGGACAAAAATGACAGATTCAGCGTTATCATTGGTCAGATCACCTGTCAATCAAACTTCCGGCAAAGGGTCAATTAACTCTCCATTCCAGCAGGTGGCAGTAGTCTGTATTTGTCATTCAAAAAGGGGAACCAGAATAGCTAAAATTGCTGAAAAAACAATGACGAGCCTTCTATGTTTGCCCTCTTGGGTGTGGTGTTTACTTGTTTTGTCACATCCGCTTTTCTTCTCATGTACTGCTTCGCTAAGCTGAACAGCCAATCAGAGTGAGCTCCATCAATGCCAGGCTTTGCTGGCAATTCAACATGCTCAATTGGCCAAAAAGCCATCGACAGGGTCAGTCTAGTGCTTAACTACAGCCTGACACTGTTAGACCATCAGCTTGGTGTGTCATGGCCTTAACAAAATAGAAACTATCCAATTGGCGATATCTCCTGTTGCTCATCACTTGTCACTTGGATGATATTATTTGGACTGTTTACCCTACCTAGCTTTGAGGTAGTAGAGCAGATGATAACCGATTTTCGGCTGTTTCTGGTAGAGCTCTGCGAGCAGGTCCAGCAGGACAGAGAATCCGCTGTTGTCCTCCTGCATTTGACACAAGTTCCTGAAGATCAGACAGACCGGCTTACACACGGACTCCTCCAATGACCTGCACACACAGAGCAACCCATTAGCCTCTTCATTAAGAAAAATGAACATTAGCGACAGGAAAACATGGAGGCGAATCAGGACACAATGCAGGCTGGAACCAAAGACATATATCTAACACTAACCACTAAATAATGTGCAAACCGAACAGACAGGAAGTCGAGAAAGAGAGAGAAACATACTCTTCTGTGATCTCCTCAGGCAACACATCTCCTCTGAAGTGACTCTTAAACAATTCAGCCAGACAGGAAGCTAGAGTAGACATCTGCTCTGAGTCAAAATCCTCCTGAAAGAGGACAAAAAAAAAAAGTGTGCATCATCAACCGTATTTAAAGCTCCGATTGAAATTTTCACCCTGAGCAAAGCTCACCTCTAAAATAAGATCCACGATTTCCTGCATGACCTCACAATGTGTTTCTGCGTCACTGAGAAAGAATCGCACAAATTGACACTCATGCAACTGGGATCTTATTATAACTGTAAAACATGTTATTAATCACGGGTCTCACCTTCCTTTCTGCAGCTGCAGAACCCTTTCTTTAAGTGCCTCGTCCAATTGGTCCACGAAAGGTGTGATGTCAGCAGGCTCGTCGATGTAGGTTTCCTTAAGCTGATGGAACCTGAACTCTCGTTTTTTACCTTGGGATAAACAAGGGTTCATATCATGATGGCACTGATATGAACTGAAAGTACAGAAGTGGGTCATGGGCATCATTTTGAGCCAGAGCCACTGATCTAGATTCTGTCACGATTGAATACTAAAGCAGAGAACATGTGCTCCACTCCAACAGAAGTAACGCTGTGAAGCAGAGACGTGAGGCCTGAGCTAAAATCTATCTGCCATTACGGCAAGCATCTTACCCTTGTTGTTCAGTTCTTCCTCATCATCACTGAAGGTAGCATCTGTGTTGTCATAGCAACCATCCTCCTTATCAAGCACATGATTGTCCATCTCCAAAGGAACAGATTCCTCCATTTTTACTACAAAAAAAAACAAAATCAATATTAAAACGTGTCCATAACTCAATTCCTTTCCACTGACTTTTGAGATTGTAAACTTTAAGTTTATAATCCTTGCTGGATCTTAATTTTAATATTTCAAACTACACTAGTGGATCTCAACCTTTTTCATTTTAATTTAAGGTCTAAAATATTTTATTGTCTAAAAACTGCTGGATTTAAAAAAGCCCCTGTAATCACAAATGAATAGATAAGTTGTAAATTCACTGGTAATATAAACTCCAAAAGACCAAATTCTGGAACTAGAGAAATTAATTATATGAATTATTTTATTTCATTGGATCAATTAAATATTCATATAATATTAATCAATATACATACTGAATAATATTTAATTATTTTGGTTTCACTTACTTTAATTTTACATTTGCTGTAACTAAAACAGTTTGAATCTGTGCAGCTTTTGTCATTACAGCAAATATCTCTGAGGGCCTTCAATATAGTCCTTGACAAAAAGTCAGAAATGTTGAGGACCACTATACACACTTCATATTTCTGCTAAAGCATTTATTTAGCAGAAATATGAAGTAGATAACAGAGTTGGAAGACTTAAATTTGCACGTTTTAGCATCACATTCACTGTCATTTATCCTGAATTACACAAAAATGCTCACAAATCCCTCTTCCTAACAAAAGAGGTTTATCAACATTAATATGCAAGTTTAGTGCATCCCAAATCATAGTATGTTGAAAAAAAAGAATGTCTGTTTTTGACTGGCAATGAATCAGTGGTGTGGAGCTCTGACCTTCAGTGGGCGGCGAGGGGGAATTGCAGAACTCTGGGAAGCGTTCTCGCAGCATAGAGCGCAGCTCACGGTCCAGTTTAGGGTTGTCAAACAGAGGTGCTAGGTGACTGAGAGAGCAAGAGAGAGCGAGAGAGAGAGTGAGAGAGAGAGAGCGAGAGAGAGAGAGAGAGAGAGATAGTAGGGATCATTATACTGAAAGCATCTCTAAATCTGCACATCTGATTTGTGATCTGTATGAGAACAAGCTAATGAGTGAGAGTGTGTGTGTGTGTGTGTGTGTGTGTGTGTGTGTGTGTGTGTCTGTTAAACTCACGCCAGAACTCTCTTCTCCATGATGAAGTTTAGAGAGTTGAAGACGCCCTGCCGCACTTGACCCTCAAGAGGAGGGAAAAAGTTTGGGATGATCTGAAGTGGAATAAAATAGCAGGTTAACCCAAGATTTGAAAGACTGGAATTCATAACACACAGAACTTCCTCTGTAAATTCCTCTTGTTTTCCCACAAACACGGTTTTGGTTGCATAAGTAAATTTTTTTTTTTTCACTAGGACTTTACAATAAGCTTCCATTTGTTTGCATTAGTTAACTGGATTAGCTAACAAGTAACATGAACAATGAACAGCTGTATTTAAAAAAAAAAAAGAATTTTTTTTTTTTTTTAAAAAGTCAACAACACTTTTATAGTGAATATAATCTATATTTTCTATTATTGTCTGAATATACATATTTCTGTATGTCTTTGTCAAAAAGATGACAAAATTACTTCTAAAGCATGTATCAATCTTAGTTAATGATTTCATGTTAATTTCAACATGCACAATAAATTGTCTAAACCTAAAGTTGTATTAATAATGCTATAATAATGTTAATATTTAATGGACCTAAGCAAACATGAACTAACAACAGTTGTATTTTTATTAATTAATGTTAACAAGGATTAATAAAAAAACTGTAACTAATGCATTGCTTATTGTTAGTTACCACAGTAAGTAATGTTAACTATTACGATCTTATTGTAAAATGTTATTTCAAATGGAAAGTTATGATACTTTGGGAAAAAAAAGAAAAGAAAAAGAAAAAAAAAAGAATATTCTTTAGAATAATGTGTATAGATGAACTTTGCACCATAATACCTGTATAATTGGATCCATTTTGATTTGATGTTGTTTTAAATTGTATATTGGTTAAAAAAACAAAACACACTTCTGGTAAATTCTGTATTATTGGCCATTACTCTCACTACTGTGTATGACATTAACAAGCTCTTAGATACAGTAAGAACTGAGAGAGAGTTTCTCACTCGACACATGAAGTCCAGTAGTGTGGCTGTTATAGCAGGATGTGGTTTCATGGAGTGATGCATCACCAAAATGGCTGGCTCTGAAAAAACAAGAGTCCGAAAGAGAGAAACAGAAAGAGAGAGATATCAAAGGAAAATAAAAGCAGCGCATCAGTGACTGAGTGAAGGCAAAGCATGTGGTTTGTACACGTCTGTTTCCAAAGTCAAATCTAAATGGCACAATTAATGGCTTCCTGCCTCTCTTACCGATGTTCATGATGCTGTCTTTCTCTGGGCTGAAGAACAGCCAGTCGTAGAACAAGGCCAGTTTGGCATTAGATGCAGCAACATTAGACTGCAGAGAGAGACAGATTGATTGATATGGAATCCAAAATGACAGCCAGAAAAATCTTATAAGTCGAAGGTTTTTAGTATTTACTTACCGTGCAGGTAGTCAGGAGCCATCCAATGATCGCCCAGCGCGGCAGAATGTCAGAACTCAGCACTTCATTGGATGGATGAACCACACCGCATATGTAGCGAATGAGGTCACAGCGCAGCGACTGGCTTTCAGCTGTGGACAGATACTGCCGCTGAAACCAGTCCTGATAGCGCTTCTGCTGGCCAAACCGAACCTGCAGCCAGGAAGAACAAGAGTTTTTGGCTTTCAAGTCATAAACGTATTGTGGTTTCAGTGTGTTTGTGTGCATTTACCCGTGAGGTCATGAACAGCAGCTTGGTCTCCATGTCAGGGGTGAGTCGACACGCCAGAAACTTGCGTGAGGTTCTGGAGGTGAGGAGCTGCAATATACCTGCAGCAGGACGGGACAAGACAGACCAATTTAATAACACAGACTTTACTGTGCATACTATTCATGTCCAAAACTGATGCATTACTGTAGAAATTCTCTCCCACACACCTGTGAACTGTGGGCTAAGGGTCTGTGGATTGTGCAGCAGGTCTCTCCACAGCAATTCCAACTCAGGAATACGAGCCACATTCTGTAAGAGTCTGACTAGATCCCTCCCGATGATAAAACACTCCATGAACTGTTAAAACACAAAAACATAACAATTTAAAAACATGAAATACCACTGAATGGCAACAAAAGATGAAACAGTAACAACAGCAATAACATCTGTAATGTGTAATAAAACACAGAGAAAAAAGTTTTATGCATTAGAATTTGAGTGGAAGGAAACCTATTATTTTGAACTCTCTATTAGTAAAAATGTATCACGATTTCCACAAAAATATTTAAATTTAACATTGATAATTATAAGAAACGTTTCTTGAGCTGCAAGTCAGCATATAACAATGATTTCTGAAGGATCATGTGACACTGAAGACTGGAGTAATGATGCTGAAAATTCAGCACTGCGTCGCAGAAATAAATTGTTCCTATTAAATTGTAATAATATTTCACAAAATTGCTGTTTTTCCTGTATTTTTGAAAAATTAAAAAAAAAAAAATCTTACTTACCCTAAACTTTTGAACAGTAGTGTATATTATACATTTAAATATTTAATTTGTTTACCTACATGTCATATGACCATTATTTCATTATCAAAATCCCTGTTAGTTGAAGCCCCAGTGCACTAAAAGACCAGGCACACTTACATTAGGTACGTACAGTCAATTTTGATTTCATGGTGTCTATAAATCTGTTGAATAATTGCTGGCAGCCCAATTTAATCACAGCTGGTTCAAACCCAAGTCACAAGTTAAATCCCAAGTGCTCTCTAGGGAACTGCTGACCCAGATACAGACATCACAATCCTGCTTTAGTGCCCTTGAGCGAGACACTTCACCTCCGCCGGCTCCAGGGGGGGGCGCCCTTGAAATTAGTCTATGGTGAGTTGCTCGGAATAAAAAGTATTTATCTTTCTTTTCATTCCTGGCCTTTTTTGCTTTTTATACAGATAATGGAATTAAGTTGTGATCCAGATGAAAAGTTTTGCATCATGCGTGATAACCACATCCCATCTACACAACCAGTCAAAACTCAACTCCATGAGGTGCATCCTGTATGATACAGTACAGTATGATATAGAACAGAGCCCATACTTGAGGAAGAAAAAAAAAAAACACCTCCTCATGCAATTTGGTGCAGTTGCTGATATTTATATGGCCAAAAGTAAGATGAAATTCTGTAGCTCCGTAGTCTTTATTGTGGGGGTCAAAACACGTTAACACACTGCAATGCAATGATGATTGAGAGATGAACAAATTAACATTATATGGATAATCAAGTAAACTTAAATTGCTTCAGTCCAGCGAGTGTTCATCTTGAAATATGAACAATAAAGAACTGTTTTCTACATTTACTTCATAAAAATGATTAAAGATTTCACAGTAAAAAGACATGTGAGGTTTGAACTATAAATCAGATGACAGAAGGCATGATGTAATAGATTGTTTACAATAGGAGTTTCATAAGGTTTGATCATGTTAAAGATTTACCCTAGCAATTTGCATATCAAATATGATACAGTAGGCTTTATTGGGTTAAATGATTAACACAGACACAAACAAAAATTCCTCAAAAATACTTGTACGTCATGTAACTAAAAACATGCACACAAAAAAAAGAAACACTGTGTCCAGAACTGAAGTCTTTCCAGTACTCACCCTCTCTCTGAGCAGACCGATGCAGAAGTCCACCTCTCTCTGTCTGAGGGGCAGCAGGTTTGACGTCCCGTGGTCCACTATGAGTCTCAGGTACGTGTACACAGACATGGCCACCAACATCCCGCTTTTCAGCACCCACTCTCTGTCCATCACACAAACACATTCAGAAAGCTGCCAATAAACTCACGCTGGTCAATTTGCATGGACGTAGTTATCGCCCACAGTGCATGCTGTTCGACTCAAAACTTCTCACCTCTGCTCCACTAAGATGTCCAACACGTTCTCTGCCAACCACAGGTTTTTGTTGGAGATGTCTCCCCCTGCAGATTGACGCAAGTTAGACACATGATGTAGGGATACACTGTAAACGTAGCATGATTTGCATCTGTGTGTGAACGCACCAGCGATCTGTTTCATGAGCGTCATGAGAACCCCATCTGCTCCAATGACTCCACTCTTCACCAGCTCTTTGACCAACCACACCAGCTGCCCACATACACATAAGACACGACGTCACCAGCATGTTACTGTTAAATTCAGTGTTGTGAAACGACATCAGACAGGAGCCCACCTGTGTACGGCACACGTCCTGAAGCTTGAGGAACTTCTCCATAAGGATCTGGTTGATTTTGATGAGCACCACATTCATACCGTCCCGATTCACCAACGTCAGGTCTCTGTAGCACTGCAGCACACAATACTATGTAAATGGTGGGATTCTGAGAGAACGGTGTGAGTAGAAGAGCTTTCTGTGGTACATGTATGTATGTGAATAAGATCTCATGTACGAAGCATCAACATACCCTCTGTGCTTGTGGGGACTCTGTGAGCAGAAGCGTGAAGAGACCCAAACAAACCTCCTCATGCTGCTGTGGACCCTTACACACCTGAACACACACATTCCCATTAAACATCATCAAATTGTTTTTGAATCTTATTTTAGGCCTTTTATCCACTTTTAATGATCTCAAATTTCAAGCCAGTCATGAATGAAATGTTGAAGAGGAGATAGGGGAGTTGGATCAAGAAATTACAGGTTGCAAGCCAGAATTGATCCTATGTACCTCTCCTGAGCATCAAAATTCAACATGCATTAACCAGCAGCCAGAAGGCCTTGGCTAAATGTCATGCTATTTTTCTCTCTGATAAAAAACTGTTTATTGAGCAATAAATCAGCATATCAGACTGATTTCTGAAGAATCATGTGACACTGAAGAGTGGAGTAATGATGCTAAAAATTCAGCTTTGATCACAGGAATAAATTACATTTTAAAATGTATTCAAATAGAAAACAGTCATTTTAAATTGTAATAATATTTTACATATTACTGTTTTTATAGAATTTTTGAACAAACAAATACAGCCTTGGTGTGCATAAAGAGACTTCTTTTTATGTAGTAACTGTTTTATAAAATAATTTTGACTGCGTCACAGCTAAAGTAGGATTTCCAGTATGTGCCAAAACAAAACCTTTTTGCCACAGCTAGATTCCCAATACAGTGAAGCATATTACTGCTTAAATTTGGATTTCCTAAAGTATAATAGGCTGGACCTCCACATTATGAATAGCAAAGGAGAGGGCAACTACTGTTTCACATGAATTACATGTGTAGGATAACATGGTTCCCACACCTTTTGACCAGTGAATTTTGATTCATTTACAGCTGAATGATAATCAGCACAAAAAAAAACGGATTTTAAAATAAATGTAAAAAACACAGCATATGTCTGTCAAGTAATAGATTTAAATTACCATATTTAGCATACAAACGTCAACAATAAGAGTCAACAGATATCTTAAAGTTATGTGGACATGGTGTTGTCTACACAAGCACTCAAAAAGAACAATATATAGGTGACTAAACATTTTCAAACAGAGCAAATCTAGAAAAAAAGTCAATTCTACAGTCTTTTTAGCATTTTACAAATTTACACGACTTTACCAGGCCTGCAAAAAAAAAAAAAAAAAAAAAAAAAAAAATCTAAATTTTAAAATTCCATTAGGTGTTATAAAATTCATATCATAAGTGGGTGTAAGTTATTATAAGAGGGTGTAACTGAGACACTCACATGAGCAGTGAGAGCATCATTGGCTTCCCGCTCTGACAGTCCATTGGTTATAGATGTGGTGATGCTCATACACCTCTCCAGGCGCTGAAACACACACACACACACACACACACACACACACACACACACACACACACACACACACACACACAGGTGAGTACAGAGCAATATGCATGCATGCCAAAAACACCAAACAACAAAATAACACTGCAAATCCCAATAACAGTTCATGCATGAATAGTCTAATCTCAATTAAAGGCATGACTGCATCAATTTTTAATACCTTCCCCAGCAGATGGAGAGTCACTGACACCATCAGCTGTCATTTAGGACATGTATGACATGATAACATCATTGAACGTTCAGCACACATCATGTTTACACCGCTGCCTCAACTCCTTCCTTTATATTTGAATCAACAAATAAGACAATAACAGACTACAAAAGCCATCCCTGCAACTATCAGTCCTGTCCTACAAGTCTGATAGTGTCAACTTCTCCATTCTGCTCGTCCTTTTGTTATTGTACTTAGTTTCCCCCGTGTTTTTCTTCGCAAATGGGTGCTGTGAAGGACGCACTGACACGTATGTTGACGGCCGAAGCGAATGAGTCGATCCCTACCTCCTCCAGCTCATCTTTGGCGTCCAAGCTGGTGGACACCAGAAGGCGACCCTGCGCTTTACCCTTAGCCGGCGAGGGCTCCATCTCCTCCCGCCTCGCTGCGCCCACACACACGGGACCTGACGGGGGTTTAGGGCGCTGTTTGAAACCCGTCCCTCACTGTTTCCGTGGGTCTGGGGGCTTATGAACTAGTTAACCCTCTCTCCGCCCAGTCCTAGGAGCCTACAGTGTGTTTACGACTCTTAATTCGCCACCTTCAAGCGACCACTCCAGTGTTTCTACAGTGTCCGACTGTAACAATTCAACTTCCGCAGGGCATGGTGGCTTAGCGGAAGTGTTCCGAACGCGGAGTGAAGGCGGAGCGGAGCGACTCATTTATACCAATCGCGTGCTGGGTATTTTGATTGACGTGGCAGTTGGCCAATCACGGCGATGGCACTGTCAGCGAGACCCGTTAGACAAAAAGAAGCCCGTGCAACTTGACAAGAACCCTGCTTCTGTGTAAACATGTGGGTATAAACTCAGACAGACAGTAAACTATAGGGTTGGAGTGAAGCTAATGAAACCTGGATAAATGTGTACTGACCTTTAAATGTGGAAACAGCAGACATTTTGTCGTATTGGGGCTCTCAACAAGAAAAAGCAATATTATTCGAAGATTTAAAAACGTAAATTTTTTTTTTAAAAACCGTAATAACAAAAACAACAACAATAATCGTTATTTTATAAGTATTACTTTATAATTAGTTATAATTGATAATAATAATAGACTACATTCATTGTAATTAAGTTTTGTTTTACAATTATAAAATTGTAATTCGAAAATTATGATTATTATATTAAAATACAATCAATTCCACATATCACTGCTTACTAAGAAAGCTAATTTCTGGCACTTGTATTTTTCATAAATATATATTATATGCTGTTATTTCTGTTAAATGATTTTATTTATGCAATTAAGTATTGCTGAAAAGCCATTATATAGGCAATAAAATGTAGCATATAATACATTTTAATGACAGATATGTTGTGGAAGATTACTTTATTAGTGTTAGATATTATTTGATATATATATATATATATATATATATATATATATATATATATATATATATATATACAGTTTAAAGCGTATAGTCTTCTCAGTTTACTCATTTTCAATATGTTAATATATATATATATATATATATATATATATATATATATATATATATACAATAATACAATGTTTTATATATATTCAATATGATTCAATATTAAAATACATACATTACGATATACAAGTAAATATATTGTCACATATTTTTCAATATATGAAAAGCAGCAATTCCTTATTTAATATATTAACACAATATATTATTCTGCATATTTTCAATATACAGTAAACATTTGTTGATCGTTAATAAGTAAATATATTTTAACAGTAATACTTAAACAGTAAAACAATCGATACATTTAAGAAACTGCAAAAAATGGAAACTCCACACGGCAATTTACCCCAATATAAATGGTCTCTACCTGCCAAAATATAATTGAACAGTGCTAATATAGCCGTGCTTACCTCTTAGATGCATTATTCTTTAAAAGGCTGACTTTGTGAGACAAATACCACATTACTGTACACCATTAAAAGCACAAGAATTAGTGAAGATGGCTCAGTGTTTTTAATGTGTTTATTTTTACATAATCCCCCTCCCCTCAAACATAAAAAACCCACAATAATCAATTTAAACTTCACTTAAAGACTTTGTAGTAATGTATACTAATATCCCCCACAGACCCAGCTATTCAAACCACACATAGAGGACAGATTAATCAATACAATTCATTCATGCCCTCCTAACAGAGCCGCTGCTTAAAGACTGTATACATCTGACATTATCAATCAGGATCTCATGACACAGGACGTCTGCTGTCACGTCCACATGCTGCATTGCTACAGTTTGACTGACAGTTGTCACAGCAGAAGATAAGTGATGTGGAAAAACACCACGTTTATTTACATCTGGCCCAGACATTCACGTTTATTTCAAAAATAGAGCAGCGTGATTAACAAAGCTTTTAATGCCACCAGATAATCGTTGGACTGTTTCCATCTCAGGATGTACTGTATGCAGTCATCAGCACAGGAAGTGGATCAAAGATTGTACTAAAATGTAACAGCCATCCCAGAGGACTCTGACCCGGTGAGATTCGATGGCTCAGCAGCTGTCATCGCAGCAGGGAAAGTTTCTGTCCACATCCTCATTATCTCAGCTTAGACACAGGGAGGTGAACTGACACCTTACAAAACACCAGAATCTGTGAAAGTTTTCCGAATGGGGGAGGAATATGGGATTTTAAACTTCATGCTGGATGGAATTGGGTGTAGCTGAGATTTTGTCGTGTGCAACAGGAAGCTGTTAGTTAGAAAGTTTCATGTTATCAGATAATACCGAGTACACATTAATGTGAAATGTTTGATGGTGGTTCAACTTTGCAACATCCAAACCTAACAAAGGTATTATGCATATTGAAAACATAACTGTTCCTGCTCTTGTTCACATTCATTGCATTCTGAAGAAACAAAACTATTTGTTTACATGGTTGAATTACTATAATTGTAAGGTTCCAGCTACGGTTCATGTTTTTTGTATGCATAATTGTTAGAAATGTGGAATTTTAGGGAAAAAAATTGAAAAATAAATAAAATGGCAGCAGCTTTGACTGGAAGGAAGTACACATTTTACTGTTTGCATCATTGCCAGTGCTATTTTATTAAAGCTGTGTGTCACATACTTATTTTGTTCTTCAATATTTTGCAAAATAGTATAGAAATGATGATATAGAGGTATTTTTGACACGGTCTACACTACTGGTCAAAGGTTTGGGGTTGATAAGATGTGATAAGTCTCTTTATGCTCACCAAAGCTGCATTTGTTTGATCAAAAATACAGCATACTGCAATATTGTGAAATATTATTACAATTTAAAATAACTCTTTTCTATTTGAATATAGTTTAAAATGTAATTTGATGCAAAGCTGAATTTTCAGCATCATTATCCTTCAGAAATCATTCTAATATGCTTATTTGCAGATTTCAAGAAACATTTCTTATTATTATCAATGATGAAAACCATTATGCTGCTTAATATTTTTATGGAAACTGTGACATTTTTTTTTTCAAGGTTCTTTGATGAATAGAAAGTTCAAAAGAACAGCATTTATTTGAAACAGAAATCTTCTGTAACATTAAAAATGTGTTTACTGTCACTTTTTATCAATTTAATGCATCCTTGCTGAATAACAGCATTCACTTCTTAATTTTTTATATATATTTAATTCAAGCACACGAACGGATCCAAGTGGAATCTGAGAAATCACAAATTAAATCCTAGTGGATAAAATCAAGTTCCATCTGGAAATATCTCGCATTCTTGAAGTTAAAAGTGTTGGTGTTTCTTGATGACAGTAAGGGGAAAGTAAATCCTGCTATTAAATGAAGACAAGAACATCCCTGTGCTGGTTTCTCCGAAACACTATTGCAACATCAACACATGTGGATTTCTGTAGGGAATACTCTTGAGATCTGAGAACAAAAATCCTTCATTGCACATTTCTATGCTTTCTTAACCATACTTGCCATTTATTATTATTTCTCTTCTGTGCGTAACTTGTATCTATGGTTCAAAACCCTCTGCTGACTGGATCAGTTTTGGCAGATAGAAGAGATCTGAACTGACCAGCATCCCAGAGGAGGAATCGAGAACATTTTGCATGGGTAAAAAACTACAGCACTGTGTCTCTGTGTGACCAATAACATGAATAACAACAAACGGACCCAGAGGACTCCTGATGACTGCATAAAAAAATCTGGACAAAGACCTATCACGACAAAACAAAATACGAGACCCGTAAACACTCAATCCGGTCACACTGATGGTGTGTTATGGCATCTTTCATTTGTCTAAACCATTCTGCTCAAGTATACTTTTTCCTTTTGAGTTTGCTTGGCAAAAAAGTCACAGCTAGATTCCCATGAAGCAATAGCGTGAAGCTTTTGGGAAATGAAAGATGAACGAGACCAAGTTTTGAAACATTACTTCATCCCGGTGTCCCACACTGTCCCAGTACTTGTTTAGATGCGTTTGTTTTGTTCTCTCCTCTCTGGTGCATTGCTCTTTCTCTCTGTCTGTCAGTTTTTAGGCATTATCGGAGCTGATTTCTCCTAGCAGCCAGTACGTCCTCATCCGTCCCTTTCCCTTCATCTCCACATCTCCCCTGAGCTCCAGCTGGAAGCAGTTGAATTCCTGCAGGACGGCCTGTGTGGCCTCGGAAACATGGATCTTCAGGGCTGATGGAAGGAGAAATTAGTGTATAGTAGATGATGAAATAATCACACACACTCTTTTCTCTGCATTTCTTTCCCTCACTGTGTCATTTTAGTTTGCATAAAATTAAATAACATATAATCAACCTTAAATACTGTGACTAAAGTTCATTATATTATTATATTGCTAGAAGAATAAATACAACTTAGAATTTCTTATAATAAATTCTAGTTGATGTAAATTAAGCTGCACAAATTGTTTATTCAAAAACAGGCACTGTTTTAATGTCCGAACTAACAGCACATTAATACACTGTACAATGTAAAAAAAAAAAAAAAAAGGAAAAAAAAAAAAAGTTGAGCCAACTTAAAATTTTAAGGCAACCAGCTTCAGCAGATTTTTGAGTTCTCTCAACTTCTTGTTTTTAAGATTATACAACAAAAATTTGAGAATCTCCCACAAAAATAATTTGAGAAAACTCAAAAATCTGCTGAAGCTGGTTGCCTTAAAATTTTAAGTTGGCTCAACTTTTTTTTTTTTTCCTTTTTTTTTTTTTTTTTTACAGTGATGACCAACTACATTTATATATTCAGAAATGGCTTTTATGGTAAATTAAAATATACTTTAATGTCATTTTTATTAAAGTTTCTATGTCATGTATTTAAATATATTAGTAATTACACATCTGTAGTTAAGAAGTAGCAATTTAGTACGTTTAAAATATATTAACGTTAAATTTAATATCAAATAACACAGTACAGTTACAATTATAATCATGTACTTTAAGTTCACTTAAGTTGCTTTTTATTTAATTAATATTTCATTATCTCTATGTACAGTTTTTTTTTTTTAAATGTTTTTATAAATATATATTTCTGAGGTTTGAAGTACACTTGAAGTGCATATTGAATGCAATAAAGCAAACGTCTCTTTCTCAAGGGTTTCCAGGAGTTCCAGCATGGCATTTTATACATATCATTTTTTTTGTACTGAAATAAATGCTTCTTTAAATGCTGCTGTTTATGACTATATCATTATACTATATTTATATTATTCCCGAATGTTTTACCCACAGTTTTACTCAAAGTTCAATCAAGTGACTCACAAATGCTCATTCAAATGACTCATCCAAAAGATGCAGTTTTTACATGCAAAGAGGTTAGCCAATCATAACTGAGATCATTTACATATAGAAGGCATGAAGATGCAGTAAAAAATGGATCAATTCCATATGTAAGAAAGAGGGTGCAAAATGATCATTTTTAGCTACACTACTGTTCAAAACTACCATTTGGGGTCATTAACATTTAAAAAAATATATATATTATTCAGCAAGGATGCATTAAAATGGTCAAAAGTGACAGTACAGACATTTATAATGTTACAAAAGATTTCCATTTCAAATAAATACAGTTCTTTTGAACTTTCTATTCATCACAGAATCCTGTAAAAAATAAAATAAAAAATAAAAATAAAAATAAAAATAAAAATAATAATAATAATAATAATATATATATATATATATATATATATATAATATGTTTCCTCAAAAATAACTGTTTTCAGCATTGGTATAAAATAATAAAAAATATATATTTATAGAGCATCAAATCGGCATATTAGACTGATTTCTGAAGGATCATGCGACGGAGTAATGATGCTGAAAATTCAGCTTTGCATCAAAGGAGTAAATTACATTTTAAAAAATATTAAAATAGACAACAGTTATTTTAAATTGTAATAATATTTCACAATATTACTGTTTTCCTGTCATTTTTGTTCAAATAAATGCAGCCTTGTTGAGCATAAATGAATTATTTCAACCAACCACAAATCTTTAAACAGTAGTGTTACAGTACAACTGTTGTGGTGCAAGAAACCGTGGCATTATACATATACATTATAAATGGACTTCAGGGAAAAATAAATGTCACAGACGTGTGGAATACAACCCTTTCAAAAGTCTGGAGGCGCCTCACCTTCTCCATTGGATTCCATGCGTGAAGCTGTGTTGACGGTATCGCCAAACAAACAATACCGAGGCATTTTCAAACCAACCACCCCTGCACACACGGGGCCTGGACACATGAAAACACACACCCACACACATATAACCATCAGTCAAAGCGCCCCATTAGTCAGCCATCAACAAACAGATATGTTCTCAGAGAGGCCAGACTGCTCTGTGCTGTATACTTGTACTCTATTAAACACTTTCATGACCCGTGATCCTCACCGCTGTGGATGCCGATGCGTAGGCGGAGCTGCTGGTCGGGTCGGTGGCGGATTCGAAAGGAGTGAACGGCTTCCAGCAGAGCCAGAGACATGCGGGCGATCTCCCGTGCGTGCAGTTTCCCGTTCCTCACAGGAAGGCCTGACACCACCATGTAGGCGTCACCGATGGTCTCCACCTGGGGGCGCCACACAAAAACACATCGTTTGGCTCAGTGCAGTGATGGGCAGAGACTGTGAGAAACATCTCAGCCACTTAAAAGGATACTTCTTAGTTGCTTTCTTCAGTTGAACACAAAAGAAGACATTTTGAAGAATGTGTGTAACTGAACAGTTGACGGTAGCCATTGACTTCAATAGTACAGAAAAAAATGCAATGGAAGTCAATGGCTGTTTGGTTGCCAACATTCTTCAAAATATCTTCTTTTGTGCTCAACAGAAGATAGAAATTCATACAGGTTTGAGAAAACATGAGGGTGAGTAAATTATGACAAATTTTCATTTTGGGTGAACTATCCCTTTAAGCTAATCGAGCACTTGTGTTGTTGAACAGGGAGTGAATGTAATGACTATCTGGAATTACCTTGTACACGTCAAAATTATCGATGATTGCATCAAAGCAAGTGTAGAGATCATTCAGCAGCGTCACCACCTGCAAATCAACAAATAAATCATTTATAATTCAATACTGCACTCACGATTGTCAGAGTAAGAAAAAAACAAAAATGAAATTAGCCTATAATTTTTTGTGTGCGTATGTTTGAGGAGCGTTAACTGAATTACCCCTTTACAGAGGGTTTCTAACCTGCATCGGTGTGCTTTCGGCTGATAATGCGGTGAAGCCCACAATGTCACTGAAGTAGATGGTGACTGAATCAAAGGCTTCTGCCTGCACCATCTCACCCCGCTTCAGCTGCTCAGCCACCGAGCTGAAACAAAACACACAAACAAACACACAATCAGATACAGCCTCGTGCCAGTGAGAAAAATGCCTTTAGTTGAAGAAAAAAAAAAACATTGCACATAACATAGTATGAATATTTTAAACCAAACAATTGAAAAAAGTTTGGGGTTGGTAAAATCTTTTAATGTTTTTGAAACAAGTTTCTTATGCACATTATCGCTGCATTTATTTGATAAAAAATACAGCAATATTGTAAATTAATATTAATGTGTCAAATAATGGTTTTCTATTTGAATACATTTTAAAATGTAATTAGTGGAGTCAAATGATTAATCGCATCCAAAATAAAAGTACAGTATATGTGTGTGTGTATTGTGTATATTTATTATGTATATATAAATACAGACACATACAGCATATATTTTGAAAATATTTACATGTACAGTATTTACATTAGGGATGGGAAGATTCCCCCGATTCGCTCGGTGCATCGGCATAAAAAGTTAACGATGCGATGCATCGGTTTAAAAAGTGTGCATCGGCTACAATTTGTCATTTATATCGCGATGCAACATTTCTAACATATTTGCAGTCAAAATCGATTTATTCATATATATTCACCTCTCTAAACTGTTCTCTCATCACTGCTGCTGCTGTGTGAATATGACGAATCATAACACTACGGAGACCCGAGGAAAAACGGGGATTAAAGTCCAAAACCTGACTTGAAATAACCTAACAAATCAATCGGGGCTAAAGCGGTTCCATAAACGACAAATTAAATTCACACAATCTCATTAATTTGTGCACGCTTATTCTTAAGCAGCCCATGTCGATCAGGGATCAAATTGATCCATCATGGCAAACAGCGAATATATCTGCTGAACATGACACAGATCTGAAACGCATCGTATTTTCTCTTAACTCTCTTCCCTTTTTCTGACCCATTTCAGGTCTTAAAGTCTCTACTAATGGCTAACGAGTTGAATCGGGTGTGTTAGATGAGGGAGACAGTGCTGTGCTGCTCCAGGACAGTTTGGAAAACCATTTCAGAGACATGTGCCTCGTTTCAAACGCAGGAAGTTCCGGGTAAAAATCTGTCCCTCAAAAGTACCTGCTCGCGAGGTAGTACTTTTTCCAAAGGTCCGAAACTTTCGGGGGTGGGACTTGAGCTCTGAACATGCTGACTGGTTGAGTTCACGCAGTATTGTATTTCAACCACCTTATTCGCATAATTTTCAAAATACTACTTTTACTGTGTCATGAAATGTAGTTTTTTTTAAGAGTATTTCAGGTGAGAATGTAGTTGTTTAAAACTCAAATCTACGGGTTAATTAATAAAGACAGCGCCTATTTGCAGAGGTGGGTAGTGACGAATTACATTTACTTCGTTACATTTAGGCTGCTTGAGTAAATTTTTGGCGTAACTAATACTTTTAGAGTATATTTAAAGATGGGTATTTTTACTCTTATGCAAGTACATTTTTAGTGAAAAAACAGTACTTTTATTTCTCCTCTCGTTACTTTATCTTAATGCAATACAAGTTTAAAATGCTTTAATTTATTCCAAACGAGCCATCTACTTTTCACTGGGCAATGAGCGATGCCCATTCGTGAATGATTCATTCTTTTGAGTCAATTCTGTTCAAAGGCTTGATCAAACCAGTTGGCAGCATCAAGAACATCAAGAGCCTTGAAGACGTGGCTTTGGATCGATCTACAGTCAATTGAAAGCAAATCTGCAAAGGCTTTTGTTTGCTAGCTATGAAGATCTTAGATGAACACCGCGTGTGCTGTCTACGGTTCCACAGGTATAGATAGGCTACATTCGATTACAGTAGGCTACACGATACCACTATGACATTACCAGTTTGTTTTACATGTATCTTATACATTAAATGCAATGTATAATTTATACATTAAATAAGCTGTCACAAAGTATGAAATGAACACCCGCCAAACCCGCGTTAGCTCTGCCCAGCGGAGCTCCACACGATCAGCGGGTGCTCAGTGCTCATGTTTCCCGATGAGAGCAGCCTCAACTAATATAAACATAACATATTTTTCTTAAATATATACATGCATGTGTCTGTATTTATATATACATGATAAATATATACAGCACACACACATATATTATGTAAACAAAAAAACTTATTTTGGATGCAATTAATCGTGATTAATCGATTGACAGCATTTATATTCATATAATTTATATCATATATAAATATATTTAATATATAAACGTAACATATCTTTCTTAAATATATAGGCTACATGCGTGTGTATATTTATATATGCATAAATATACACAGTACACACACATTATTATGTAAAAAAAGCTTTATTTTAGATGCGATTAATTGCGATTAATCATTTGACAGCACTAAATGTAATTTATTCTTGTGTTGCAAAGCTATATGCATCATTATTCCAGTCTTCAGTGTCACGTGATCCTTCAGAAATCATTCATCATGCTGATTTGCTGCTCAAGGAACATTCTTATTATCAATATTATTATCTTATTATCAACTATTGTGGAAACAGTGATACTTTTTTCAAGATTCTTTGATGAACAGAAAATTTGAGTTTATATAAAAAGTATTTATTAGAAATGCTGTGTAACATTATAAATATCCTCACTTTGGAAATCTGTATCTGCCATACACACCAATAAATAAATAAATTACAAGCAAATTGCGGATATTTTCTCACAATTCTGACTTTTTCCCCCACAATTTTTAGTTTATTTCTTGCAATTCTGAGAACTGCAAAAAAAAGTCCAAATTATGGTACAAAACAAGAACTGTGAGATGTAATTTGAAATCATACGTATTCAGAAAGTCATAATTATATCTTCAGAGAAAAAAAAAAGGTCAGAATTGCGAGACGTAAACCTTAAAAATTGTGACTCACTGTGGGAGGATCTGATAGAGCAGAGCTTCAGCTTTACGCTTCTCCTCATGGTACGCCTGCGTCCTCTCCTCCACCAGCTCCTCCAGGTTGTTGGCATACTGCTCCATACGGGACAGGAGGTTATCCAGGATGTTGGAACCATATCCCCTGAGGCCAAAACAGAGAAGATGAGGCAGGGACAAGAGTTGTGAATGTGTGTCTGATCACTGCAGCACGGGCAGTGGAAATACAAAAAGATCAACTGAACACCCATAATACACAAGGTTTATTATGTAAACAATGATTAATAAAATATTTACTAATAAAAATATTATTTAAAATGATTTAATATTTTAGTTGACTGGATTTACTACTAGAGCATAGTACTCCTAGCTCCATCTAAGACATTATACCATGCTTACATACCATCACACAGAATTGCAATTTTGTCCACAAATCAGTGCATAAAATTTGAAAAAGTGTGCTATTCCTTACACATAATTCTGAAACATTTTATGGCACTGCATTATCACAGTTGTCAATTAAATCAACACTTTTCAGATTTTTCCAATATTATTATTATGATGTTAATATTATATGTGCCATTTTTATTGCTTAATTAATTAGAAGACTATATATTATATTAGTGCTTTTAAAAAATTCATTGCTAGACGGTAGAACTTTGTAGATGAACAGCATAATAATAATAATAATAATAATAATAATAATAAAGTATTATTATTATTATTACACATCCAGTTTTTACTGACTAATATAAATTATTTAACAGACTATTTATTATATTAAAGTGCTTTTCAAAAAAACCCGAATTGTCAAAACTACACCAACAGGGTGACTAAAATGTATGAAAAATGACAAATAAACAGCGTCTAGTTAGATGTAAAAAAAAAACATCTGTTATTAATATATATTAACATATGCATATAAATTTCAGGTAACACTTTGGGCCCTATTTTAATGATCTAAGATCATGGTCTAAAGCACAAGGCGCAGGTGCAGGGTGTGTCCGAATCCACTTTTGCTAGTTTAATGATGGGAAAAAATGGCTAGCGCCCGGGGCATGGTCTAAAAGGGTTGTCCCTATTCTCTTAATGAGTAATGGGTGTGTTTTGGGCACAACATGCAATAAACCAATCAGAGTCTCATCTCCCATTCACTTTAAGAGCCAGTTGCACTCGCACCATGGCGGATTCGCTATTTACACGGTAGAATTTGCAAGTGCAAAGACTGAATGCATCTCCAGAGAGGAAACGGAGCTCCATTGTAATCCTTTAATTTTTAAATTAATATTTGGCATGTTTGTGTGCTGTTGCACGTCCCTGTGTGTGTGTAATAAGCAGAGTGTACGCACATTGTAGACCTGCCTATAGGTGCATATTACTAATGCACTCCTTAAAAAAAATAAAATAAAATAATAATTCATTTGTCATTTGAGCTCTTGTGTATGAGCTGATTTGTGTGTCAGGTACCGGTTATTTTTGCGGAGCAGTACTTTAATCTGGTTGAAGTCAGGCCTCTCGTTGACGTCTTCTGACCAGCAGCGCTGCATCAGCTGTCCCAACTCATCACTGTGGCTCTGAGAACACAGCAGCGGACGCAGGTACGGCCAGCGGCCCTCCGCCACACGCTCTACGATCTCTGAACCACAAAAAAAGAGACAGTAATGATAAGAAAAATTAACAAACTGGCAATTAACCTTTCTCCAGACAGAGAGTTACACAACTCTCTATCACACAGGGAACAACATACACAAATTAGCACATAGAATTAGCATAGCAAATGTCACAGAAAAACAGTGATTGCGATCGGACTCCTCACTGGTGCGAGAGATAGAAAGAGCAAATGTGTGAGAAAAAAAAAAGAGATGAAAGTGTCATTCACAGGTTTTGAGAAGACCTCAGACTTAACACATATCTTCACAGCAATCAATGGGAGTGATGATAATACAAAGCTGTCATGACTTTTCTGTCCCACTCCACACCTCACTGCACTCGGCATAAAAAAAAAAAAAAAAAAAAAAAAAAAATAATAATAATAATAATAATAATAATATATATATATATATATATATATATATATATATATATATATTTTTTTTTTCTTCCCTATATCTTCATGCCTCAGTCTTTTAGCTGGCTCTAAAATAGGATTGGAGGAGCTACATACATAGCTGTTTTAAAGTAGCTGATATATACACTTTAAAGAAGGCCACATATTTTGATGTGTTGACTAACAAAAGTACATAAAGTACTTGATTGTAATTGTAACTGTATTTTGTTATTTGATATTACATTTAAATGGATAATTCATTTTTCAGAGTGAGAATTTTCATTTTTGGGTGAACTACCTTAAAGCTTATATATTTTACATGAACTAAATTGCTACTTTATCATTAAAAATGTGTAATTACTAATATACGTAAATACTGTCTCATAATATTTAATTAGATTTCAAAGATAATATATGTTATTATGAAACTACACAAAAAAAGATGTATTTAAGTCTTAAGTGAGCCAACGGTAAAGTTCATCTACATTTTTTAATATTAAAATAAAAATGTACATTTTCATTTAATTTCATTTAACATGGAGTTTGAAAACATGTAATTCAATTAACATTTAAAAGCAGAGTAGGTGATTTGATTCAAAAACATTTTTTGTTATGCTGGTTGAAAGTTGTCACATCCTGATAGCAATCACCAAGTTGAGTGGTTTAAATATATTTTTATGCATTTATATCATCTTTAGAAGGCACAGGACCATAAAATATTTGTCCAATCAAAATCTTCGGTCTTGCTGTCCTACATGTCTGTCAGCGTGTGTATTTGCATACATCTGTTTAAACAGACATGATACGTCATCAGCAGACCAGGTGAGAATGAAAGGCGTTATTATTGTAATATTATGCGCTTTGTACTGTAATGTTTTCTCACCGGGGAATGAGACATGAGGTAATCTGACAGCGTTGCATTCACCAATGCCGTCTCTCATCATGTCGCTGGTTAGCCTCTGGTCTGCCGGAGCGTGGTCATGTGTTTAGGAGGAGGCGTGGCTTTGGAGAGTGATTTGCAGGGAGGGTGGGATCTTATGCTTTCAAAGCTATCTTTGAAATCGCATACCTTTAAATATATTTTATTATAAAAGTATTTTTGTTTTAAGTACTGCTTTTTAAAGGTATGCTTAAGTGTACTCTTTTTTTACTTAAGTATACTTCTGTTGCTCTGACAGTTAATGGCATTCTCTCATTGCTGTCTTTGACTCCCTTTGTTCTGGTGGTGAGCTGGCTCTGCTCCAGACACGTCACTCGTGTTTTGTTAACTCTCTTTAATGCAGCCGCTGGTATGTGTGTGGTGATCCGTTTATGATGACGGGTGACATTCACTGAGTGTGTGTTTGTATCCATGACTCTGTACATAAGCAGCACTGACACCGATAGAATGTAAATACGATTCAGAACATACTATAACAAAACAAAGACTTTCCCACCCAAAGCACACACAATAAAGAAAGCAACAGAGACAGTTACTGTGTCATAGCTGAAAGTGACCAGGACACTTTGCACAAACAAAGAATGCTTCTAAAGGTTTATATGCAGCATAACTTATAACCGGTATCTTTATTGCATGTATTTGTGTATATATTGGCCCAAAAATATTTGACCACTTTAAAATGCCTGAATGTCATTGCAATACATATCATTAAACCAACTGTCATTTGTACAAATACTGCTTGAACTTTTGTCTGAGAAATGTTTACTTGTACTTTTTAAGGAATAGTTAATCTAAAAAATGCACTGACCCCTCAGGCCATCCAAGATATAGATGAGTTTGTTTCTTCATCAGAACAGATTTGGAGAAATTTAGCATTATATCACTTGTTCACCAATGAATGCTCTGCAGTGAATGGGTGCCGTCAGAATGAGAGTCCAAACAGCTGATAAAAACATTGCAATAATCCACATGACTCCAGTCAGTGGTTTGAATATAAAACGTATTGATGATGTTTCGCTTCACAATATGTTAATTGATGGACTGGAGTGGTGTGGATTACTGTGATGTTTTTATCAGCTGACTCTCATTCTGACGGCACCCATTCACTGCAGAGGATCCATTGGTGAACAAGTGATGTAATTCTAAATTTCTCCAAACCTGTTCCCGTGAAGAAACAAACTCATCTGCATCTTGGATGCCCTGAGGGTGAGTTTTTCAGTTTTGGGTGAACTATTCCTTTAATAGGCTGGTGTTTTATTTAAAACCTAAGAAATTTCTTTATGTGAAATCTTTAGTTTTTGAAGGATATCTTTAAAATAAATGCCACTTGGTTTAATAATTTGTTATCTAATGTAATGGCATTTTAAGTGTGCAAAGATTATTTAGGCCACTGTTACTAATGCTTTGACAAATGAAACTGTTTTAATTGTGCTCACAAAGTGCGTGAGCAAGAGAGAGGTGAGGTGAATGTAATCACAGGTGACACACAAAGGAAAAATGACATGGAAAAGCAACCTGTGCTATCAGTGTAATTCACTGCATAATCTGTATCTTATTAACACATTATTTAATGTTGTTTTGATTCACATCAAAGTGCTAAACGAGAAAGCACTCTCACCTGCATAATGAGTTAACCATTCTCATGAGTGTGTTATGCTGAAAATATTCATATTCACCACAAAACTTCTCTTGAAAGCGTAAAATAAAATTACTGTCTATTTTATGGCTCTCTAGGGATCAAGCAGCAAGTGACGCTTTTCAGAGACTGTTGCTAAAAGGGAATGTTCACCCAAATATGACAATTTCTCTTGTGTGCTTCTACTGCAATTTGCTATTAAACAAGCGAGAACCACTGAAATCAGTCACGTCAAACCCAGCATTAATGATAAATAAGACTGTCCACGATACACTCTCAGAAAAAAAAAAAAAAAAAATACACAAAAGCTAAAACTTACATTTTTGTACCTTATTTACCCCAAATGGTACATATTAATTCCTTAAAGGTACACATTAGTACCTAAAAGGTACATATCAGTACTTCTTAAAAAAGGTACCCGTTTTTTTCCCGAGAGAGTTAAAAAATATAGAACTGTAAAATGATTTCAGTGTTGCTATTGTTAATGAAAACTGAAAATATTAATTAAAAATAAAAAAAATATTTTTTAAAACAAAATTAAAATGAGTTTAATTGATATTGGTAATTTAATTGTATTGATAGTTGAAATAAAGCTGATATCAAATATAATTATCAGATAAAACATTTAAACTTAGAAATTAGAAATGTTGCATTGGCAGCTAAGTGAAATAAATATGTTTAGGTTGAAGTATTGTTCAACAACGATGTTTGCACCGCGCTCTTCCGTTACTTGATCTTTTTATTTTAGTGCGTCAATCTGTAAAGTAACTTAGTATAGGAAATTATTATCTGCACTCACGAGAACAGTCTTCTTTTTTCATTTTATTTATCATTCATAACTGATGGGAAAAAGACACAAATGCCATCAGTGATGAATGTTAAATAAAACGAAAAAAGAAGACTGTTCTCGTGAGTGCGGATCATAATTTCCTATACTAGGTTGAAGTATTAAAATGACTAAAACTAAAACTGAAATAAAAATTAAATAAAGTTATATATATATATATATATATATATATATACAGTCAGGTCCATAAATATTGGGACATTGACACAATTCTAACATTTTTGGCTCTATACACCACCACAATGGATTTTAAATGAAACGAACAAGATGTGCTTTAACTGCAGACTGTCAGCTTTAATTTGAGGGTATTTACATCCAAATCAGGTGAACGGTGTAGGAATTACAACAGTTTGCATATGTGCCTCCCACTTGTTAAGGGACCAAAAGTAATGGGACAGAATAATAAATCATAAATCAAACTTTCACTTTTTAATACTTGGTTGCAAATCCTTTGCAGTCAATTACAGCCTGAAGTCTGGAACGCATAGACGTCACCAGACACTGGGTTTCATCTCTGGTGATGCTCTGCCAGGCCTCTACTGCAACCGTCTTCAGTTCCTGCTTGTTCTTGGGGCATTTTCCCTTCAGTTTTGTCTTCAGCAAGTGAAATGCATGCTCAATCGGATTCAGGTCAGGTGATTGACTTGGCCATTGCATAACAGTCCACTTCTTTCCCTTCACTTTCACTTCTTCCGTCTTTCGGATGAGACGTTAAACCGAGGTCCTGACTCTCTGTGGTCATTAAAAATCCCATGGCACTTCTCGTAAAGAGTAGGGGTGTAACCCCGGTGTCGTGGCCAAATTCCCTCCACTGGCTCTTGTCTATCATGGCTTCCCAATAATCCCCATCCACTTGATTGGCTCTATGACTCTCTCTGCTCTCCACCTGTAGCTGGTGTGTGGTGAGCGCACTGGCGCCGTTGTCCTGTGGCTGCCGTCGCATCATCCAAGTGGATGCTGCACACTGGTGGTGGTTGAGGAGAGACCCCCCCCACATGATTGTAAAGCGCTTTGGGTGTATTGCAATACACATTAAAGCGCTATATAAATGTCTCATTCATTCATTCATTCATTCATTCATTCATTCAAAAACTCTTTGGTTGCTTTTGCAGTATGCTTTGGGTCATTGTCCATCTGCACTGTGAAGCGCCGTCCAATGAGTTCTGAAACATTTGGCTGAATATGAGCAGATAATATTGCCACTTCAGAATTCATCCTGCTGCTTTTGTCAGCAGTCACATCATCAATAAATACAAGAGAACCAGTTCCACTGGCAGCCATACATGCCCACGCCATGACACTACCACCACCATCTTCACTGATGAGGAGGTATGCTTAGGATCATGACCAGTTCTTTTCCTTCTCCATACTCTTCTCTTCCCATCACTCTGGTACAAGTTGATCTGTCCATAGGATGTTGTTCCAGAACTGTGAAGGTTTTTTTAGATGTCGTTTGGCAAACTCTAATCTGGCCTTCCTCACCAATGGTTTACATCTTGTGGTGAACCCTCTGTATTCACTCTGGTGAAGTCTTCTCTTGATTGCTGACTTTGACACACATACACCTACCTCCTGGAGAGTGTTCTTGATCTGACCAACTGTTGTGAAGGGTGTTTTCTTCACCAGGGAAAGAATTCTTCGGTCATCCCCCACAGTTGTTTTCCGTGGTCTTCCGGGTCTTTTGGTGTTGCTGAGCTCACCGGTGCGTTCCTTCTTTTTAAGAACGTTCCAAACAGTTGTTTTGGCCACGCCTAATGTTTTTGCTATCTCTCTGATGGGTTTGTTTTGTTTTTTCAGCCTAATGATGGCTTGCTTCACTGATAGTGACAGCTCTTTGGATCTCATCTTGACAGTTGACAGCAACAGATTCCAAATGCAAATAGCACACTTGAAATGAACTCTGGACCTTTTATCTGCTCATTGTAATTGGGATAATGAGGGAATAACACACACCTGGCCATGGAACAGCTGAGAAGCGAATTGTCCCATTACTTTTGGTCCCTTAACAAGTGGGAGGCACATATGCAAACTGTTGTAATTCCTACACCGTTCACCTGATTTGGATGTAAATACCCTCAAATTAAAGCTGACAGTCTGCAGTTAAAGCACATCTTGTTTGTTTCATTTGAAATCCATCGTGGTGGTGTATAGAGCCAAAAATGTTAGAATAGTGTCGATGTCCCAATATTTATGGAACTGACTATACACAACAAAACTAATAAAAAAATAAAAATTTTCTTATTTTTTAAAATTTTTATTTATATATTAATTCATTAATATTATTAAACTTTTGGGGAGTTACAGCACATGACATGAGGCTTTTCTGCAACATAATATCAGGACAAATTGTTGATAATTTTATGACATTATGGCTTCCAAAAAAAATCGAAATTAATTTTAATTCAAATATTAAAAACAGGTTCATCACTAAAGAGGTGTATTAACGTCATTGTATGAATGAATTAAATGGATTTTAATGGATTTTTTTCAAATGAATAGATCTAGTCAAAAAATAACATTGATTAAACCTTCAGAGCATTGTGTTTGACCTCTGACCTTTAGGGCCGAGACAAGGGCCTTCCAGGTAGAAGACACCCTTCAGCAGGGCGAGTTCCTGCAGGATGATGCCAAAGCTGTAGACGTCACCCTTCTGTGACCCACATGCAGGTGGGTTGTCGGCACGCAGAAGCTCAGGGGCCGTCCACATCTTGCCTGCGAACGCAAACATGGATGTTACATCTTCACACGCACGCAATCTGTATCTACGTGTTGCCACGGTACTCACGTGCATAGAAAGCATGCATGTCCTCCAGGTTGTTCTCCTTGCGGAAACTTTCCAGGCCGTAATCGGTGATCTTCAGCACGAAGCGACTGTCCACCACGCAGTTGGAAGACTTCAGGTTGCCGTGAGAGACAATGACGCTGTTGTGGAGGAACGCCATTCCCTGAATGGTGAAAAGATGACAGTCTTACAAAGACATCTGACAGCATGCATCGTATTTACCAACACCACACCATGAAAATATTAATTACAGACTCTTTTGCAACTGCAGTATGCTCTCTGGAGTCATAATTTGCTCATCAGGGAACTGACATCCTCATGAACCATTTCAAATTACACACGTCTCAAAACCACCCCTATAGAATGTCTCACAAAAGCAAGCTTCAATTTCACCAAAAACTATATTTAAAAAAATGCAAAGCAGTTTGATGTGAAAAATTTATATTTTAGTGTTCTTTAACAAGCATCATTAAAACAGCAAGACATCTTTTCCTTTCCTTTTCCTCCTGAGATTAAGAGCAGAATGATGTGAAATGCTCACCTTAACAATGTCATTGATCAGAGAATAGCGAAACATCCAGTCCAGCGTGATTCCTTCACTCTCCATGAGGTCCTACAGGTCACACAAACACACACACACACACACACACACACACACACACACACACACACACACACACACACACACACACACACACACACACCATGTGGCTCATGAGGAGAGTTCATATGGAGAGAAGACTTGATGGATATTAATTACATTCCCTCACATCATTCTGTCAGTTATGTGTTATTATATTTTCACATTTTATAGCTGAAGTGTGTAATTTTCTTGTCAAAATACTTCTTATCCCAGTTTGAATGTGCAGAGACAACTCTAAGCAAGCCATTTGTAGACTGACTTTGAAGAGTGTAAACATTGTGATGCTTTCAAAACATTGCTGTTTATTGGAGCAATTTGACATAGCAACACTGGCTACCCATTTTTGGCAAATATGTCCGTCAACTTTCCTTGAAAGGGACTTTGATTCACCTCACAGCTGATTCCAGTAGAGTTTGACATTAGCATGTTGCTAAACTAACATAATATTTTCTAATAAAGCACTAAATACATAACACAGACAAATATTAGCAAAAACTGAAGATTTAAATTATATTAAACAGTTTTTAATCTACTTTTTGTTCTGATTTAAATAAATGTAGATTTTTTCACTAAGATATAGTGCTGTCAAACGATTAATTGCGATTAATCGCATCCAAAATAAACGTTTTTGTTTGCATAATATATGTGTGTGTGTTCTATGTATATTTATTATGTACATATAAATACACACACATACAGTATATATATTTGAAAATATTTACATGTATTTACATGTCTATATTTATATTCATATAAATTATATTATAAATAAATATATTTAATATATAAAAATATTTTTTTCTTAGATATATACATGTATGTGTGTGTATTTATTTATATGTACATAATAAATATGCACAGTACACAAACATATATTATGTAAACAAAAACTTTTATTTTGGATGCGATTAATCGCGATTAATAGTTTGAAAGCACTACATAGATGTTTTTGCTTAACTAAATCTATTAAAATTTGTTTTCAGTAACTGAACTGAAGCTGAAATATAAAATAAATATTAGGTGAAAAACTTAAAAAAAAAATTAAAATGAAAAAATATTGTCTTGGCAACTAACTCATAAATAATCTGAAGTTGAACAAGTTAAAGTACTACAGTTACTAAAACTAAAATTGAAATAAAAATAAATGAAAACTTAGAAATATATATAAAAAAAATAATCAAAAATGACAAAAAACACAACAAAATTACTAAAACAAAAAATAGATTAAAATGTATAAATAAATTAAAATAAATGGAAAAAATGAACTGATAAAAAATGAACTGAAAAACTGAAAATATAAAATTATTAGCTAATCGAAAATATTAATAAATATTATTACATACGTACATAACATTGCACTGAGCTAATCACAGTGCATTCTGTGTTTGTCCTATCTGTCAAAGATACATGCAGTGTTGCCTTAGAGGAAGATATCTTACAAGGCAGCACAATTATTCATGTCAGAAACATGTCTTAAAATGTTGTCTAATTAGATGGTAGAAGAAGCAAGTAGTGATGATTATTTTTGTGTTTGTGAACATTTATTTTACATTTAAAAAATACAAAAAATGTTTAATTAATTATTTAACACTCAAATGTATTACGTATTTATTTATATATGCATTTATTTGTTTGTTTATTTATGCATGCAGAAAAAAAGGTTGGCAAGGCAAGTCAAAATTTAAATCCTTATTACTGAGCCCTGCTTGGTGAAACAAAAAGTGTTACATAAACATGAGTCGTCCATTAATACATCAACTGTAGGTGCAGTAACTGTGAGCAATGGTGTGCGTGAGTGTTCACCTGTAAGCTTCCTCTAGGGCAGTATTCAGTAAGGATGCAGATGTTGGGTGGGTCGATACAAGCGCCAATAAAGCGCGTCAAGTGTTCGTTCTGTACATCACGCATCTATTATAGGAAGAGAAAGGAACAGAAGGGAAAAGAGGAGGGAGAACAGCATGACGAGAAGAGGACAAAGAGAGAGAGCTGTTTAGTCCCTCTTTTCCATCAGTCCCCGGCTATTAATATCTCCCAGGACATCATATAAACTTAATTAAGGCACCTGGCAAAAAGCACAAAATGGCATGGACGCACACTTACATGTTTGAGTTCAAACAGCACTTTCCTGGTGAGCTCGATGCGTTTCTTGTTGACATACTTAATGGCTGTTATGTTTCCCTGGAAAAGAGGCATCAACGCACATTAGTTTCACTCTGATTGCTATCGTGGACTTGGCAAAGAGCTGTAGGGCTTTGGGGACAGATAAAAAAATGCCCCATCATTTAAGAGAAGAAAAAGAGCAACATAATGCGTTAATTAAGCATCATCCTAATTAATGGGAAAAATGATGACATGTGGACATGAATAGTGCTCATCCTCAGGGGTTCTGCTTAATTGGAGAGGAACTATAGCTCATCCGTTGAAGAACGGGCCCATTAGCCAGGGCACGCCGATGACATTATATAGGAGATCCAAAGATGAACCCTTCCATTTTTTGACACTTCTGCTGCTAGGCAGGATTTGTGATTTATTTACGTTCAAAACAGCACACAGCCTGCAACAGAATCACACAACCCACAGCAATAGAATGGAAAGGTAAAACAAAACAGAACTGGAAGTGGGCGGGGCTTAGGATCCTGGCCTGGATATAGAAATCCTGGGAAGGACGTGTCCTGTAAAAATGGCCCGTATGGTCACCCTATCTCTAATTGGTCAAAATGAATGGGTCTAAATAAAAAACGTACTATTTTGACTCTATTTTTAGTTCAACCTTTGTGAAAAAGAAGTACAATTATTGTTTCTATTTATATCAAAAGCAATTAGTTGAACTTTACACTATAAAAAATTAGTGATTTTTGACCGAGTTAAGCAGAACTTAAGCACACCTTCATATGTAATTTCAGAACTACTTCTATTGCCTTTGAAATATGGTTAAAGTGCATTGCCGAATTCAGTGACAAACATTTATGGTAAACTAAAATTTAATTGAATTTCTATTGAAAATTGCATGCTATATTTAAATATATTTGTAGTGACGAAGTTGCAATATAGTACATATAAGGCCAGATTTACTAACAGCTTGCACCAGCACAAACTGTCTTCTGGCATTAAAATAGTACTGTCAGGATTTACTAAAGAAGCGCAGCCTTTAGAATTAGCGCTGAAAATGCGTGGACACAGTTTTGCGCCTGACCTTATTGAATATGAATTTGTTGGAGTTTCCCTTTCAGAGAATATTAAAATGAATCACGCAATACAATTTACTAATGTTTGCGCTTGTCAGATTACTGGTATTTGCGCCATTATTTAATGCCCAAAAAAAGCATGTCTTAAAGCAGGCGGTAACTTGCGCTCTAACACTAATTTGCCCTGTTTATTAAATCTGGCCCTTAAAATATATTATACCTTAAAATTTATTATACATTATACCACTTTTTTTTTTTTTTTTTTTTAGCTAAAAATGAAATTTCTTAAACTGTCATAAATCTTGAATGCTCTAGAGCAGACTAGTTTCTTTAAAAAAGACAAAAAACAAATGAAAAACGCCTGGCAGATTATTACTGTACAAGTGAATAATGTAAAAAAAAGAAAGAAAAAAAAGAAACTAAAATAAAGTTATATAAGTTTAAGTTTATTATTATAAAAATGCACAAAACACAATTAAATTTTATATGAAATAGATATTTTTCAAACCATGCTGTACTCTAAACCTGCATGAAAATCAAAGCAAGCTGTGTTCCAAATTTGAGGTTGATATCTTAAAAATGAGCTCTCAGTAAGCTTTTGATTGAGCGCAGTACCAAATATTTCCACTAGATTAAACTACTTTTTTTTTGTGTGTGTGTGTGTGTTCTCATAGCAAGTTTCGTAACATTCAGATGAAGTAAAAAAATAAAATGCTTTGTTTTAACAAGGCTAATAAAGTGGCAACTACAATTTAAAACTTAAAAATTTCTCCAACAAAAGACAAAAACTCTTGAAATTTGAATGTGATCCAGTGAAGGGGCTGTCATAGGCCCCCTTAAGGAAGGAAATATAAGAAACAGTTATTAGCCAACAAGATTTGCATCCATCCCTCATCACCAAACACTTAATACCTTGTAATAGCCGGTCTTGGCATAGATCTGGAAGTTTCCCTCCATAGTCAGCAGTGAGCCGTAGTTAGAGCCTCTCTGTGTGGAGGGATGAATAAGACATGAGCAGCTTTACTCAAACTATAGGAAACTATTGGAAATGACAGGGTGTGTATGTGTGTGTGTGTGTTTCCCCTCACCAATGACATGGTGAGTTTGCTGCAAGCTCTGCGCAGCACCTTCTCCATGTTACTCATCTGAATGTCCTCCCAGTGCACACGCCACAGCTGAGCGGTCAACTCATTCTCCAGCTTCAGCTTCCTGATGCCACCGAGTGATGGACAGAGAGAGAAAGAAAGAAGAGTAAAAATAAGCAGAGGAGAGGGAAAATGAGAGATGGGATGCGACTGGGAAAAACATCAGATGAAAAACTGTAATAAACGAGAAGGAGAACAACATTGATTTGGCATAAATTTGAAATAATACAAATCAATATGTGGATCACTGTCAGCACCGGCATACAGTGTATTGAATTAGGTAACAATACGAAGCTCAATAATCAATATCGGTAAAACAGCTTTCAAGTGGCACATGTACTGATAAAATATCCTTCAGAGGAAAAATGAAACTTAAAAATGATGTTTTATGATTAGCATTTGCATGATTATCATCAAATAATAACTGAAGCATGCAGATATTCAAAGAAATAATACAGAGCACAACAAACAATCTAATTGTCTGTACATAGCTGGGTTACTCTACAATTGTTGCGTTTCCATCTAAAAAAAAATGAATTCATCAATCAACATGTGCAACTTACCATGGTATATTAACTAATTTATTTAATAAACTAATTTTCATTCTCATTTCACACAAGCCCTCACAAAATAATTGGAGAATATTAGAAATAAACAAACTTTTCCATTGACAGACTCTCTCTTCTTTGTCAATGGTTACATGTTGATACAAATAATACTAAATGTCCCTTCAAAAAAATGTTTTTCATGAATTTGTCTTAAAATAATAGTATTTGTGTTTATACCATTTCAATTGGTCAGAATGTTACAATATATCTGTTTTTTTAAACATAATTTTGCATGTTAAATTTTGTGGTATAAACAAAATCCTTATGCACAGGAAAGAAACTTCTGTCAAAACATTTCATAGATTATAAGACAATTTATTAAAACATATATCATTTTCTATATAGGAAATGTGTACATTGCAGTTGGATATTTTGCCATTTGAAAGTGAGCAACAGGATCTGCCAGAGCAATTGTAATGTGACCCATTTGGAGAATTTGGTGTTCATCAGAAAGAGGCAGATGAAATCACAGAAACAGAAGATCATCAGTGCACAATATATGACCGTCTAAAGCAGGGCTCTCCAGTCCAGCCTGATCTTACAGGAAAAAAGAACTATTTTACAAGATGACGATTACGTATGATTACCATTACGGTACGATACGATTACATATGATGTTCAGAATAAAAGCATGAAGACCAGCCATAACATACAATTGAGACTGTGTACAAATACCACTTAGCCACAAATTCGCCACACTGTAAAATAGTTACAAACTGCCATAAGACCGTGTTTTTCAACCTTAATGTGAGTGAGAGCTATTTGAAAGGATGAAATAATCTACTTGATTGATATACCATCTGTGTCTTTGGATTATGCTTCAGGATGACAATAACACACTGTTGCTGTTTTCACTGTCAGTCACTTCCATATGTCCTAGGAATCATAATTAAATCTCTTGATATACTGCGTCAATGAATATCATTCCCTTTCAGTTGGTCACTTCGGCAAGCAAAATTTGCATAGCTGGCCACGCCCTGGATATTCGGGTATAAATCGTTCATAACACACTCATAACTTGAGTCATTTTTTGGCGCTTTGTATAGGGACCCCTAGTGTTGGAACTTTGACACAACGTCGAAGTGACGACTGAAAGGGAACGTCTCGGGTTACGTATGGTAACCCTTGTTCGTTTACTGCCATTGCTGACCTCTTCATCATTTTCTGTTAGCCCATCAGATAAAATTGGCTAAAACGAGAAAAAGTTCTAAGATGACTTTTAATATCAAGCTATTTCAGGTGAAAGCTGTATGGGGATCTCCGTCTGTCATAATACATCATAATGTGTGTGTAATTTTTATGACTGCAACATATGCAAATGAAAACTCTGAAAGTATACTACTAAATGTAGAAATGTGTGTAACACTATAAAAATATTTGATATTTTTAAATGTTAAATGCTAAAATAGTTCTTATAAATCTCATCCAAGTATTAAGAAAAATAAGTGCAAGTAAATAAAAAATAACATGACTGTTATAGGATCTACATCATATTTGGAGAACAGCTGAAAATGTGACTTTTTAATAAAGCACAACCATCTTTGGCTGCAATTCTTGGCATGAACTTAACAGAAATTATGTGCATTTCATTGTCACTGGATACATGGTCACATATGGTATAAAGCGATGAAGTCATGGAGACGTAGACTGAGTTGCTATATCTTTCTCTGTCGTGGTCTGGCAGTAAGTTCCCTAATTAAACATCAGGAACAGATAGAGGAGGAGAAAGGCAGAAAGAAAGACAGACAGAGAGATATAATATCAGACCCAGATCGCCCAAAGCTCAATATTTGCACACCTGACATGTAGTGTTACATCAAGTCTACACTGCAGGCCAGTGACGTGACACAACGAGAGCGCTCATGTTATAATCAATGAAGCTTGATTAGAGTGCTCTAGTTTTGTCACGTCTCGTCGCTCGCTCTCAGTATAGACATTGTGTTAGTCTGCACGGGTTTCAACTGACCTGTATATGAAGACTGTGACCGTTACGATGATGATAAAAATGAAGCACACCACTATGGAGATCATCTGGTGCATGGTGACCGTCTCTGAGGAACAAAACCAAGAACACAATCTCCACACATCTGAATTTCATTATAGTTCACACAGAGAGCAGTAAGACCTGCTGAAATCATTTCATACATATTATTTTATTCTGACCTCTTCTCTTTCTTTCTCTGCCACAGATGTCAGTGTTTGAAATCTGCTTTAAAGAGAACTTTATGAAACTGGCAAAAACCCAAATGCACGATGAGAGCAATGCAAGCCAATTTTTCATGATAAAAGACTAAATTTATTCAGATGGGTCATTACTACTATGTAGTACGTTTCCATGTTTTCATCATGCATGGTCTTACATTTATAAAGAAGATGATTTTAGTATTTTTAACACTATCTCCCTAATGCAAGATGCTGTTTGAAAGGTTGGGGTCAGTATGCATTTTTTATTTATTTTGATTTTTTTCAAAGATTAATACTAATAATCAGTAAGAGCTAATTAAATTGATTAAGTGACAGTACAGCTAGTTATAATGTAATTTATATAGTTGAATATTGTTCTTATGCTGATTTTTGAATTTTCTTTTCATCCAAAAATTCCTGAAAAAATAAAAACTCTTTTCAACATTGATATGAAAATGTTTCTTGAGCAGCAAATCAGCAAAATGGAATGATTTCTGAAGGATCATGCGACACTGAAGACTGAAGAAAATTCAACTTTACATCACAGAAATAAATTACATTCGAAAATATATTTAAATAGAAAACAGCTGTTTAAAATCATAATAATATTTCACAATATCACTGATGTTTGTTGTATTTTTGATGAATTAAAGGGAATTATCTGGGTGCTGAACTAACTACTAAAATAAAACTGGCAATTTATTAAGAAATATTGTAAATATTGTAATATTGTACAGTATTATATTTGATGAATTCTGTGATGTTTTGTGCCTTTAGTTGGTTTCCTTCTTCCATCTTTAAATAAAATGACATAATCTGGTATAGTGGTATAATCTACTATGACATTTACTTCAAGCAATGGTTTACTTTGGCTCTTAATTTTCTTAACATTGCATAAATCAAGCTCTTATCAACTAAGCTGATGTGTCTGAGCTTTAACAGAGCATATTTCAGTCTGCCCGGTGTACAGAAAGACCTGTAAACACACGCATGTTCATTAAACATGCTGTTAAAACTAAGCTGCAGTTAAAAATGGTGCTGCACAACAGGAATAACCCATTTTGGATGTCTTTTCTTACTCTTGCTCCTCAGTGGGCTCTTTGAGGATCATTTTCAGTCGACGAGTGTTTCACACGCTCTCACAACAACAATCAACTGCTGTGTGCTATTTTTTGGATCTGTTATTAACCTAAATTTAATTAAGTAACATTACAGATTACATTAAAACAACATGAAACATGCCTTGATTTAATTATGATGTTAATCATTAACTCCAAGTGCTTTATCCTGCTTACATGTACGCATTTTTGCATCTATTAACTCACCACTACAAACTTCATTTCAGAAAGTACTGATTCTACTTTTTAAAACATAACACTCCACTGTAATGAGGGATGTTATTCAACACTTTACACTTCTATATATGATGCATGAAAATGTATACTTAATATATTCTGAAAAATACTCTTAAGTAAAGAATAATGTACAGACAGCCAGTCATTGTCACAAAATATATCCCAACAGTATTAAAATACAACTAAAATGAAATGGATGACTGTATAATGTCTTGTTTATTGCATGGCTACTTATAAATGCAAGGACATGAAATATTGATTTGAGTCTAATTAATTTTATTATGTGGGAAGATACGTTTAGGAACATTATTTTGGCTGAATATGGTGGAGTCTGGTGTCTTTTCATACAGGTCTATTATTACATGAGTTATATAGGGCTGCACTCACTTGCCAGGCAGGCAGGGTTGTCGTTTTTAAAGCCACACAGTGGGATATCTGGAGGCGGACTTCCCTTCAGCCAGTACACCTTCATCCCTGGCTCCGGAATCATCCGCTTCTGACTGCCATTATACACGGACACAATCTAGGACATACAGCCATTGTTTCAGCCGTGGTGAGATGGGTTTAGCCAGTAATGCATTTTAAATGTGAAGAGGTATATGATCAGACGAAGGCCTCTGTACCTGATAAACTCCAGTATCCGTGTCGGTCATGTCCCATAGAGCAAAGTCAATCTCCCGATCGCCATTCTCATCCAGCTGAACGAGTCCGGTAACCCCTTTCAAGATTAGAAAACAAACATTAGATCAGAGGTTCACATAAAAGCTGGTGTGTCAGGCTGTGCAATGCATTTTGAGCCTTGCTTCACTGTTAGACACCCAAAAGAACTCAAAAAGTATTTAGTCATTAGGGCAGTAAAACATTCACTTCAGCATATTTTTTAAAAAGGATGCACGGTCCCACTTTATATTAGGTGGCCTTAACTACTATGTACTTACATTTGAATTAATCATTTGGTACAATGCACTTATTGTGTACATACATGTTTTTACATTGTACTTATATTTTTAAAAATACCTATATGTAATTACATCTGTAATTAGTTTCTGTAATTACATTTATAATTACACTGTTGACCCATCACTTACACCTTAACCCACCCTTAAACCTACCCAGACCACCAATCCTGTCCCTAACCTTACCCGTATCCCACCTCAATAGCAGCAAAAGTGTTTTGCAAATACAGTATGAACACAATAAGTTCATTATACTTATTTTTTGATGTAAGTACATAGTAGTTAAGGCCACCTAATATAAAGTGTGACCGGATGCACTTTTTGCACAAGTTTTAAATAAAACAGATTATTGATGTTTTACAAGAAAATATTTCTACTTGAAGTTTTTCAACTTCAAAATTTCACTTTAAATTCAACATGTGACTTTCTGTTTCTTTGTAACAGTTTGTGAAATTTACTAGAAATGTTTGAGTGAAAATTGTTGCTACACCAAATATTATCAGTGTATTTACAGAAATAATATACTTTAAAATAATATAATTAAGTGGGAACTGAATGTAATGTTTTCAGACACTTAATTTCAAGTGTGATTAGCTAAAGAAGTGCTTGTTTTAACCCTCTGGGGTCGACAAACGCGTATACGCGTTTTGACGCAGATTTTCCTGATAAGGCTGAAATGAGCTTGAATTACTCTGCCATTTTTGATCGTACAGATAAGAGCAATACACCATTCGAATCTGTAAGGGGTCTACTTTTATTTGTATACACTCATAATAACAACTAAACTTTGTGCTTTTGAAGAATAAAGAAAACAAACAGGGAACGCTCTCTGTCTTCTCCGTCTCCGCGAACTGATTTTAGAAACACGTCACTAAAATGAACTGTAACTCAGCGAATACTCAACGCAGAGACATGGGAGTTATATCTATAGAAAGCCTGAAGTGTCTACTTCGAAATGCAGCAAGTCTTATCGAAAACAAACATTCTGTGATGAAGTAATCCGTATGAAACCAACACGATGTTCAGTCTGTCCCGTCTGACTCATTATCTCTAATGCGATCCCGCCCACGCTCGGCTCGCGCTGTTCATATGTAAATAGCCACGTGGTGCGTGCGCGCGTGTAAACGCCCAAAACAAAGAGCAGAGGTCCTCATCGCGCTACTGTTCGTTTCTGGAAGACGCGCCGAGTGAAAGCAGGATTTCCCTCGAAAGAAGAACACAATTTCATCCAGCAGAGGAGATGAGTAAGTAGTTTCTTTTTTGCGTTAGTTAACATTTCATTGTGACATAAACTTGAACAGAATTACTAACAGTTAGTTGCGTTTTTCCCAAAGAATGTTTAGACCATGTTTATTATTAATACTCTGTTCACAAATAGATTTTAATAGGGTGCTAAACAATAATAATTAGTTTCTCAGATATAAAATATCATTTTTTATAGTACAAAGTACATCATTTTATTGTACAAAGCATGCTTGAGTCTGTGGCTTCAGAATCATGTCATAGGCTACTATAAAATCATACATAATAGACTGTATGACTACAAAATCTTAGTTGGGTCTTTCCCAAACTATAATTCCTGACTACAGTGTTTGAAATAGTGTAAAACATTTTTAATATGAGGGGCAATTCACTGTATTTAAATTTCTTACGGCGCAATGATGTTTTCATGCTCTGTATAAAACAATAAAAGTAATATGAGTGTACACTGTAACATGATGAATGCTACGAGTCTAAGTATGTTTAGTACATGTTTATTATTAATAGCCTACTCTGTTCAGAAATAGATTTTAATAACGTGCTAAACAATAATAATTAGTTTCTCAGATATAAGATTTCTTTCTCTTTTTTATGATAGTACAAAGCATGTGTGAGTCTATGGCTACAAAACATATACATACACACACACACACATATATATATATATACATACACAGATGCTCCTGATATTAACATGCTCACAAATGTTTTTTTTGTTTGTATTTTATTGAATCAGATACCAGCACCAGATGAAACCTGATTTCTCTTCAAACTGTTTTCCTCTGAGAGCGCTGTACCATCATCAGATGTTCAACTACACTGATATTCTATGTTAAAACAAGCTCCTTTTCTACTGATTATGTTTTTTTCTCCTTGAATCCATGGAAAGAAGTAGAAACACTTAAATAAAACACGTAAATATCAGGTATGATTTACTTGTTTCACTTGTTGAACAGAATCTGTTGCAGGAATGACTCAAAGTCAGTTCACATCTCTGTGGTTAGATCAGTGTGCACAATAATGTGTCTTTGACCTTCATTATGTATGTTTTGATTATACTGTGTTGTAAATAAAACACAAATAATTTAAAAAACCCTTTTTTTCAATGTCCTCACGTTCCCTGCCTCACAGTCACAGTCACACTGATGGGCCATTAGAGGCCCATAGGGGAGGGCCCTTTGTCTCTCAGGTGAGACTCACTTATTATTCATGGCCATTACCACTCCCTCGCATACAGACCCTCGATCACAAAACATGTCTTGAAAATTTTAAATCAATATATTGTTTTCTGTGAATGAGTAAGCAGAATGATTTTCACATAATTTTGAAGTAAATATTCTAGCCTACAAGACTGATTACTCAAAAGTCTTGCTCAGGACTATTTAGTGTGGGTTTTAAGTCCTTATTTAAGTGTACAATAAAGACAATTAAGCACACCACATTTTCACAAGTGCTGTATTGAGCATTTGGTCTAATCTGCACTGGCACACCATTAATCATTCATCATGTAGCAGTTTAAATATCATTGATGAATGAACACAAGGCTAACGCAGTCAGCAGCAGATGCACAGCACCTGTAGGAAAAAAAAAGTCTTGGCCAAACCACACAGGGGAAACGAGGCTAAAAGATAATCACACCTCATTTATCCAGTAGATTTTCCCATCATTGATGCAGTAAGCACTGAGCAAGCACACTACGCTACTTGCCAGCAATGTGACTCTTTCCCGGCACTCAGCATTAATGCCCACAACCTGACTGCACTTTTCTGATGCCTGGCAGCGAGCCTAGAACACCTGAGTTCTGCTAACCCATGCAGAGACATTCAATAGGCTGTGATTTAACAAGCCATGGCCTGTTTCTCATGGCTTATATTCCACAGTACAAAAAAACAAAAAAAAACAACAATTAACAAATGGCTTAAAATTTTATGGTAGTGTTCTAACTTTTTTTTAACTTGTTTTAGAGCATTAGATTATAAAAGCTTATTTCCGCAATGAAATAAAACTATAAAAAAAGGTAGTGGTGTATTTTATCTCACAATTTTGACTTTTTCCCTCATAATTCAGACTTTGTTTCTCAGAATTGCGAGTTTACATTAGAGCCCTGTTTTCTTAAACCCGCAGCCGCCTGCTCCCGCTGGATTTCTGACCAGGATATTTCTGCCCACTTCCGCAACCTGCGTGTTCCACTCCTGCCTGCAATTTTTGTGTCCACTGCCGCCCGCTCCCGCGGACTTTCTCTCAGAGCTTTTGAAAAATGTACACAAATAGGCTACTCCAACTAAATATTCGTTCAACTTAACATCTAGAATAGCAGGTTTTAAACATGGCTGTGTTTAAATAAGATGATTGTCACTTGTGGCTTTTTTTTTTTTTTTTTAATTTTATTAGCGTTCTAAAACATTAACCATTTAAATAAAACCCCAACTAGCGGCACCTCAGTTTTTAAACGTACTGCATGATACACACGCACCAAACGATTAACTAAGGAAAAAGTTTAACTGTTAACAAACAGTTTAAGTAAATAAGCCAAAGCACAATAATAACTTTAACTTATTAAATAAATAAACACATAGAACCTCAGGTGCCAGATTTATGTCCGTAGCTTACGAAGTTTAACTCTTTCCCATTTTTTTCAGTGACAATTGAGAATTGTTTCCAGATGTCTGACTTGCCTTGCTTTGCTTTTGTCAAGTAAACAGCAGCTTTAATTTTCTTCTCAACTTAATGTGTTGACTCCATTTCTATTACACGCCAAATCCCACTTTTCCCTGTGGGTCTCCCGCAAAATTTTCTAACCGCCCACTTCCGCGGGCATGAGATTTGCGTTGGGTCCCATGGGAACCCAAACCCAATGCAGCCCTCAAATTTACATCTCAAAATTGTGAGTTTCCATCTCACAATTCTGACTATTTCCCCCCGAATTTTTAGACACCTGACCAGGCCGCATACACATGCAGAGAAAAAACGTTGGAATTGTGAGATGTAATCTCAGAATTCTGTGAAAAAAAAATCTGAATTGTGGGATACAAATTGAGGGAAAAAGTCAGAATTGCAAGATGTAAACTCAGTATTGTGAGATTTTAGTCACATGTCAGAAAATGGCAGCTTTATTCATTAGATCTAGAGGTCTTTTCGGGTGGAATGTTTTTCTCATCCGAAATGCAAATTAGAAGTGCGTGTGTGCGAGTTTAAAATTAACTGGCCACTGAATGTTCTTTGATGTGTTTGGTCCATCTGCTGTGGTCTACCACCTCAACCTCTTCCCAACAGCCCCTGTGATAATGAACACAGATTTGCTGTCCTGCACCGTACTCTATGTCACTGCAGCACGCTGATTCAATAAAATCCCTAAATATAGCACGAGCCATGCAAAACTCACCACCACAATGCGAGGGTTTCTGTGGTGGCCAGGGTGGTGTTACGTGATTTATAGCTCTAGGTTTGTCGTTTTCAATTAGAAAACCTCAGCAAGCTTGCAAGATGACTTAAAATCATTTCAAAGTTGTATTAAAATAATCTAAGTCAATAAAAAAATGAAATATAAAATATGTACACCAACAGCATGGGATGATATTTCTCAGTATGCTAAAAAAATGCACAGAAAATGAGCTCTCACTTGGACAGTTTTCGTTTTCACTGCAATATAGAGATCTGTACAGACTGATTTTAAATTTTTAAATGTCACCTATGGTGCAGGTTTGATGTCATTATGTTACAAAACACTCAAGAACCTATGGCATTTGAGGTTTCTGATGATGCCTAATAAGCACTGAAGTTGATTTGGAAGAAAGAAACACGTGAAAAGTATTTTAAAAATACAGTATTTTTGGAACAACATGAGAATGAGTAAATAAATACTACATTTAATTTTTGGATGAACTGTTGCTTTAACAGATATAGAGGCATGTTAAGAATAACTGAATTTGTCTGATTCTAGTTATAAGAGTCTTCAGAGAGTTTCTATTCCTGAAATCCTTTCCCCCATGTCGTGTTCCCCTGGTATACTTTATAATTTCCGTGTCAAAATGGTGTGAGCGAGTTTGAATACGTAATGACTACGTATATTGTCAAGCTGCAGACTCTTTCAACCCTTGAAGATGAAATGTGTCATGAGTCCGGTGAGTATCGCTTTCAGTGTCAGCGGGGTGGAGAATGATTTTTACTGCCTCGGCGTGTTGATACTGATCAATACTGCTCACCATGGGAAGCGAGACAGAGACGGACTGCAATGGTGATGAGCAAGACATGTTAATGGAGTAGAAATAATAATGGAGCGACGCGGAAAACACAATAAAGACAGAATCAGCCAAGACTGCGATAAGAAATCAATGCTGAATAAAGAGACTCAAAGACTAGAGAGACTCTATTAAAACAGCTGTCATGAATGCACATCTTTCTCAGCAGTAATGGTGATTTGGGCTCCCATGGTCCCAGTGGAGAGCCAGGTTCAGCTAGCAGCATAGAGTTTCATCCCTGTCACGCCACCGTACGGTTTCCATTTGAGCCTCACTAATAGGTCGCCGATATAGAGTGTGCGTGTGCATGTGTGTATGTGTGTTAAGTGGGGGTACGTGCATGTGTGCATGCTCAGGAGTGTTTGTCTATCTGATCGAGAACATAGTTCCCTCCCTCCTCAATATCTGAGCTGGAGTGTACCTGTGTCAGCAGCATCAAATTGAATGAATAAGGAAAGTGGTTACTGGAGCCTGCAATAGCGTGTACTATTTGAAACAGCCCCTTTAGTTAGATTGATTTCAGAGGAAAACTATTTTTATGAGGTTGCATCTATGTAATTAGACATCAGCGTTAGTTATAGTTTGACAGACTCCCTCTTGCGTGAAGTGACGGGAGAAAATAAGCAATGCTCCAGTGACTGGCATGGCTTTTTTCCTTTAATTTCAGCTCTAATTAGCTTGGTATTTACAAATAACAGCAGTGAAGTACAAGGGAAATGACATGCAGGATTTGTTGTTTCTAAAAAAAACAAAAAAACAAAACAAAATAAAAACAAGGAGCTTACTTTCAGAAAAAAGAGCACACGCTAAATGAAGGAACGTAAATGTTCATTCATTTAAAAAAAGAAGTCTTGTATACATATTGAATGCAATATAAAATAAAAGTATCTGATGAATGTAAGATTATGGTAAAAAATAGCAAGGATAAATTAAATGTATGATCATTAAAATGAGAAGTGTAAAAATATGTTATATTAGGAAATACAAAAAAATTGTTTTTTTTAATTGTTATCATGATTTCTGCTTCTCTCGATTGATTAAGCATAATCATCTGCAGTAATTTCTGCTGGTTATTTATCCTGAAAACATTTCATTTTCATTTGACATTTTCATGATCTTGAACTAACGAGCCTTCATAAGCTTTACTTGCGGTTGCCAAGAGTTGTCAAGAGTTTCAATCCCACAATCAGAGGTTTTATCTTAAATTGATATGTTTTCTGGCAAGTGTTTTAATTAATCCCAACCTGGCAACTATGTGTATGTGCTCTTTCTGCTTTGAGAAAAAAGCACTGATGATCTGAAAAAATCAACAAACATGTAGACTGGAGTTTTGTGATCTCTATTGAGATATTCTGCTCAAATGAGAGTGTCATACAGCCAGCCTATGTTCCTCTTAAATCTGCAAGTGAACCTCAGTGACAAACTGCATTAAATCCAAATACTGTGGCATACAAAGTCTTTTTTGTTGTTGCAAGAGAAAGGGAGATTTCTGCAAATTGTAATCCAAGTACGTTGCTCAAATAGTTTATGATTTTTCCTAATAAATGACCATTTTATACATTTTTCAGCTGTATCTGGTGTAAGATTATGCACATAAATAGACTCATTATAAAGAGTAAATCTTTTTCTACATTCATACTGCAAACCATTTACAACAGAAAGACCAAGTGTTTCCTTTTATGAAATGTTTTCAATAGGATGTTCTCTTGGTAATCAAAAACACAACATATGTGAGCAAGTTTGAACATGTGGGACCATGTGGTGTGAATGTGCATTAAAAAAATCCTACTATCACAGGACACAAGAACTTGCCACCAGAGGGATTGCGGACTGAATCATGGGAAGAGGCTTATAGAACATTCAGATGGTTTGCTTGGGTGTGGGAAGGGACCAAGTGGGGTCTTCTCATATCAAGACAGCATGAAAATATAAAAATATAAAAAGCATGAACATTTCTAAATCTATATTCTTCCCACCCTGACCAAAATATGTCCTGTTCACATGATCTGCATGATGGGAAATGCACCTCAAAACACAAGCGACATGTGTCGCATTGCCCTCCACATGAAGGTTGCTAGGCAGCAATAAAAAAGTGAAAATCATGAAAGCAATTATTATTTAGAATTCATACATGTCCAGTAATAACAGGCTGTGCTTCCAAAGGGGTCAAAGTTGAAATTTAGTGTAGCAACACTGGACCTGTAAGCAACATGGAGTTTACAGGCCCTGTTTTCCAAATTCTGTATTTTCTATTCTAATTTTTATGGATTTAGTTTGTCTGGTTTTAATAGTTTTATTAAATTGTAATAAATATTATAATAAAGGATTTCTAATCAATTTTTCAAAAAATTATAAAAGTTTAAAGACAATAGTGCCACATAATTTGTATTTGATTTTTTTTTCTTTTGAAATTTCTGTGTTGTTTGTTCTTCTGTGTTTTATAATTTAATACTAATTTATTATCATAAATGATGTTAATAAAAGGAATGTATAAAATATTAACAATTTAATTATTTTTTTTAAATGAGATTAATTTTGAACATTTTTTGGCAAACAAAAAATTGAAATATCTTTATTTGACCCTCTAATTCTAGCACTCTCTATTCTAATTCTATTCTTAAATAACACTAAAACACCAAAAAACTTTTAAAAAAACACTAGCTTTTATAATCTTTTTGTATTTTATCTATTTTTTTATTATTATACAATTAACTAAAGCAAAAAGGCCTCTAACACTAGCTTGCTCTATTATTTTTCTATTCTATCTGTTTTCTTTATATATATATATATATATATATATATATATATATATATATATATATATATATATATATACATATAAACCTTGCTAAGAGTACCGCGTTAAGCTAACTGAGACTTGTTATAGCACTTGCATATTTATTTATTTATTTTTTTGGACAAACAGTTTCAATTAAAACATGGATGAAATATTGTGATGTGTGTAATATTCCTCAAAAAAAAAAAATTAAGTTGTTCTTGTTACTTTGAGAAGTACATTTTACTGCACAATTGCAATTTATTTCTGTCATAATTTCTTCAAGTTAAAGCAAACTTTTATTTTATTCATCCAAATTGAGTGACATTCCTTGACATTCCCCATTACACAGTAAATTCCATTCTGTAATTCCATTTGCATTTTCCACATCTTTGAAATCATAGTGTCCTGAGTTTAATACACTGAGGAACATTGACAGAGTTTATGTGAAAAGGTCTTCACAGATGGATCAACTTCAAACCAGTAAGAAAGATGCATTCAATATTTTTTCTTACTTTGTAACCAAAGCAATTTACAAAAACATTGACTCTTTACCGGGTATCCAATACAAAGCAAGAGCTCAGACAGGTCAGAATTGATGGTTGGTGGTTGGTAGAGAGTCTGTAAGAATGAGCAGACAGAAAGATTTTAGATCTCAATTGTTTAAGAGCAAATGATTTTGAGTCCTCAGTCAATATCAAGTGGATTTGATTGCCTGTTATAAGAACTTCACAGCACGACTGCTCCTCACACTGTCGATAGCATTTGCCGTCTAGCAAACAAACTGTCAATAAAGTTCCTTGCCGAGTCAAATATAGTTGTTTTATAGAGAACGGCTCCGAGTTTAGCGGCTTCTGCCACTCCTAGACTGAATTATAAATAACGATGGTGACCTTTTTGTGTGTAACTGTTACTAATGGTGTTTTTGAGAAAGGTCTGGCTGCAATGTCATGAAAGCTTCTACTACTGTATATGAGATACTTGTCACAGTAAGCCAATATCAACCTCCATATTATCCTGTACTTGTACTGACTGAAAATGAATAAACTGCGTGTGTACTATAGATTCATCATTTCGTTTTCTCTCTTATTTTCATCAATATATATAAAAAAATCCTACAATAATTCCTAAATTAAACTAAAGATGATTTGGACGTTGTCCAAGCTACTATAACACTGAATGCAGTTTTGTTACTCTGCACAGTTGTAAAAGGATACCATTGATCAAATGAGGAACTAAATAGGGGGTTTTGAGGAGTCTGCTTTGTGTTCCCAAGCCTGTCTTTCTCTCTCTGTGTGATCTTATTTCTTTTCAGAGGGGAATAGATTTCCTTTTTCAGCTTCTCACACAGAACGGGTGTTTTGAGCGGCCCAGAGGTGCTCAAGGCAGGTCTGGTGCTCAGTTCGATAAGGAGAGCATAGCCACTGAATGGGCTGTATTTACTGCTGAATACCGCTGATTAGCCGGAGACTTGAGCGCAACCTGGAGCAAAACCAACAGAGTGAATACAAGGAGGAGAATGAAAAGCGGACAGCTGGTACAGTAGATGGCCATAATATTACATAATAAAAGCTCATGGTTTGATACATTACACAGAACTCAAAACTTCCTCCCCAGTCCATAGAAATTAGGGCTGTCAGATCAATTAATCATGATTAATCGGATCCAAAATAAAAGTTTGTTTCCATAATATATGTGTGTGTCCTGTATATATTTATATGTATATAATCATTAACACACATTTCCAGAATTTCCATAAACACACATTATTACATATAGATGATACTCTTTGAGTGTTTGGCCACTCAGTCACAGTGAGGTAATCAAAGTTGGACTATTATTTTAAAACACCAGGGGATCTAATGATACGAATAAAACTTGGGAAACCCAGCCAAACATTGTGCCATTTCTGGCAGTGCAAACCAGCCTGGACCCAACAGCAAATCCACCGCTTATGAGCGCTGTCTCATTTCTTATGTGAAGACAGATATAAATGTTTTAGCCAGGTAAATTCAGGAATACAGGAATTTGGGTGACCAATATTCTATATCCTTTCAATATTCTATATATAACATAATTAAAAATGATATATGGAAAATCAGTGAACTTTACTGACAAAGTTGCTGTATATGTGAACAGGTGGAAAAGGAACATTGAAAATCAAACTGATTAACTCTTTCCCCACCATTGACAAGATTTTCCATTATTTATAACACAACGCATCCCCGCCACTGACAAGTTATTCTGGCAATCTGTGTTTTCGCTGTTATGTGTTGGGGGGTGCTGTTACAGATCTTCTAAAATAGTACAGCATCTCCAGATCCAAAAACAAAAGAAGAAGAAGAAGATTAAACCAGAAGGAGTGGACTGTCCCAATACCCACTCTTGTGGTCTTGAACACCTGAGAGCACATACACGTGACAGGAAGGAAATGCACAAGACTCTCCCAGGTCTGAAAAAGGCCAAAATTCAGTGCCCTTAATGCACACTAAATCCACACTGTATCTCTAATACTGCTTTGGAGCAGTATTTGAGGCCAAGCATATCACATCATGCATCATGTTAAGGAACTCGCGTGCCCCGAAATCGCAAGATACTGAGGAAAACTTAATTTAATTAGATATTACATACCAAATGTTTGCAACTGCTTTTTATCACTTTATTAGAAGCACCACAGTTACATTGTCATACATAGGGACTACTGAACAGAAATTTAGAAGTTTATTTTAAAGCGCGGAGTATTAAATGTGCAAAATGTGTAAATAAAACTCTGTAAAAACTTTACTTACATTTTTACAACATGTAGTGTGTCCCATTGGAAAATGTAAAGTTCTACACACACTTACTGTCTTTACACCCACACTGTAAAAAAATAAGTTGAGAAAACTCAAAAATTTGCTGAAGCTAGTTGCCTTAAAATTTTAAGTTGGCTCAATTTTTTTTTTTTTTTTACAGTGCACCTGAACACTTCAGCCAAATACACAAAATACATCATGTAAGTAGACCAACTGGTCAAGTGCAAGTGGACTTACTGAAGTGTTGATAAAAAATAACTAATGAAGCTAGAACAAAAAGTTTCTACTCAATTTCTCTTCAAACCCATAAAGCATAAGCTACAGGTAATGTAAAGCATATTCATATGTGCATACATGCACACAAAAAGAAATGGTCAGTGGAAAAATACAGCTGGTCCTAACAGAGGGGTCTATTCCTGTGTGAAAAATCCCTGCTCACGGGAAACAAGGGTCCATCTGGGGAAGTGACATCGCACCAGCGTCAGCTGTGGGTGGGAGCTAATGTAATTGCCATGGAGACGTGTGGAGAGTGATTGACAGGCTCACCCCCTGATCAAATTGCCTCTACTGAAAAAGGAAGGGTGTTACGTTGGGACACCAGGCGGGACAAGAACACAGGATTGGGAAGATGAGCCCCAGAGAGAAAGAGGATGTCAATAGACAGTCTGTTGCAGATGGTTAAAGGATGTCCTCATGGACGGTTAGGGGGTGAGATGGAGGGATGTGGGTTTCAACATGCACACCAAATGGCGCTAATTTATGAAGAAATCTGAGAGAGGCCAGGGAGTAGGGCTACAGGGATTACGCCACTGGGAAGATGATCTCTGACTTCAGCAAACCCATGATGCAGGAAAGGAAAGCTGAGAAGTCACTCCAAAGGGATGCTGAGAATGGGAGATATTACAATGCAAAGTGGACATGTTTATGAGCTTGGACTCAAAAAGGAAAACAGTTTGCTTCCATATGGATTGCAGAGCGCTGTGGGAAACTGTGGGAGAGTAGCTGCACTGTGGTTTCCGGTGCAAAAAATAAAGCATAACCCTAAAAACAGAGTAAAGTACCAATTTACAAATTTGAAATTACGTTACATTGCATTTTAAATGTATTTGCCAATTGCTTTAGTAGTCCAAATAAAATGTGTATTTTTTTCAATAATAAATGGATACATCAATATGCACTAAACATTGTCAAAACAAGATACAATTACTAAATTATAGGGGTGTAATGGTACATGTATTCATACCAAAACATTTCAGAACAGGGCTTTTGGTTCAGTACACATGTCTACCGAACAATGGCCTCGTTTACTCTGCAGGTCTTGATACTCAATTCCGATTTGTTGCCTATATCCGATTTTTCTGCCTGTCCGTTTACACGTTCTTTCAATTGTGACCCATATCTGATTCATGTGTTTACACTTGCCATACCATCTGAAACATCCCACATGCGTTGTTGTTATTTAGCGCCTCCACACGTGCTTCCTCCTGAGAATAATGTGACCCGTGCTGACAAAACAATTTGAGCAAATTTGAAAAATGAGTTATTTTTATTTTCACATTCTCCATTAAAAGACTTTCAAAAATTATGTATGATTTTTCGGAATCGGACAAAAAATGACTGTTACACCTGTTTAAAGTCATATAGAGTCAGCAAGGTTGATTATGAGAAAGATTAAAATTTTCCTCCAGTTCTTTTCTTATTAATAATTAGGCTACTATGTTAATAATGACAATATAGCTGTTTTTTATTTTATTTTATCTTTCCTATTATAAATAAGAACAAAAAAAATAGTATAGGAACAAATAGCCTAGAAAGAAACATTACCTTTATCATTTTACATCTAAACAAAAGCAATCATATAGCCTACGAAAAAAAATTATCAAATGTAAAAATCACGCCAGTGTGTTCATTACAAATAAACTGATTATTAAAACTACAAAAGCAGTTAAATGAAGTGCTACGAGTGATTCCCTCTTTTCTTTTAGGCTATTGATAGATAACATTGAGACAGATGGCCTACTGTAATGCACGAATCATATAAAGTTACACATCAGATGTTTTTCCCCATCAGTTCCCCAAGCGTTCACTTAAGATAGAACAGATTATGTTCGCAGGAATACTGAAATACTGTAATTCTGTGTATTTATCGGGATTGCGCGCCGTCAGAAGCGCCGTTATGATGACAGTCAGCACGAGAAGCGAGCGGAGAAAAGGTAATCCTCTCAGAAAATATACCATTAAAGATACTTTTAGATGTTTAATTACTATTTGGAGCATTGGGATCGCTAAACGAGGGCTTAATGAACTAATTTTTGTGAAAATCTCAAATTCGACAAATTAACTTTTTTTTTTTTTTTTGCCTGTAGCTCAAAATAGCCTGTGCACATTTACACTTATTTTTTTCAGCATGGGTCACATATGACGTCATTAAACCGCAGCGAAGTACTAAATTGTCGCAGATTTAATGACGTACAGAACACGATGCCTCAGAAAATCTGATCTGCCTGTTTACATGACAGTCGCATTGGCGCATATATCCGATTTATTTCCACATATGAATGACGCTAAAACTGATCTTGCTATATCTGAATACATGCGTTTTTTTCCTGTTTACACTGTTGTAGAACAGAATTGGGTCACATTTAACTGACAGTGTAAACGGGGCCAAATACACCATTGTTTTAACAGCTGCATGAGTGGAACTTCATTGGAAACTTACTGTTTTATATATTGTTACTTTGACAAGAAACAAAGTCTCATCTTTCAAATTATGTCCATTTTTTTTTCAGGAAATTCAAACAATAAATGCCATTTTGGCGTTCTTTGATGTGGTGCGACAGATCGCTGTATAAACGCCTCAGTTCAAATTGCAGCGCGGAGAGCAAGTGAGCGTAATCATCCCTTGCTCTTTACTACTACTTTAAGGCGAAATAAACATGAATGAACATCTCATGCCTCATGTAATCGTTTAATTACTGTTTCAACCACGGAAAGACGTCAGTAAAACAGCTTGTAAATAAAATGTCACATACCATTTTATTTACCTCAGGCAAGTCATCAGTGAAGTCTAGAGCATTTTGCAAAATATTAGATTATATATTAATTATATTTTATTTTACCCGTTAGTGATGTCTTATTATTTAATGTATGTTTAATGTTAATTTAAGAACTGTATTATGTGCAATTTACAGGTTTGATCATTATATTTCAAAATAAATAGTAATTAAATTTTTCTTTTGTTGTTTGATTAACATTAATGACAGACGGCACAACTTTATTAGGCTCCCTAATTTTAAAGTTGAAAGCTGCAGGAAGATGCGCAATCCCCCAACGAAATTCGGGACCTAATTAAAGATAATTCTATTACACAGAGAAATAGATTTCCCTGACTTTTCCAAACTGGGTTTTTTCTGGGTTTATTTATTTTTCCAAAACTTTCCAGGCCTGGAAATTGCTGTTTTAAAATTCCATGACTTTTCCGGGTTTTTCATGACCATATGAACCCTGAATGTGACGATCGGGTGCGGGTCGGATGCGGTTATCTAAATCAGACCAAAATATAGATGCGGCAGGTTGGATAATTTATTTGAAGCTGTGGATTCAGGTGACGTTTTAGCTCATCTGCACATCACTACTCCCTATAGATTAGAGCATAAGCTGAGGTTGATTTTTAAAATAAATTTTAGTTGCAATTGAATTTACTGTATTTAAAGTAAGAGCAATTTGTTCAGTAAACCACTGTTTAATAAAAAAGCAATTTTATGTTTTTTCCCCCTGCTGTACCGAAACCATACCGAACCGTTACGTCAAAACCGAGATACGTACCAAACCATGTTCACATGTGTACTGTTACACCCCGACTAAATTATGTTGCTTTGTTTTCAGAAAAATATACTTAATTAAAAAAAAAGAGAAAATGTTTAAAGCAATTTTTTTCTTTAGAAACCAATATAAAAGTTTTTTTCTTCTAATTTTAAGCTTAAACTTGTAAAAATACATTTTGAAAGATTTGTCTGAAAACAAGTTGATAACCAAATGGTGGTTCAAGAAAAATAAGTAAAACACAAACCCCCGGTTTCACAGACAAGGCTAGACTAAAATGCATGTATGAGCTGTCTGAACTGAAATATCTTGCTCTGACATATCTTAAAATATGTCAGTACCATTGTTCTGTCTCAAGATGCACACCTGTAAAGTTGCTTAAATATCTTAATTTACCAAAGGCCTAGTCCTGGCTTAAGCTAAGCCCCATCTGTGAAACTGGCCCTAAATGCCTTTACTTTTGAGTTTTACAACAAATCAATTCGACATTGTAATGTATGTTATGAAACACAGATAGCTCATTTATTACTTCAGAACTTCTTTCATCACTTTTGAAAGAATAACTTTGACCAATACAATGCAAACTATATATTTAGTGCTTATCTTATGTGTAGACACCACTCTAGTCCAATTAAGCGCAAAACATTAAATTAATGAAAAATGCCCCTTATTAAAAAGAAAAATAATTATAAAATGAATAGAATGAAAGGTTTAGTATGCTAGAGAATGAACTGCACTGGGTAAAACAGTGAGCTTCTTGCATAAAGCATCCAGACTGAATGTGCTGTGTAGCTAAACACTAGCATATGCTGGATGAAGGTCTGTGCCAGCACTCAGTGTAACACAAACCCACGTGACTCAGCACAATATTCAGATCATATTACCACACTGCAGCGCTTATGCTTCAATGAGCATGCGTATCAACCAACTTTTATGACTCATTGCAATTACGTCTTGATTAGCACACCATTAACATATCCAGGCGAGCTATTTTCAAAAGTATAACTGTAATCGGTTTACAAAATGACACTAAAGCTCTGCTCCAAAACTACTGATCTGCTTCTGTACACAACATTTAAAGACATCATAGTCATAACACTTTGTAAATAATTACAAAATTAAAAACAACCCCACTTAAACTACTGTTCAAAATTTTGGGGTCAGTAATTTTTAAAAAATATTTTTGAGTCTTTTAAGCTTACCAAGGCTGTATTTATTTGATCAAAGATACAGAAAAAAATAAAATGTTATGACAATTTAAGATAATTGTTTTCTAAGTGAATATATTTTAAATTGTAATTTATTCCTGTGATGCAAAGCAGAAACCGTGATACATTTCTTTCAGGACTCTTTGATGAATAGAAAGTTCAAAAGAACAGCATTTATATGAAACAGAAATATTTTGACACATTATAAATAGGGATGGGTATTGTTTACATTTTATCGATTCCGATACTGCTTATCGATACCGGTACTTATCGATACAGTTATCGATACTATTCGGCGCAAAAAGATATGATGTGAAAAGTTGTTGAAAAAAGTTATTTTATTACTGCTGAACTTTAGCAACTATTTAGCAACTAAGTTCTTCAGTCAGGAGCTGGGAGTTATTTTTCTCTTTGTGTGTTTTATTTTATTAACATTAAAGGAATAGTTCACACATAATTGAAAATTGTCATCATTTACTCACTCTCAAGTTGTTTTAAACCTGAATGAGTTTCTTTCTTCTATTAAACATAAAAATTATTTTGAAGAATGTATTAATTTTTATTCTTGTGCTGAACACAAATGACGATATTTTGAAGAATGTGGGAAACCAAACAGTTGCTGGTCCCCAGTGACTTCCATATTTTTTTTTTCCTACTATCAAAATCAGTGGGGACCAGCAACTGTTTGGTTACCCACATTCTTCAAAGTATCTTCTTTTGTGTTCAGCACAAAAATAAAAATTAATACAGGTTTGGTACAACATGACAGTGAGTAAATAAATGACAGAATTTTAATTTTTGGGTGAACTATCCCTTTAATGAAAATCAGCAGCATGTTTAGTTCTGTCCCTTTAAGACCTGCACGCATCTGTTTCTCTCTCAACTGTTTACTTTCACTTTAGACATAACTGTGTTTACATGTAAACCTTGTGTGTTTTTGACAGTATTACCGCAGTCAGACGATAACTAATGTTTAACCGGCAAGGCTTTAAACTAAAGCACACGCAAATAATGTACTTTTGTGATTGCGAATAAGTGCAGTGTCTCATAAGTGTAAGACTATGTGTCTCGCGAGTTGCAGCTGGAGCTAGAGCTGGGAGACATAGTAAATACAGTGCATTGCTTGAGGTAGATCGTGTTGTGTTTTGCTAGTAAAAGATTCATTATATTACTGGTGTTGCCTCCTTTGTTCACTTTTACACTACTGCATATATTGCATCTGACACTACTGTCGCTTAGTTTTGTAACGTGAGCCCACACTTTCGAAAGTTTCACTCTTGCCCGATGATTGCATGCAAACACACACCGCGCATGCGCATGGATATCACACACACGTCGAGCAAATGACGACCACATAATTCAGTCATGTCAAGCAGCTGCTTCTAATTCGTCATTAACATTGAAGTATACGGAGATAAACCAACGCAAGTATTGATAACAGTATCATTTGTCCTGAAGCTTATCGGTAGTCCAGTATTGACCCAATACGTACTGGTCCAAAAAAAATACCGGTTCTCTGTACACATCCCTAATTATAAATGCATTTACTGTCATGTTTGATCAATTTAATGTGTTCTTGCTGAATAAAACGATTCATTAATTTCCAAAAAAAAAAAAAAAAAAAAGATGCTGGACAAGAAAAATATGGGATATAATTTACATATAATCATTTACATACTTTAGTATTAAATATTAATTATACTTCGATTTCATAAGTATATTAGGAGAGGAGCTGCTTGAAACAGTTTTTTCGAATCCTGTCCAAAAATAAATCATTGCTAAAAAAAAAGTTTGGTCAATACTGAACATCTTAATCTTTTCTTTGGTCTTCAAAAAATCTATTACAAACACAAACACTTGAAAGTGGTTTAAGGGGTCCTTAAATATATGTGAAGAACCCTAAAACGGACTCCAAAATGTCATCTAAAGCATCTCAGCTTTCCCTCCGTTCAGTGTTTCCCACTGAATCTCAATCCCATCATCTCTCAGCCTCTCTCTGCTGGAGTGTCTCCTCCATCGCTGCTTTGAGAGGATTTAGTCCACGTCCTCTTGCATGGAAATGAATGCTGATCTGAATGCCACAGATCCTCAAAAGAATCTCATCAGTGACCTCCTGCCCTCTGACCTGAGCTCAGGTCACAAGTAGCACAGTGGATTTACGACCTGGATCTCGTGGGTAATAATGTAAGGTCAGAGGGGACAGCGAGAGAGCGAGGCGGAAAGCACTTAAAGTAATGGAAGTGAATGCCGCTTCAGTGTTATCATTCCTCCCTATGGGAACTCTGTCACACAGCCATTAACGCCACTATTAGATAAGTGTGCTGCATCCCGATGCATTTATTAAAAGCTCTGCACTACTGCCTATTAACTATAGTGTAAAATATCTGTGCAAGCTCGAGGAAATCAAACTGTCACTGACATTAAACACAAGGCATCGGACTGGGTGTTCTTGTGGGTTAAACATCAACAAATGAAGACGGAATATTTAATGTTATGCATTTAGCAGATGCTGTCTTATCCAAGCAACAGTATATTTTTACTACACAGTCCATCTCCCCGGAGTCACCTGGGGTTAAGTGCCTCGCTAATGTGTAAGCCCTGCTGGGGTTTGAACCAACAGCCTTCCAGCCACGATCATTAACCACCAAACCACAGTCAAATAGGAGTATAAATGTAAATGTCTTAATAAATTACAAATATGAATAATTAAAGCACAGAGAAGGATGCATTCAACTGAGCAAAAGTGACTGATTTCAGATCAAATAAATCCTATTCTTTTGAACGTTCCAATAAGGATCCTTAAGAACTTGTATCAGGGTTTTCACAAGAATATTAAGCAACTGTTTTCAACATTAATAATCGGAAATGTTTTTTTTTCTAGGATCATGTGACACTGAAGTCTGGAGTAATGATGCTTAACGATAGAAAGTAATGATAGAAACAATTACAAGTATATGATTTAGGTTTCAGTGCTACTGGTTATAAAAATCATGATTTTTAAGCACATGTGGTTTTGTGGTGAATTTTGAAAAACATTCCAAAATTGCTACATGGCTCTCAGGACCGCAGATTTCACTTCTAATGAAGTACATATGCTTTGAATTTGAGTTTCACTCTCTTTAAATCTTCTCAGTGAGCTATAGAGGGTGAATTATGTTCATGTCAGAGCAGTCTTCTGACACTCAGTCTCATGATCCTGGGCTGAACATACACATAATAAATCAACCGTAATGTTTCATTGACTATCTGTGATTTACTCAATGTGTAATTAGAAAACATTTTTTATACTGCCTCCTCAAAAATTTCAACATACATTGTGTTGATATTTTTGGGCGATGTATTTTTTTATCAATCAGTAAACAAGTTAAAGTGTTAGCAGTGGTGTTTGTATCAGCAGTGATCTTGTTCTGTGACTTTACATATAGAATGTTATAGTTACAGTACAAAGCAAGTACAGATTTTCTCACATTAATAAAATCAGATATTTTTGATTGCTTTACACAAGCATTGCAACAAAATATTTAGTCTGTGACTTGGTTTCCATTCACATGGCACTGTGCTGCGTAGAGCCACCCACAGTGAAATCTCATTGCACTCTCATTGAATAATTACACACAAACTATCTTGGTTTCATTCTTCATACAAAAAGAAAAGAAAAAAGTACATGTACGTGAGGTTTTAGAGCTACTGGTTATAGAAATCATGATTATTATCCATATTTTGTTTTAGGGTGAATTAAAAACAAGTTGCAAAATTGCAACAGGAAATCATATGGAAGCCTGTTTCTGCTACTGAATAAAAAAACAACAAAAAAAAGCTATTAATTGTGAATTTTTATCTCACAATTCTGACTTTTTTCCCCCTCATAACTGCATGCTATAAACACAATTGCGAGTTATAAAGTCAGAATAGTGGGTTATAAACTTGCAATTCTGACTTTTTTCTTGCAAATGTGACTTTGTATCTCACAATTTTGACTTTTTTTCTCAGAATATAAACTCACAATGGCAAGTTACAGAGTGCAAATCTGAGGGGGGGAAAGAGTGATATGTTCTCAGTATTGAAGATACTGAGAACATAGCAAATCTGACTTAACTCACAATTGCGTGTTATAAAGTCAGAATTGTGAGATATAAACTCTCAGAATTGCGAGTTTAAATATCACAATTCTGAGTTTTTTTCTCACAATTACAAGTCTATATCACACACTACTGACTAGAACTCGCAACTGATATTACGCAAAAAAAAAATTACACGAGAAAAAAGTCAGAGCTGCGAGATGTCAAATTGCAATTGCAAGAAAAAAACTCAGAATTGTGAGATAAAAAGTTGCAATTACCATTTCTTATTTTTATTCAGTGGCAGAAACGGGCTTCCATACAGTTGATTAAAGGGATTTCATATTTTCTCTTTTTTTCAGTATTGAAATGGATAAAGGTGTCTCAAATTCTTTGTGATCTAGAGTTTATACAAGACCCCGGCTTCTAAACTCAAAGACTTCCTCCAGGCAGGCAGTCATGTGGAGCGCAAAACCGATGTTGCATGGAGACCAAAAAGATCCATGTGGATGAAACATCTGGAACCAAACTGGAAGAAGAAAGCTGGAGAAGAATGCAGGGGACTGAACGCAGCACATGATGGAAGACACAGGATGAGATTGTGAAACATTGAGTGAGAACATAAAATTGGCAGAGGAGGTTGACAGGTCTGTGGCAAAGGAAGAGAGGAGACAGAGGTCAAGGAAAGCCGTGTGAGAGGAAAGTGTGAACAAGAGGGGGAGGGAAGAAAAACAGGCAGAGTAGGGCAGGATGAGTAGAGGAGATGGTTCTGCAGATGACAACCTTTGCGAGGAGGACGCAGATGTTTCAGGACAAAAGAAAAAAAGAAAAAAAGATGACCTTGTTTGTTTTTATAGACAGATACTCTGTCCTGCCCACACACACCTGTATTAATACACATCAGATGAGGAAGGACAAAAACAAGGAAATACCGAAAGAGGACAGTATTGATTGGATGAGAGCGAGTGGGTGATGAAAATAAAAAGTATTTAGGAAGTGCATGCATTCATAACAGCTTTATCGCAGATGTTTCTCCTAAGATTCCTCAGCAGAAATAAAAAAGACTGATGCTGTTAATCGACTGATGTATTTAATCAAGATTGCACAGGTTTTCGAATTTAATTCTAATAAAGGACCTCCACATATATGGCAAACGCAGAAGCTCAGATGTTCATGTGTGATGCATTACAACCAAAAAAATGTTTGTTTTCGCTTGTGACAGAGGCACATGCTTCATTTTTGAATTTATTTTAGGGCACCTTTATGATCTTTTTGGACCTGGACACTCATTAGAGATTTCATTATAAATATCTCACTTTGTGTTTAACCAGAGTCTTATGGGTTTGACACAACATGTGGGTGAGTAAATGATGAAAGAAGTTTTATTTTCAGGTAAACTAGCCCTTTAAATTAAGAACTGAACATTGACAGTTGTAAAAAATACATTATATAAACTCTTTATAGCAATTTTTTTCTCGCATTTTATGGGCTTAATCTTACATATAAAATGTCACAAAATGTTTTCGCTGCCAACTTGTTTCCAACGTACTCTGATGCCCTTTTCATTTATGTTTGTACAAATTACAGTGTTCGCCTGTGGGTGATACTTCAAACTTATTGTGCTTTGATGATAATTAAAGGTGCTGTAAAGTGCTGTGTCTCCCCCCCTGTCCACTGTAACTACTTTATGAACTACATTTTCACATTTTTGAAATGAAAAGAAAATGTGAGAGGTTTTTAACCCTGCAACTCCGCTACAGTGTTTATGAGATATGGGTGATTGCTAGGATTTTGAAGCAATTACTAGGATATTTCTGGTTGGTTGCTAGGGAGTTCTGCTTGATATCTTACTGGCCTGCAGTAACCCAAGCCTCTGATATCCAGATTCCTACTGTAGGTTTTCCTGTAACATCTGTGTAAGTGACTTTTCTTTAAAATAAATTTGATCCACAAAATTAATTTCCACATCCACAGAGTTCTCTCAAGAGTTCTCAATAAAAGCCACACTCATTTTGTGTTTAGCTGCGCCCTGAAGGAGTTATTGGTTTGTTGGGTGTTGCTGTGTTCCACGAATGGATATGTAGTAGGGAGAGAGGTCTGGGCGATTGAATTTGTCTGTGGTAAATATCGTGAGATTGGATTTATGCATAGCGGGTCATCGGAGGAAGACAGAGAGAGAGAGACAATGAGAGAGAGAAGATAATGGGGATTTCAGGCAGATAAATGGACGGGTGGAGAAGGAGATGGAGCAGAAAGGTGAGGGGCGTCAGGAGTGTTGGAAGAGGGAGAAGAAGAACAGGCAATTTGAGGAGCTTGACGGCATTTGCGTTTAAATTGAGGACATACTGAGTCCAAACAAACAGCAGAGGGGGGATCATCCAGTCACAAACAATTTAAATAGGATTCTGGTATTACAATATACAATAATGCTTCTCACAGCAGCAGAGAAGCCCACTGTTTTTTGGTGAGAGAACGAGAATAGTCATTATATCCACAGATTCAGTCTTTTTCAAGGACTATGTGTTGTTGTAATGGCTGTTTTAATAGAAAAAAAAAAAACTGTAAACACAAGAATAAGAATCACCATGTGTTTATAGCATATATAAGGCATATTTGAATGCAGCTTCCAAAAGACAAAAAATAGCCAATTCATATTTTCTATATTTAATACAATCACATCGGTGTGATTAGAATGTTCAATGCGTCTATCATCAGCTGCTAAATTCAAATCTGCATTTTTACAGCACTGTGCATTATAACCAATCACAAACAATTCTGTTGAGCTTATGAATGCAATGACCAATCAGAGGCGTTCAGATAAGTCATCGCTAAAATGTCGCTCGCTGACTGAATACCTCTTTCTGGCGAATTCTCTCATTAGAAACAACAAACTGCAAATGTGTGGATGAATATGTAAGTATTATTCATTTCACTGTGTAAACAGCTTCAGTGATTTTAATGGGAGTTTTTGAGAGTGCTTGAACTCTAGACGGTCAGTGAAAATGTTCTTTGCTCTCTTTCTGTACAATGAAAGTGTTATGATTAGTAGCCTAACTTACAACGTTTTTATTCACATTAACTTTCAATGTTAAATTCGCAGTAAATATAATGTTAAATTTGCATTAAATATAAAGTCAGTCGTATTAAAATATGTTATGGCATGACACCCATATCTGTCAATTAAGTAAACAGACAGGTTTTTATGCATAGTGAATAGATTACATTATTCGGTTACTTTGACCATTGCTCACTAGATCAACTAACATAATCTATAAAGGTGAGAATCAAGATATTTCATGATACAGTTAATGCGTTTGGGAATGTTTCGAATAAAAAGGAAAAAATAAATAAAACATATGTACTGTTGTGGCTGCTGTGTGTCATATGACAACCCCAACACCCCCCCAAACTCATGCCCCCTAAAAAAAAAATTGTGAGTGCATGACGCCCCTGATTTGTTTGCTCTTTCTTATATTTGTTTGTTCTTTTGTTTGTTTTTGCATAGTTTTTTCCCCATTCATTTGTTTGCACTTTCTGATATTTGTTTGTTCTTTTGTTTGTTTTTGCATATTTCTTTTTTCCTTTCATTTGTTTGTTTTTTCTTTCTAATATTTCTTCATTCTTTTGTTTGTTTTTACATTAGTTCTTATTTTCGTTTGATTTGTTTGCTCTTTCTGATACTTATATTCTTGTTCATTCTTTTGTTTGTTTTTGTATTAGTTCCCATTTTCCTTTCATTTGTTTCTTATTTATTTTTGATATTTGTTCATTGTTTGTTTTTGCATTAGTTCTTATTTTCCTTTCATTTGTTTCTTATTTCTTTCAGATATTTGTTCATTCTTTTTTTGTTTTTGCATTAGTTCTTATTTAGATTCATTTGTTTGGTCTTTCTGATATTTATACTTTTGTTCGTTTCTTTGTTTTTGCATTAGTTCTTATTTTTGATTCATTTGTTTTTTTCTTTCTGATATTTATACTTTTGTTCGTTCCTTTGTTTGTTTTTGCATTAGATCTTATTTAGATTAATTAGTTTGCTCTTTCTGATATTTATACTTTTGTTTGTTCTTTTTTATTTTCAATTAATTTTCCTTTCATTTGTTTGTTCTTTAAAATATTAGCTTATATTCATTCTTTCATTTGTTTGATTTGCATTAGTTCTTATTTTCCTATCAGTTGCTTTGTTTTCCCAATTTTTAAAAATATGTTCATTATTTCTTTTGTTTCCTTGTTTCCTTGTTCTTAATTTCCTTTCATTTGTTTGTTATTTCTAATGTTTGTTTATCCAGATCTAAATTTTGGTTTAGAAAAAAAACGTTCGGTTGTTGGTGGAACCTATTGTTCATGAGTCAATATTAGATATTTTGTGGACAGGAGCCCCAAGCAAGGCTGAAGCTTTCACTACAACACACGCCATCCCAGAGAAACTGTGAAACTGAACTGGCAGAGGCAGCTGCGGTAATGTGAATACTGTAGCCTAGACACTCAATGCAGAGAGTTTTATTTTGGTTTGTCAAGCTTTTGAAGTATTGATTAATGTAATTGTTAGTGTTTTAAAATAAAAGTTTTCCTAACATCAACTTTTTTTGTTTGCTCGTTCTTTTCTTTGTATATTCATTAGCTCTTTAATTTGTTTGTTTATAAGAGTGCTATTCGGCTCAGGACCTGGGGAGCTGCTGTCTTGCTGAGTTTAGTTCTGACTCTAATCCAACACACGTGCTTGTAATTTTAGAATGTTCCTAAAGACCTAGATATGACCATCTTCAGATGTGGAGCTGAACTCTGCCAGATAGTGGCGTAGACAGTGGAGTTAAAGAACTCCAAATTTGTTCTTTCTTTTCCTTCCTTTCATTTGTTCATTTAGATTTTTCTTTTCTATTTCAACATGCCTATGTGAAACAAACACATACAGATACAAATACAAACACACACTGACACATCAATGCACACAAATACACACAGCGGTTCTTGTGTATGTGTGGGATCAGGATCGATTTGTTATGTATCCCTCTATCACACACACTCAAAAGAACGCGTTGTGCAAGCTAACAAGTTATATAAGATCTAAACCCATAGAACTCACAAAACCGACTATAAGAGTCTAAACTGAGCCACAGTTTACCTCTAAAGCCTATTTCCTTTCTAAATGCCTTCCTCTAATCATTGAGACGTACGGCTCTGTGATTTGAGTGTGACTTGATTGTGGGTGTTGGACCTTGTTGTAAAGACGGGTAAGATTGCCAATTGGCAGTGTGTGCTGTGCTTAGACTGGTGCTGGTTGGACCCCTAAGGGGATATTGAACACAAACTGCAGAGCAAACTAAACACAGCTTATTAATGAGCTCAGGCGGACAAAAGACAGAAAGAGAGAGAAGACACAGGATGGAGAACTGGAGAAATGACAGACATTTCTTTTCCCCCATTAGTGTCTCACTCTTTGCCAGAAATCTCATTTTGGAGCTGAATGAGACACCTGCGTTCTAAAGATAAAGACACCTGGAGGAGCAGAACATCTCCGTGCAGCTCAATCTGCGGCACTAATAATCTCCAAGTTGATCAAAGTGGCCACACTGAGTACTGACTCAAGTGGCAGGAACCGAAAAAAAGATGCATTCATAAGACATTTAATGAGCAGTTCAGCTGAGTAGCATTCAAAATAAATGTCCAAACACAACTCAGATATTTGTGCTGGTCTATTCTGCACAGTGCCTTGCTGAAACATGAGTAATGGAGTTTCCATTCAGCAGTTTGTGCTGTGAATCATGAGCTGTTACACCTGCACTCTCAGCAGAATGATACATGCAAGCTGTATTATTACTAATCACAACTGTAATATTAAAGAGAACTGTGTTTTATACAAACGAGTGAATGTGTGGACAAGTTGTCTCGGTGACTTCTAGCCTCAGCCACAGGCATTATGCCTGTAGGTTGCCCACAGTCCATTCACTGACTGTCTGATTCATAATGCTCACAGAACAAGAAAGGATTCGATGTGGCAAGCTGTAATCTGATTGGTTGACGTTACGCAAATTACAGGTGTGAGAGTACACTGGATACGGACTTCTTATCAGTCCACCTGGAAAAAAAGTTGTAGGTACTGGGTTGATAAAATAAGCACTTTTGGGAAATAAATACATTTTATATGATCTGAGGATTAAATAATAACTGGATTAGTTACTTCATGCATTTAGACTGACAGGATTGCTGATTCATTATGTACATTGAATTTACACTTATTTCCATATAAACATGTAATTGGATCTACCCCTCCTGTGCTAAATGCAAATGCTAATATTATACCAGGCAATGTTATTTTCTGTTGAATACTCTCTTCACTCTACATGGCAAATAGTGTTCCCAGAAATTAACAAACATCTGTATGTGGGCATAGTTCCATTCTAGAAAAGGAAAGCTTTTGCATGTGTTTACACATGTTTTAGCTAGTACAGTATATGATCAGTAAAAACATATGAGTAAATACATCCAAAGTTAACGGCCAGGTTGGTGGCATTAAATCTTTGAAAAACACTCATTAATATACACTTAACTAAATATAAGTAGATAATAAACTAGATATTAAACAAAACAAAGCACAAAACTAAACATAAAACAAAACAAAAAGCAAAAAAAAAAAAAAAAAAAGCAAAAGGAAAAACAAAGCAAAGCAAAAAATAAAGCAAAACATAAAGCAAAAAACAAAACAAAAAGCAAATCAAAGCAAAATAGAGCAAAACATGAAGCCAAAAAACCAAAGCAAAGCAAAACAAAGGGAAAAAACAACAACAAACAAACAAACAAAAACAAGAAAACAATGCAACAAAAACCACAAAAGGGAAATCAAAGCAAAACAAAACAAAATAAAACCAAAACTAGATGCAAAACAGCAAAACAAAAGTGCTTGCAGAATGTGAATGAAATTGAAAAAGTGGTTGGTGACATTTCACATGTATCAAAATGGTCTCTTTCTGCTCAGAATAAGCTGCAGACCTTTTGTCACTTAGCATAAAAATCTGGCTATGGGAGACTATAGGTGACTTTAAGCAGAACTGACCATGGAATGTGCGGTTCCACATCCTCTTATTGATAACGTCCCCCGAGGGCCTCGCACCCGACCGATCCAGAGTCTCATTTAGGGCATGAGAATACAGCATGACTCCATCGTGGAATGAGCCAGAAATCAGATTCATCTGGAAGAGAAGCGCACAAATTACACACTAGAATTAAATCTCTAAATAACGGGTTTAAATTCCATTACTTTTATTAGATTACCAGCTCTCTAGAGACCAAAGTGAAAGTATGTTTGAAGAAAACAGCATCGCAAGACTGTAATTCGATGACCCACACGAGACTGTGTGCTGAGAAATATGGCTGCGTTCCTAATGCTGTCTGTCATTCTCCTGTGACTCGACTCACCTCTGCTTCACTGTTTAATATTCTAAATATGTTGAAATACATCCTGTTTCTCTTGCTCCATGTGTTCATTTTAACACACAGAGTATTTGTTTGTAAATCAAAATAAATTCTAATATGGTGATAAGGAGTTAGACAGTGAGAACTATTTTAAACTGGTTAGTTTTTAACGAGGAACGAAACTCACCCCCCCATGCATAAATCATCTGAATTTAGTCATATTTATTAAATAAAAGATTATTTGTCACTGTATGTTTACTTAGATGAAGCCAGAAAGTGAGTTCAATCCACAATTTTGTTAGTTAAAAAAAAAAAAAAAAAAAAAACATATTGCAAATATATAAATATGCATTTTCAACATTTTTTTTGTTAAGCTCAGCGTGTCTTATCTGCTATGCATGGCTCATACTCGCTGTGTGATTGCTGTAACCTGTAAATATAGGCAAAAAAAATTAACAAGCAGCGTTAACATAGGCAGTGTGAAACAAACGTGATAAAGACCTGAGAGTTCGAATTTGGAGTTGCTAAATAAAATGTCAAATTAATATCAATGTATTGCCATTTAACTTCTTTCTCTTAACTTGAGTTAATAAATAACCATAATCGCAAAAATACATTACATTTTAAAATATAGTAAAAAAGAAAAGAGCTAGTTAAAATTGTAATAACATTTCACAATATTACTGTTTTTACTGTGACAAAACATTCCAAAACCTCCTTTAGGGGTGTCCTCTTTGTAAAAAAACTAATTGCTTTTTAACAATCGTAAAATGCAGGAAGTTTTCAGTTAGTGTTGTTACTTATATCTGCATTATCAATAGCCGAATATAAAAACACTAGAAGTCATGTCATGTCACATTGCCATAAGGTGCTGAAATTTGCAAAATTATGGTTTTATACCAGATAATATTTTTGGTACAGCTATGATTTAGTACTGGTAAACTACACAAGACTAGATTTAAACCTTGTATCTCTGTGAGCCCAACCTCTGTTACATATCAACAACATGTGCACCAACTTCCCATAACCCTGAGAAGACAAACACACACCCGAGAGAGAGCAGCACAACCAAGGACACTAAATTACACTATGGCATGCTTTATTACCCCTACATGACATTCAGCCATGATTACAACCACCCCACATGTGTGAGAATCTTATGAGAGAACTGAACAGTTTTTGTACTGCTGTTTCCCAGCAGTCTTTGGGGACGTGGGTTTCACTGGGTAAACATGTACATATTTCAGCTGCTGTGATGTTAGTATGTGAACATGTGCATGAGAGACGACTCAGAAAACTCAGACTGATGTGCGATTATTCAAACTGTGGGCCTGCTAGTCTGTCATTTATCACCACTCTATTTGTTTGAATAAGAACGTGATACAATAATTAACTGCTACAATCTGAACTTTCTGCCCTGAACAGCAGTGATTTTTATTTTATGCAACTTATTTAATATTACAATATGTATTAATACTTATAATGATTAATACATACATACATACATACATACATGAATAAATGTTGAATTAAAAGCTTATTGTATTACTGTATTAAAAGCAGTGTACTGTGTGTAAAAGAGTATTATGAGAGAGATATTGACTGAGCGAGTGTGATTACCTGCACCTGATACAGCATTCACTCTTCATCTCAATCTCATATTCACAATTAATAACATATTTTTTGGATTTGGGCATCTCCCCACTTGCTGTAAGGAATACTGCAAACGGTGTTATATTATCACTAGAATATCACACAATAAGCCAGAATTGACCTCAGAAGAAGAACACGATGCGACGTGCGGCTTGATCCAGCTGAGGAGATCATTTACATGAGTACGTGTTTTATTACTTGCATCTGTTGTTATTGTGTTTTTGTAACATAACTTGTACACATTTTACTAGTTAGTCTTTTTCCAAACTACAATTCTTGAATAAATGTATAATCAAGTGAAACATTTTGAAGTATGTTTCATTCATTGCATCTAAATATCTCATGATGCCAGGATGTTTTTTAATGTTCTATAAAATATAAAACCATAAGACATAAAAGTAATATGAGTTTTTACACTGTAACACTATGAATGTTAGAGTCTAATAATGTTTAGACCAATCTTTACTGTGAAATTCGCGAATATCTGTTCAAACGTCTGTTTGAAAAAAGAGCACAAATCAAACACAGTTTGCTGTTGCCTCTCTGTTCATCTCTCATAAATCAGAGCTTGTTAAGAGTAATATTACCTAAAATAATACATCATACACGTTCTAGAATTTGTGTAGGCCTATATTTAAAAGGCAATGATTTAAACCTTATAGGCAACAATATGATAGGCTACACGAATTAATGGAATAAGCACAGTGCGATCACAAATCAAACAGTCGCGTTGCCGTCTGTCAAGAGTAGGCTAATAATGAACTTAGATACAGATACCTTTTCTACTAGGCCTACATGTTTGCTTCTTTATCTTTTGCTGGTTTGCGTGGCACATGCACATTTGTTTAGTGAAGCTAAAAAAAAGACTTGTATAAAGAGTCCTGCGTATAATGAAAATGTGTGCCTTGAATTAATTCAGTCGTGTTCAAATGATCACTAAATGTTTGTCATGAAACTTCTCTACTGGTATGATAAATTTATTTTTAGAAATTTTAAATTTTATATTATAGAACACTGAATAGGGCAAATAGTCGAAACAAATATTTTTTCATACTCTGTTCCCTTTTTCCCATAGCATACTTTTCCAAACCTGCAAATTACTTAAGTAAAATACTTTTTAAACTGTGCAGGAACCAGTGAGCCAAAGGAAATCATGTTGTTTTACATAAACCTCTAAAATTACAATGCAGTAAGAAGTGTGTGAAGTAAATGAGTTTAAAATACTATGAATGAAATAAGCGCAAATAAAATAGCAGTGTTGCAGTTGCCTTCCATGCATTTCCTGGAAATTACTTAAATCAATTTCCATATTTCTAAACTGCGTAGGAACCCTTACTGTTTTAATTAGAAGATATTTAAATATTTATTTATCGGATCACGAAATGCCCTCAAGCTGGGACTCGAACTCACGTTGCCCGAGGCACAACCGCACTGCATCTCGAAACACTGCCTTTACAATACCAGGGCTCTCAAGTCTCACGTACTAGAGATGTTATAACAGTTGGTGAATTTGATAATAGACAGACAAATTCATCCAAATAAAATAAATTGTTTTACATTATTAAAAAATGATCAAAAATACAAAGAAATTTGGCCCCAAACATGCCAACTGAACAGCAGTGCTCAATGTACATACTGTACACACACAGTAGGATTACAGAAGTTGTCCTGAGCATGTATGTCAAGCTGTGTGTGTGTGTGTGTGTGTGTGTGTGTGTGTGTGAGAGAGAGAGAGAGAGAGAGAGAGAGAAAGAGAGAGAGAGGCATCAAAATGTGCAACAAACATTTACAACAGAAAAAAAGAAACATAAGCTGAAATGTGTACTCTCTCTCTCTCTCTCTCTCACACACACACACACACACACACACACACACACACACACAGTTTGACATACATGCTCAGGGTAAGTACTGTAATGCATATGTGTACAGTATGTACATTGAGTACTGCTGTTCAGTTGGCTCGTTTGGGGCAAAATTTCTTTTTATTTTTGATACATTTGTATTTTTAAATACATAAATCTTTTTATTTTATTAGAATGTATTTGTCTTTCATCAGATTTACCAAATGTTATAACTTCTATTTGTGCTGGTCAATTATGAATAATAGGTCAAATTGAACTGCTAGCAAAAATTTGCGTGCTGCAAATATTTGAGTTGATCCTCCCCTTTGACTTGCCGCTCCCCTTTGAGTGACTCCTCCCCTTTATGTGGCCCCTCCCCTAATCTCACTCCAAACTTTCGCTATAGCTTGAGAGCCCTGCAATACAAGGGTATCGGCTCCAACTGTTAGAAGATATTTAAATAAATGTTCTAATCATAAAAAATAATTATTTTAGTTAAGCACAGCATATTTGTTCAGTGATGACTACGAAAAAAGATAGGCTGTAATACCAAGAACATAATATCGGTCTTATCAAGTATATCTGTACGAAGTTCTGGTTCAAGCTCTGCCTACTTCCGGTTTTATCCGAATACAGATACAGATACTAATAATTTTGTGATCGTAATGCACACCCCTAACTGTAAGTATCTGTCTGTATTTAGTTTAGAATTTAGTGTTTGATAACTTTATTACATTTCTGTATATTTCTGCTGAGGGGCACAGGTAGCCTAACTAAATATAACATTTATTATAATGGGTTTATGTGAAGACTGTTTTACTTAAATTAGAAGTCTAATAAATGTTCAAATTGATAGCTCTTAATTATAATGTAATGTTTAACGGCTATAGTCAATGGTTAAATATTAGGGGAATTTTTTTTTTTTATAAGGAAATCCGTATTACTTGGTATCAGTGATACTGGCCTTCAGTCATAAAAAACATGCCATTAAACAAATATTAAAAATATGTTGTTTGTACATTAATTTGAAGATTGTATGTGAAATTATTGCAATATAAAAGTATATTTAAAAAATTTAATGTTAGGTGGGATTAATCACGATTAATTGCAATTAATTTCAGAAAAAATGTGCAAGTAATTATTTATTTTTTTTAAATTGATTGACAGCACTGATTACATAACAATAAGTAATAATAACACTGCTCAACAGTCCCTAATCTATGCTCAGATTTACCAATATACACCTTCAAATCAAATATTTCTAAACAAATTCTTCCAAGACCTAACTTACTGTCACGTGTTTGTTCCGTTTTGCCCTTATTTGGTCGTGTTTCCTGTTCCCTGATTAGATCATTCTGTTCCATCTGTGTTTATTAATTATCTCATTAGTTCTCTTTGTTGGGTTCAGGTTTATAAGTCCTCAGTTCTCCCTTGGTTTATGTCCAATCTTAGTTATGATTCCTGAGTCTCCTGCGTTTCCCTGCCTAACACACCGTGACACTTACAATACTGATGCCAACAAATTCAAGAAACATTTAAGGAATTTTAAGAAACGTTTAAGAGGAAGTTGATATTTTAAGCACCAGTGTGAATTCCATTAAGGATCCTGAACTATGAAAGCACACCGTTGAGCAATATATTTTCCTCTATCATGATTCAAATATGCAGTGCATCTTAAAACCTGATCATGAATAACTAATCTGGCTAAATTTAGGCAAGGGAAAGATACATTTCCAGCAAAAAAATCAGCCATCTGTCCACCTTACAAACCATTAATCCACGCAATGCCATTACCGTTAAACAGTGTGTGTAATTTGAAGGCAAACTGGACAGGATCCCAGCTGAACTGAAGATGAGATTAGTTTTATTTTACTTCTAAAATCTTGTCAAAGTTTCTGAAATATCTGTCAGCCTGAGCTACAGCAATTCACAGGTAGAAGTCAGTGGCGCAGAGCCAGATGGTTGCTGGCAAACCCGAGCTCCGCTGTAGCGTAATGAAACAGAGGGAAAAATGCTCCAAAAAGCCAAAGGAGGCAGACAGATGTACAAAAGTATGGTTGTCATAGCAACTATAGACAGAGTGTGGACTCGTCGATACGGAACATCTGTGGGTGACTGTGGATTGGGAGATTACTGATCGCTGCTGTCCTGAGAGAAAGAGAACGGTGCAATGAAATGCAAATTTTGGTAAAAGGTTGAATGGACTGAGAGTGTGAGAGGTGGGGAGGACTAGATGAAAAAATGTCATCCAAACCAAAAACAACAACAACAACAAAAAAAACAGTTTGAGAGATATGGAGAATAACATTGTGGAGACAAAATAAAGGATTCAAAGTAATTACAGATTCAGACTGAGAGATACAAAAAGAGAGAAAGAGCAACAGCATATTTACATGTGCTAAAGGACTGTGAGCCACAAACAAATCCAGATAAAACTACGACAACAACAACTGAAAACAACAGTTGGATGGTTCTATGCAATTGTTAGAGTGTTGCTATGCAGTTGCTAGGGTGTTCTGGGTGTTGCTATGGAGTTGTCAGTGTTTCCTGGATGGTTGCCTGGGTGTTGCTATGCAGTTGCTAGGGTGTTCTGGGTGGTTGTCTAGTTGTTGCTGTACAGTTGCTAGGGTGTTCTGGGTGGTTGCCTGGGAATTGCTGCATAGCAGTTGCCAGGGTGTTGCTATGCACTTGCTAGGTTGTTCTTCGAGGTTGCCTGGGGATTGCCACATATTAGTTGCCAGGGTGTTCTGGGTGCTTGCCTGTGGATTGCGGCAAAGCAGTTACCAGGGTGTTGCTATGAGACCAGAGCGGTTGTCATGGTGTTCTGGATGACTGCAAGGGTATTACTATACGGTTGCCAGGGTGTTGCTGTACAGTTGCTAGGGTGTTCTGGGTGGTTGCCTGAGTACTGCTTTGGATTTGCAATGGGTTTCCTATGTGGTTGTTTACTGGCTCAAACTTCCACGTCAATTGTTTTAAATAATATTCTGCTCTCTATATGTGACCTTGGACAACAAAACCAGTCATAAGGGTCAATTTTTCAAAATTGAGATTTATATATCATCTGTAAGCTGAATAAGTAAGCTTTCCATTGATGTATGGTTTGTTAGGACAGGACAATATTTGCCCGAGATACAATTATTTGGAATCTGAGGGTGCAAAAAAAAAGAAATTCTGAGAAAATTGCCTTTAAAGCGGTCTAAATGAAGTCCTTAGCAATGCATATTACTAGTCAAAAATTAAGTTTTGATATATTTACAGTAGGAAGTTTGCAAAATATCTTCATGGAACATGATCTTTACTTAATATCCTAATGATTTTTGACTTAAAAAAAAAAATTGCTAATTTTGACCCATACAATGTATTTTTGGCTATTGCCACAAATATACCCATGCTACTTAAGACTGGTTTTGTGGTCCAGAGTCACATATGGCTCAAATCCCTCCTTTTACATTTACATTTACATTTATGCATTTAGCAGACGCTTTTATCCAAAGCGACTTACATTGCTTTCAAGTTACAGTGTTTACATTTTATCAGCTCTTGCTTTCCCTGGGAATCGAACCCATGATTTTGGGTTGCTAGCGCCATGCTCTACTATTTGAGCTACAGGAAACTCCATAGCAACACAGGAAAGCTTTTGTGTGACTATGGAATGTTTTGCATGTTTTATCACCATCTGACTGCATACTTACGGTTATAAGTAATAGTAGCCTTAACAAGAACTACTAATGACACAATTTATCACAAACAGCAGGACATGTAATTTGTCCTTCATTATCCATAATTCCTATTTCAACAGTTTCTGTAACCTCTGATGAATGTCTGCACTTGTTGTTCCCATCATTAGATGTTTCTACATGGGAAAGCTCATTGTAGATTAAATCCCCTAAAAAGTAAGCAGCTTTTGCCACACCTATCTCCATTTGTCTTATTTTTTCTGTGCACAGTCATGTACATCACAGTGACATGGGCCGTCCAATCAGAGAGCAGTGCCTAAAAAAGCTTTGGATTAAAGAGAGTATTTATGGAGAAATTAGGTCTTCCGTGGTGAAACGGGAAGGAAACTTGAGACACTCTGAAGAAGTGCATAGTTCACCAAAGTAAGTACAAGGACAAAGAAAGAGAGAGAGAGAGAGAGCAAAATAGAGATAGTGATAGAGAGAGAATGTGTTCGGCTGTAATAATATGATGGCAGTGAAAAGAACAACTAATTGGAGAGACAGACGTGTGAGCTGTGGGCAGAGGGAACCTTCCAAATGAGCTCACTACCCTGGGGAAATGGATGGATGCATCAGGCTAACAGACTAGAACAACAGACGACAGAACAGCGAGAAGAGTTGCAGGCACCTTATTAGACTTCAGAAAATAATTTGACTGTGCACAGAGCGTACAGCATATCTCATCTAATAGTTATCTATGGAAACACAGCTGAAACTCTTTCCAGGCATTGCTAATAAGTCTTGGCTGTGTTGTCTGTAGTACGCACACATGCAGGATGGCAAATCTACATGTGGGAATGTTTGTTACTAAAGGCTAGAATACACTGCATGAATTTTGGCCGGATTTTTGCTCTGCTTTACAGTCTGGAAGAGTCGACGCTGCAGATTTTGGGTTGAAAGACTTCACAGAAAATCATGTAGTATATAATGGGCATTTTTTAAGATTCATACTGTGATTTCATCCAGTTCAGGAAATCAAACATGTTTGATATTTTGAACTGATTTATTGTTTTTATTTGTCATGTGTCTCCTAGCAACAAGGCGCATGTTTCTGTTTGAGTTTGTTGTGTTCAGAACGACTTTAAATTATGACAGTGTGTGATCTTCAGTCATTTATTGTACAATGCCCAGTTTTTCCTCTATAACAATTTACAAAGCAAGTGTACAATGCCCAGTGTTTTAAAATCTTTTCAGATTCACAAGGAAGATCAGGTTCCTGATCTTGACAGCAAGACCTGATGCCAATTTTATTACATACCTACCTAAAAAGTGTCAGGATATACAGGTAAAACACACATATACCACAAAAAATATTTTTAGCAATTATTTTGAGCTTTATTTTACACAGATGTTGTGTATAAAATATATAATTTTGTGAATTATGCAATGCATTTTTGCTATACACATAAACTAAAGAGAATAGTTGTGCCTATAGGTGCCGATCCCATGGGTGCTCATTCCAGATGAGCCACTGATGTCACATGGACTACTTTGACATGAGGGTGAGTAATTAATGACAGAATTTTCATTTTTGGGAACTATCCCTTTAATCAGTTCAATGCATTTTTCCTATGTTTAATTTGACCAAATTAATGTTTTAAATTGACAGCCCTATTTAAAATATTTTGACACATTTGAGATTGCATGGAAAACAGCAGCTTGGTCTTTTTGCTAAACTTCTCCTTTTGGGTTCCATGGAAGGAAGTCATGTGTTTTAGACAAAAGGGTAAAAAAAATCATATAAATAAAAATAATAATAATAATATGAAAAATAAATCAATAAATACATGCTTAGCTTAATTAGCATTAAATAACCCACAAAATCAAACATCGATCCAAAGAACCTATTATGCAGCATGAAACTACTTGTTGAATCTTCAGAGAACTCAAGAGCCCCTAAACACCTAAAAGAAGATTATTTTTCAAATCTACGGTGCTAGAAAGAACCCATATTTCTAAGAGTTCAAGGGAAGTAGAAAATCTTATAGCCGACAGCGAAGAAATGGATCTGGCAAGGACCACCATTATTACAAGAGATCAAATCAGACTTCCTCTAGAAGGTCATTAGTAGGTGTGTTGTATATAATACTCAATAGCTTGTAGTTCAGCATCAGAGGATGGGTGGGCAGGAGGCTCATTCAGGGCACACGTCTTTACCAGCCCTGAGCTGATCTGGAGTTAACAGACTCCTGTGTGGTGACAGACTCGCACGAGGAGACCTACAGCTAAGGGTAATTACCACTCTTCCCCACTGTCAGTGAAAGGTTACTCATCCTGCACACATGCATTGGGGTTTTTTCTGGGCGAGTGCCAGGTGACATTTACTGTCAGAGCACAAACAAGCAGAGACGGCAACTTCAATCATCTCTCACTAAGAACAACCACCATCTCAGTCTGTTTCGGGGGGCCAGTTTCCCTTTCTACCCCAAAACCTCTGGAGAACCATTAGGCTTAGTTGTGATCTTCTGTTTGTGGATATGCCACAAATAAAAACACAAAACGGCGAATTCATTAAACTATTGCACAACTTTGACATGCAAAACCTTTAAGGTAAACAAATATACTCATTCACACCATAGCCAATCTTAGCCAGGTTCAACATGCAATCATTATTTCATCACAAAATGAAAATATATCATCACCCAGCTCTTTGGATACATAAGTAGGTAAAACTTTATCTGCATATACTCACATAGGGCCAGTTTTCCTAAACAGGGCAAATTATCACGAGAGCACAATTCCAAAATAGCACTGATGAGCATGGAGATGTCTGCGGGTGATGTACTAACAATGCACAAATTAAAGAACACAGACGCAACATCTCATTTACATATCGACCAACGCAATATACCAAGTGCAGCGCAAATTAGCGTAGTCTCAAATAAAGAATAAAGAAATAAAGAAGCCACAGTATGTTGAAAAGAACCGGAGGCCAAAAAATGAAGGGTTGCATGAAGTTTTGATAGACCTGGTATTGCTCGTCTCCTAGTTGAGGGTTCCAAGTTGTCTTTTATTTCCTGAAGCAAATTAAAAATAACATGGCTTGGCATATGTTCGGATAATGTGTTCTTCTGGCATTCGAAATAAATTAATAAGTGTGGAAAAAAATCCTCTCCCTTCTACCACATGCTCTCTGTTCTCTGCAGTGCCTCCTCCTTGCAACAACAATTTCAGCCATTAATACCAAATAATACCAATAATTTAACAAGCGCAAACATTAGTAAATCACATTGCGTGATTCATTTTAAATATTATACTCCCATAAATTTTGCGTCTAAAAGGGAAACTCCTACAAATGCATATTTAATGATGTCACAAAAATAACTGTGTCCACGACTTTTCAGCCCTAATTCTTCACTGCGCGTCTTTAGTAAATCCTGACAGTACTATTTTAACGCCAAAAGACGATTTGCGCTAGTGCAAGCTGTTAGTAAAACTGGCCCATAGGGTGATACTATATAGCAAATCTTACCTGCTTGATTTGCTTGTATTTTCATAAAATGTAAAATATATTATGGTCAACTGAAATCTGCTAAATATTTACATCATGGCTTTCTCTGTATGTGTATTGTGAAAAGTGCTATACAAATAAATGTGACTCGACTTGACAATACAGGTTGATACAGGTTTCAGCAATTATTTTTAAATTAAGTCTGGGCAAAATTACTTGTTTCTATACAAATGAGGCATAATATAAAATGCACCAGATTCTTAAGCATGCCTTGTGCGATATTTAACTTTATTTAGTAAACCGATTTGTATTTAAACGTGCATTCAGTAATAGGGTGACCATATGTCCTCTTTTACCTCGACATGTCCTGGCTGGGATTTCTAAATTGCCTGACATTTCCAGGGTTTGGCTTTGTTTTACTGTTGTTTTCATACTGGCTAAAGGTAATAACTAAAAAGTTGTTTCACCAATAGAGTGCAGGCATTGTACATAATCAACCAATCGTGGTGTGCGAGAAGGTGGGATCTACAGAGAACGGTCAAAGCAAATACACATATATAATGTATGATGTCTGTAGATAGTGTATCAATAGCAAAACAAAGCCAAAACATCAAAATTTTAGGCAATTTAGAAATCCTGGCCAGGACATGTCTGGTCAAAGGAGGACTTACTCAGTAAGTTATTGCTTGAAACAGAGTCTCATTCATTCCATTAGTACCAGTGGCTCTGGACTCTATACTGACACCTATTGACCTGGATGTATGAAGCTTGTTCTGTAACCAATGCCGTTTCACAACTGTTTGCGTTGTTCTTTTTTGACAATGTCTCATCGGACATACATGCATAATGGACAGTTTTGGATTCAACCACATATTTTTTCCATGGCGTCTGCTGGTACATGGCTCTGACTGTTTGTGCTTGGCACTTGAAGTTGCAGCTTATATTGTCAGTCTGTGGTGAGAAATCTGTGGGTCATTGCAGTTAGTTTCATCACTCCAGCAGGGATGCTTGTTCGGACATATATTTCCCCACTGATTCTTATTGGACCGGTGGATCGCACACATGCTGATGCATGCTATCAGTCTCACTGCTTTTGGCATTTAAAGAATCAATTCAGGTTTCTGGAGTTTGCATCTTTCAAAGCCTAGCACTCAAAACTAGCTTGTATGCTGAGCAATTGCCCTGTGCCAATTGCAATCAACACAAATGTTGTAAGTCTGTGCCTTTATCTGATTTACATAATTACTTTAGTGAATTGGGTGCTAAAACAATATAGAAAATGCATGCAAATAAACAATGCTATCAGGAGGAGCAATTCATTCTTATTGTCTAAACCTTGGGGTAATTCTTCATAAGAAACATCCCAGAGGTGAACTGAGAGTGTGCAGCTGTAATCTATTAAGAGAAGGTGAAATGTACTGCGTCTGGAGAAGCCAGAGAAACTGTTCTCATTCTTGTTTAAGCTTCAAAGTCACTGGGGTCTTGTGTATGCACTGGATTGACATGCATTCAACATGGGAACCGTGTGGTTTCAAAAACTCATCAGGAATGAATTTCAGAACATAAATCTCATTCCAGTGGTTTGGTCTCAAGAGATGGGTCTCAAAAATCTGTTTACAATCACTGCAAGATTTTACTGCATTTATTTCTGTAATAAGTACTCTTTTTAAAATTTTAATTTTTAAAATTTTTTTTTTACAATTATTTTTGTTAATATCACTGTTTTGTAGCAGTTTGATGAACTCTTACCAGAGAATCTTCTACACTGAAGTTAAACATGTCCATGGCATCTGTCTTCAGTCTGGACACAAAGTCCTTGTACTCTGGGTTCTGAGGCTCTCTGTAGGTCAGGATCTTCACGCTCTGTGAGGATTCAACACAAAGGCAAATTTTGAGTTGTATAATGTACAAGACAAAAAGTGCTCATTCACCCACACTGGTTAAGATACACACATATGAATCACAGCCAAACAGAACATTTCAGCTGATCCAATCAACAAATCATCTCAAGGACAGATGCATGAAGTGCTGGAGTTTGCACAGTCCTTATTGACTTTATATAATTTGCTGTTCTTTTTGCTGTTTAAACCTGTAAAGCCTGAGATATGAAACAGTAGTCAGAAAAATATATTTTTTAATGGAACCATTTATTTAAAAAAGTGTTTGTTTTTTTCTTGAGTATCATATTTGATACATCAGTCTTTTATGGCTCATATAGTGTGATGTATTGAGAATATGGAGCTTATACTCAAGGAGAAAAAAATACAACTAAATTCTACATTCTATTCAGAGATCAAAACTGAGCAAAAATATGCAATTTAGTGGTATTTGTATGGCCAAAAATCATTATATAAATCACATTTGATACAGTAGACTTTCTAGGGTTAAAGATAGATGGTACCAGCAAGAGGAAACATTCACCATGTAAGACAACGGTATATGTTTGTAGATGTGTATGTGTGTGTGTGTGTGTGTGTGTGTGTGTGTGTGTACCTCAGTGTCTAACAAAACCAATTCTGTCCAGGGTAGAGGACAACAAACAGGACAGCAAACACCACTAATGAATATTCAATTATTTCAGATTGTTATTGTATATTACAAAGCACTTTCCTAAGTAGTGCTTTTCCTTTTGGCTTGTTTGGAAGTCTGCTTTTAAATTAAAAAAGGTGGCACAAACAAACAACAGCTCCCTCCACAAAGCCTGTATCATTTGTTTTCGCTCTTTCACGATTACCTCCTCTGAGAAAATATTTTTATGTCATCCATTGATGTCCAGTTTCGCAATAATTCCAACTGTGTTGTGCCAAAATTGAATCTCCAACAATTTTCTTTTGCATCTGTGCCACAAACTGCCAAATTATGACAATCTGAGTGAAAAGGCTATTGTCTAAAAATTGGGAAGCACGCATTCTTAGACCTTTAAACTAAAAAATAAATAAAAATAAAGCCACCATGGTGTTTCACTTTGTATCTGTCCTCTGAGGACTCTCAGATTTGTGTATAATAGATTATGATTCATGTGAAGTGGACAGCGATAATGGGAGCTCAAGCTGATGATAACAGAGTGCGTCTGAAAGATTTTCAATGGCACAGAAGGACAAAATAGACACACAATACTACAAAATGTTACAGTGATGTAAATATGATTTTCAAAAAGAGCTTTAAAAAAAATGATTTCCTGCCTTGATGTAGAAATCATTTTCTCTCAGAAATTGCTAGTAAACTAGCAATGTGAAATTCTGAAGTAGAAGCATTTTCTTCTTGTCTTTTTCTCGTTTTATTTACAACTTACAACAAACATGAATCTTTGTATGTTACTCACATATTACATTACAACAATAAGACCAAAATGTGACTAAAAATCTGTTGTTATTTTGGTGGTCTAAATAACTGATTCCAATTCAGTGGTGTACCCCATTGTACTTAAAGGGTTAGTTCACCCAAAAATGAAAATTCTGTCATTAATTACTCACCCTCATGTTGTTTCAAAACCGTAAGACCTTTGTTCATCTTCGGAACACAAATTAAGATATTTTTGATGGAATCTGAGAGCTCTCTAACCCTCCCATAGACAGCAATACAACTGAAATGTTGCCAAGTCCAGAAGTGTAGCAAGGACATTGGTAAAATAATGCATGTGACATCAGTGGTTCAACCGTAATTTTACAAAGCTACGAGAATACTTTTTGTGTTAAAAAAACAAAACAAAACCTTTATTCAACAATTCATCTCCTCCCTTTGGAGAGTATCTGCTGGACGTAAACAGCGCATGCTGTTCTGTGTCACGCCGGATACGTTGTTTTCTGACACAGAACAGCATGTTGTTTACGTCCAGCGGATACTCTCCAAAATGGCTCTAGGGTGACACAGAGGAGAAGAATTGTTGAATAAAGTGTTTTTTTTTTTTTTTTTATTTTGCGCACAAAAAATATTCCATCAAAAATATCTTAATTTTTGTTCTGAAGCTGAATGAAGGTCTTACGGGTTTGAAACGATATGACAGAATTTTCCTTTTTGGGCGAACTATCCATTTAAGAAAGTTCCAGTGGAGCTCAGAGAGATTTCAGTTTTACTCTATTAAATAAAAAACAACTTTTCTGACACTTTATTTAACAGACATTTTTTGCAGCTAATATACTGCGGAAGTCTTCAGATGGTCTTCTCATGAACGACTGTATAAGATGTTTCACTCATGGGTGATATACTTACTGATATAGGTATAGATAAAACATTTTCATCACGAATGTAAGCCGCTTTCTGTGAGTGTGCGAGTAAACGGTTTGCGCTACAAACCAGTGTGTTCATATTTAAGATAAGATGTTAAAATAATATGGTAAAACACACCAGTCTGCACTATCAAGCAGCAAAACGAATGGTTTTGTACAGCTAAAAATAGCTGGAAGCTGATGTCACTGGAAGCTGTACTTCTGTATTTTGTCATATATCCTAGTGAAATGCCTTCTCGAAACAGAAAAAAAAGGTTGGATGGGACTTAATTTGGTCATTGGGAGTTGACTGGATATTGTTGTTTGAAAATTACTGTGATGGTTATGGTTTCATGATAGCGACAGGTTGCTGGAGGGATTATCGCCCAGATGTTAATGTTTGTGATTAAAGATTATAAAACCACATGAATTAAAAAAAAAAAAAAAATGAAAACATAATGTGCATGGATAAATCATATATAATAAATAATAAAAATAAGATTTGTTTAATTGGATTGGTTGGTGACTTTAAAGCTAGTGTCAGTCTTAACAGAAACAAAATTAACAAAATGAAGCTTTCTCATGACTTTGGCCAACTACTTGATGAACATGTTTGCTTTGCACTGCAGTCTTTAGCTTTTATTACATAAATGTCCAAACACAGGACAGTCAACTCTGATGCAAACAGTTGATGAAATCATTTGCTGTACCAACTGTTAGCTGTATCATGAGCCTAATGGAATGATTCCTGTCTGTGGGTAAGTAAATGTCAGCTCACCACAGCTGTTAGTTAATGCCAATGAATGTAAATTAGACCCTCTGCGAGTCTGTGTGAGAATTCATTATAGTGAAAAAAACCTAGTCCTGTCAGTCACAACACATCGCTATTCAGATTATAGGCATCAGGTTTTCAGGATTTTACGCCCATATTTTCCGTCACAAGGTGACACTCTTTAGTTTGATTGCACACAAAAGTAATAACACCTCTCGTATGATATGAAGCAAGGATAAGCAAGCTGAAAATCAAAAATGATTTTATATATGCATTCCTGAAACTCCTGTGACTAAACTGACAGTGATATCCTATTAAACATTCAATTTCATAGATAACGACTTTTATGTAATCATCTTTCCATTTTAAAATGAGCTTTTTAAAGCACCACACACACACACACACACACACACACACACACACACACACACACACACACACACACACACACACACACACACACACACACACACACACACACATTTCAACCAGATCCCATCAGCGACATTAACTGCTCCAAAAATATGTTCAAAAGGATTCAGATAGCTAACAGAAATATGTGTGACATGGTCTCGTTCCAGCCTAAATAAACATTTAGAAAGTTCATTTTCAGACGCAGTAGGGGGTGACGTTTGGCAGTGAGCCACGTAAAGACATGCAGCCATGCGACAGCCTTCACTAGCACCTCCAGAGCTGTCATATTTCCGCATATTTCAAATATCCAGTCATATTTCTCTCTTCTCTTTGAGCCAAACGCTGCACTTTCTGACTCTATCTGAAAAGGGGAAACAGCTGCAGCTGGCTGCTAATCACATCAACAAAGGTCTGCACAAATATGTTTTCACAGTGAATATGCCTATGCATTTCCATCAGAAAGCTGTGGAGAGTGTCAGGCATTTTCATGGCTCTACATTCCTGTGTGATGGTATACTAACTAAATCTATCAATCAATCTATCAGTCTGTCAATGCATCTACCTACCTAACCACCTATCTACCTGGTTAATTATACTTTTCCCAGATTGCAAAAATTAAGCACAACACCAGGCAGAAAAAGTATCCTTTTAACAGAGAAGCCCTGATTTGGGGATTTTAACTTTTGAAATCTGGCAACCGCATACATGAATGCTCGCATAGAAGAATCATGTCCGCAACATTTTGTCTTCTTTTTTGAAGGAAGTTTTTATTTTTAAAATACATTTTAGCCTTGTCTTTTATCATCAATCATATTGCATGTTGATATAGTAACAGTTATCATTTATTGACCTTATTTTCGTCTCGTCATCGTCTCATTTTAATCATGGGAAAAAAGCTTGTCAAAGAACATTTTTCATCATAGTTTTCGTTAACGAAATTAACACTACCACAAACTGACGTCACGCATACAGTAGGTAATTATATTATTACTGCACCCAATAAATGCTGATGTTTCACGTCTAAAGCATAAAAAGTGAATAAACTAGGTCTTAATCAATTCACCTTTTTACATAAACCATGAGAAGAAACTCATGACTCACAACTCTAAGCAGAGAATCATTATCAGACTACTACTGTTGACATAAAACTGCCATCGGATCACTTCCAGTACCTTTTTTGTTATACTTTATGTTTTTCAACAAAAGACATCAACAACATATAGTTCTCAACATGTTGGACAGTTTCAGATGGTTCAGTCCGATTTGGTGAAGTGGTTCACCAAAGCAGTTAAAACGAACGATTCATTTGTGAACCAGACATCACAAATGAACATTAAATCAGTGAAAAAAAAATATATATAGATTTTTAATTAAAGTTAAATCCATAAAACCTATTATTTTAAAACCTAAATTATTTTCTAAACATAAATTAGCATGTACATCAAACTCACTTTAAATGCCTCTTTGGCCGCATTGTCATCAGCATCTCCACGTGCCCATGGTTTGGCAGGATGGCTCTGCAGACTGTATCCAAACAGATCGATGAAGAAGAAGGCATACTCCTCCTGAGGAAGACCCAACCTCAAGAACTCCACCATCAGCTTGCGAAACGTGTCCCACTTGCAGCAGACATACACCACTACAAACACAAGATAGGGAAAATCAGTTATCTGCCTTAAGGATACTCACTGAGGGAAAAAAAATAGATCAGACTTAATGAGAATTCAGTCCCGCTTATTACTACAATGGAATGTGCTTGTGTGGCAAATGAGCTTTGGTTTGTACTGCAAATGCAGAAGCACCTCAAAGTCTGACACTTTAATTTGTAATTAGGCTGGAGGTTATTAACAGCTGACGAGCTGAAACTCACTCCAAGAGCCGAAACGGAAATATAGCACAGAGGATATTGTTCCTCCCAAGCTGTGCAACGTGGGATTTTCTGCTTTTAATTCGTGAAATACTTCAAAAGGTAATTGATTTGGTTACAAATGCTGACAAGGAAAATAAATATTTATGAAACATTTTGAAAAACTGACTAATTTAGGCAATGGCTGCAGGAAAAATGATATAACCTCAGATTTGATAGTTAAATACTCATGCATGTACAGGAATGCTATGGGATCTTCTGAACTTCCTTATTAGTTCTGGCTCCACTATGCTGCATAAACACAGAATATTCTGATATATGTCAAAAAATATTTTATTAAAGTATTAAACTCGCAGACAAATACTAGCTCAGAATAAAAGTAATCTATAATATTAATAATTTATTATATCGTTTTCTTTCATCAATGAAATTCATAGTCACATTTCACTAAACTAATTAATTTTATTATTATTATTATATTATTTTATAGCAATGTCAAGATGCAGTGTCTAAAAGGATACAAAATGCTGTTTACACATTATTTCCACATGGTTGGGAGCAAGTGTACATTTTAATGCACCACGTATCATTCTAAAAATACATTTTCATGAATTTTTGAATTTACAATTTACACAAAGATTGATTTTGTTCTTGTTTTACTGAGAGAAGTCCCTAATGTATGCAATTTGCTCTTCATTATGTTGCACTGCACTAAAAAGCTTGTTCTTTGCCAGTAAGTGAAAAACAAAAAAGACATGAAATTGCCCAACACATTAATTTTTTCAAAACTTCTAAACTGCTAAGTAGACGCTTCCTAGGAGGACTTGCGAGCAGAAGGGTTTGGGCTATGACCGAGTCAAAATAGTTTCAGGATCAACAAAAGATGTTGTTTCAAGAACATGTACTTGGGTAAATCATGTTATGCAATGAACATCTGTCACAATAAATATAGCAAGCACTAAATTTTTGGTTTACAGCATCAAAGTTATGTTTATTATTATTATTTTGCTAGTTAATAATCTGCAGGTCTTTCTGAAGGTAAAAAATGACCAACAAAAACAGGGCAACAAGACACATTATTCTTTTAAAGCAGACGTGTTTCTGCTGCATTGGCGTCACTAAACAGATGTGCAATAATTGTTTTCAGGTTTCTCCAACAGTCCCATCTGCCATTGGTCACACAAACAGATTCCTGCCCCAAACTCACACCATTGGTTGAGACGATTTTGTTTGCGATACTCGGACAAACAACAGCAGTGTTTTAGTAGTGCCACAGAGCCTTAAGGCCATTCACACCAAGGATGATAACTATAACATTAACAATAACTATACATACTTAATTACTGTTCAGATTCTATAAGAATAGGGCAGTCCACATCACAACCATAATGATAACAACACAATGGAATGACATCATTGGAATTCACTTTCGTTATGGCTGTCTTTATAGTTGTCTCTACATCTTATTCTGAGCTAAAAGTTCAGTTTTTGCCCCCATTTTTCATGAGCTGAACTCAAAGATCTAAGACTTTTTCTATGTACACAAAAGGCCTATTTCTCTCAAATATTGTTCACAAATCTGTCTAAATCTGTGTTAGTGAGCACTTCTCCTGATTAGACAGCATGATTATTGCACAGGTGTGCCTTAGGCTGTCCGCAATAAAAGGCCACTCTAGAATGTGCAGTTTTACTGTATCGGGGGGGGGGGGGGGGGTGTTTTCAGCTGCCAGGAATTGCGTACAGATCCTTGCAACATGGGGCCATGCATTATCATGCTGCAACATGAGGTGATGGTTGTGGATGAATGGCACAACAATCTTGTCACGGTATCTCTGTGCATTCAAAATGCCATTAATAAAAATTTTGTTCAGTGTATTTTAACATTGAAGTTGACATTTAATTTTCACTGCTTTTATTCACCCTTCCAGAGAAGGATTTGAGGTTATTGCAGTGCAGAAGGCATTGGATGGCAGGTAACATTTGAGTCTGTAACAGTCACTGAAGTGTAGCATATGTCAGGCATATGAAGCAGTGCAGACAGGGAATCATGTGCTTCACGCTCTTAAATGCCAAAGAGGGGTCAGATCACCACGGCAATTACCCACAGACCCGTTTCTAATGATGAGCTTGATGAGGAAGAGAGGTGAGGTGTTAATTACAACAGTACCTTAAAAAAAACATATAAAAGGCACACATGTTCAGAGTAGAATATTACTGCACTGAATAATGTGCATCCCATGTCTGTCTGTCTGCCTGTCTATCTGTCTATACAAACAGATAAAGAGAAAAGACAGGACAGGACAGAATGATAAATAGAATGATCAACAGACAAACGATAGAGCAATCAATAGATAGACAGACAGACAGACAGACAGACAGACAGACATACATACAAAGCATAGCAATAGATAGAATGACAGACAGACATGCATAGCAATAGATACACTGTAAAAAAAAAAAACGGCAGCTGTGGTTGCTGGAATTCCACCGTAAAAAATACGGTAGCAACATTTTAGGTTTTATGGTTTTAACTGATATAATGTTAATATACCAACCTATAGAAGTATTGAAATCTGTTTTGTACTTTTGAAATACACTGATAACCACTAAATGCAGGTGGTAATGAGAGTCACATGATGAACCAAAGCCCATCACAAGCAGCTTTTAAATAACGTAACTAGAAGGTGCACAGTGTCATTCACACAAACACTAAACACCATCATGGTGAGACTCATTAAACTGAAATATGCAATAAACATTAATTTAACAACATTAGATGTAACATACAACCCTAATAAACATAAGTGATAAGAAAAAACTAAGAAGAAACATAGTTATTTCAAAGAAAAAACATCCAATTTGAAATGCAATGCAGGGAATTCTGGGAACATCAATTTACGTTTTTTCCCTGTAAATTTTACATTATTTTTCACTTCCAAAAATGGTATTTCATCGTAAAATTGTCTGAAATGTCTATTACAGTTTTTCACCGTATATATATATATATATATATATATATAAGGGGAACTTAACATAAACCATTTAACAGGTTTGTACTGTAGCATTTTCACAGTTTTTTACCATTAAAATTACGGTCATTTTTTACAGTAAGAATGTCAGTCAGACAGACAGACATACACAACAATAGACAGAACAACAGACAGAATGCCAGACAGACAGACACACACACACAGACAGACACACACACACACACACACACACACACACACACACACACACACACACACACACACACACACACACACACACACACACACACACACACACACACACAGAAAGACAAAACGACAGACACAAACAGACAGAATGACAGACATCACAGTGATAGAATGACAGACAGAACTATGGACACAGAGCAACAGACAGGTAGATAGATAGATAGACAGATAGAACGACAGACAGACAGAATGATAGCTAAAATGACAGAAAGATACAAACAGACATACATAGCATAACAATAGACAGAATGACAGAAAGACAGCGATAGATAGAACGACATACAGAATAATAGACAGAATGATAAGCCTCTTTCACTCATAAATTCTGGAAAATACACAGATAATGTGTCCTGTGATTTGTCCCGGGATTATCTGACACATCCCATAAAGATCCCGTAAAGACACGTGACATTACGTGTAATGTGACGCATTCTGTTTCACTAAGCTGGTGAACGATCTCAGCTTCAGCGTGCATAGTGGGGAGCTCCCTGATCTCTGCTTCGTTACAGTTTGCACATATTTTTTCGTCGTGATCGTTGATCTTCCTTCAAAACACTTGGTAAAAGAGTCATACGATAATGTGCGTCATCACTACGACACACCCTTTACGGCATTGGTTCTGGCTTTTGTTCACACAGAGCTTGTTCTGGGACTGAACCCGGCAATGGTACTAGGTCCCCAACCTGGGATCGATCTCGGAATTAATCCTGGGACGTGTTTGTGTTCACACAGAAGGCACTCCGGCAATTTTCCGGGACCAAAGTGCAGTGTGAAATGGGACACAGACAGAACGATAGAACAACAGACAGAGACTGACAGACAGACACAAACAGACATACACAGCATAACAATAGATAGAACTATAGGCAGATCGTAAGATAGAATGACAGACAAACATACATAGAAGGGATGTACAATATTATTGGAACGTTATCGGAATCTAATCTAATCTAAATCTAATATCGTGCATCCCTAATACAGAGCAATAGATGAATGACAGACAGAATGATTAATAAAATGACAATTAGACAGACAGACAGACAGACAGAATGATAGATAGAATGCCAGAAAGACACACATAATAACAGAACGACAGACACAGACAGACAGAATAACAGACATCAGAGCAATATACGCCAGACAAACAGAACGATTGATAGAACAGTCAGACAGACTGAATGATAGATAGAATGAGACATACATAGCGATAAATAGAATGAAAGAACGACAGACATACAGAAAGATAGATAGAATGAAGACAGACAGACAGATAGATAGATAGAACGACAAACAGACAGATAGATAGACAGATGGATAGATAGAACGACAGACCGACAGAAAAACAGAGATAAAATGACAACCAGACAGAGTGGTAGATAGTCTGTTCTATCTATCTAGACTTCCTATCACCTGTTGAAGTCTTTGAAATCCTCTGCTATCATGCAGAAATTTTATAAATAATTGATCATGGATCAACTCCCGGTGACAGAAGATAAAGTGCCGTTATCTGTTGCTATGGTGCTCGGAAAAAGACTGGGATACTTGAGTGAACCAGACTGATTTATGTCCAAACTCATAGATGTCATAAAACCTAATCACATGCCACAACAATAACAGAAAGCACTTGTGTCTCTCAGGTGTGCAGCATCAGTGCTGCAGCGAGAGATTCACAGCAGGTGGTGCTTAAATAACAGTGACAGATGTGAGAGCGCTCGTTATTTCGGATGAGAAGGTTACCAAACAGGACCACACACAGCTCTTTATTTATGATGCACTGGGAAGCACCCATAAGTCATTATCCTCTATAACTGGCCCAATAACAGTATCTTCTCCACGCATATGGAACTGAAGGAAGAATGGAACAGAAGAACCTACATGAGAGCTCTACAGCCCCACTAATGCACTATGAGTACAGCTGAAGAGTGGAGTCTTTTCTATAAATATATGAGGTAGTTTGTGTTGATGATTTTAACAGTGGCCATCTTGTTCTAATTCTTGGAAACAGTGACTCTTTTCCATGTTTTAATACACTCATTTCTTGGAAAAGAATTCAATTATGCACTGTGCCACTACACAGCACCTGTCGCCTTCACCTTTACGTGTAATTTTCTTTCTTTTCTTTTATATTGAACAGACATGTTTCCTTCCCAACAACATGACTCACTCACCACATGATTTTTTTATTTTATTTTGCAGAACACGCAGTAGAGATTGGTCTGTTTTTGGCATGGGTCATGGATTGAAATATTTAAGGTATAGTTCACCCAAAAATTTTAATTTGCCGAATTTACTCACCCTCTTGCCACCCAAAATGAGTTTGTTTCTTCATCAGAAAATATTTGAAGAAATTTAGCATTACATCACTTGCTCACCAATATATTCTCTGCAGTGAATGGGTGCCGTCAGAATGAGTCCAAACACCACAATAATCCACACAACTCCAACCCATCAATTAACATCTTGAATTGCAAATCCATAATTAAGATACCTTTAACTACAAACAAGTCCACTATACATAATGAAGTGAATCAGGAGAGAAATATGCAGAGACCAAGCACCGTTTACGAGTGAAAACAGTCCAAAACAGTTACTAACAAATATATTGGTGACTTTTTCACTGGAGGAAGCAAGCTAATTACCCTTCTCCATCCCCAACTCCTCCTTTGTCAGTCAGGATCCAGCCTTCTGGTTCTCCTTTGAATCAGACTAATTCTAAAATGTACAAAAATTACTGTACTTTAATGATATCTGCATACTTTCGTTGGTTCTGTTCTGATTACCCTGGGTTATCACTGCTGTCCCTTTTCTCATCCATGCTAGGCTGCATGGATTCACAGGGAGTTCTTGTCCAGAACAGAAATATACCGCCAATCCAAACTGTATGCTAATTGTCAATCATCTTTGACGATAGTGGTCCTGACAGAATTAAAGTTAAAACACCTTAATGACGGATTCATTTCTTACAAACACACCTTTTCACTTCACATAAAGTTAACTGATGCACTGGAGTGGTGTGGATTTCTTGTGAATTACTGTAATGTATTTATCAGACGTTTGGACTCTCATTCTGATGGCACCCATTCACTGCAGAGGATCCATTGGTGAGCAAGTGATGTAATGCTACATTTCTCCAAATCTGTTCTGATGAAGAAACAAACTCTTTAACATCTTGAATGGCCTGAGGGTGAGTAGATTTTCATTTTTTTCATTGTAAACTATTCCTATAAAACTATTTGCATAATTTGTCAACAAGACATAAAAACATCATATATTATCAAAATAGTCTTCCTTTCATTCCTTTTGTTCATGGTGGCCATGGTCTGAAGTACTTGCAACTGTACTGTATGCAATAGACAACAAGGCTGCTTGCTAGGTTTCGGAAACGAGCATTTTTAGTGTGGATTTTCAGGGAATGGCTTGTTAGTGGTAAACATTATCTTTAGTTCTAACTCTTTGTGTCATCTTGTGATTACATGATCATAATCACCGGGTGACAAATTAATTAAGAGAAATCTCCACTCCTCATTCCACTAATCAACAGGCAATCAGAATCACAGCCCAGTCAAATGCATTCAGGGCTGGAACCTCTTCTGATGTAATTTCCTTAATGGCGATGCCCTGGTGAAAATCCAGTTTAATTGTTGACTCAGGCTCAGTCAGTATTGAAAATGAAATGGATCACTACCTATTGCATTCTACAGTGTATTTTCTAATAACAGTACCCAATGATAAATATTTCAAAAAGACACATACAGCATTGTTTTTAATCCAATTGGGCTGCAAAATTATATATATATATATATATATATATATATATATATATATATATATATATATATATATATATTTTTTTTTTTGCCAGTACAAATCTGACTTGCACATATTTGCTAAAGTAATTTGCCAAATGTACAGCTCTTCTGGGAATTTGCTTTTCAAAAGTCAATATGATTGTTTTCAAAAGAAATTAATACTTTTATTCAGCAAGAACGCATTCATTTGATCAAATGCTGTTGTTTTGAACTTTCTATTCATCAAAGAATCCTGCAAAAAAAGAATTGTACTATGCTTTCCAACACAATATGAAGCAGCACAACTGTTTTAAACATTGATAATAATAAGAGATGTTTCTTGAGCAGCAAACCAGCATATTATAATGATTTCTGAAGGATCATGTGACACTGAAGACTGGAGTAATGATGCTGAAAATTCAGCTTTGGATCACAGGAATAAATTGCAATTTAAAATATATTAAAATAGAAAACAGTTAATTTAAATGTAAAAAAAATTCACAATATTACTGTTTTTAGTGTATTTTTGATCCAATTAATGCAGCCTTGGTGAGCAAAAGAGACTCATAAACATTTAAAAAATCCTACCAACTCCAATCTTTTAGTAGTACGCTATTCCGATAAAAAGCAATCTAGCCAGTGCTGGCAATCATGTAATCTCCCTTTCCATAAAATGATCTAATAGGATCTCTTTGTACCCTTAAATGATTTTGGCACAGCAGACCTCCTGTATCTGCTGGGAACTATTTGATATAGTTCTGTTTTTCCTTCATAGTCATATTTAATGCAAGAAGACAGGGCTGGGAATAGTTTACGACATGACTGACAGAAAAATTACCTCTCATTGTTTTGCACTGAGTTCTTCTGTTTTTTTTCATTTCACGCTGTCGCTGCTCTCTCGTCAGATTGAGTCACTTCTCATAAACAGCTTTTTTTGCATGTTTATTCTTCTGTAGTCAGATAAAATCAAACTGAATATACCTCAGACAACCAGCCAAAGGTAAAATGACTGATTCAGGTCTGTTAATCTGACAGATCTGCCATGTATATGGCCCCTGTGAGATATTGCATCAAAAAACATAACAGAGAACAAAAAACTCAGGCAAAGATATGAATCCAAACGCAATATTTCACATCAAGCACTCTCCTCCCCCACAATAATTATGTTCCCAGGCCATAAACAAGTCTTTATATGCCGACTCTGCTAATCAAATCTTGTGTTTTTAAGTCAGTGTTGACAGATGGATGTTTGGGGGAGTATTGTCAGGGTGGTTTTAAAAGGCTCCTTATTATAGAGGGGCTTTACCAGTCTGTGCTCCAACATACCCACAATACCCACCCTTGAGAACACACAATACACATGCTTTGCCAAACACCGACTTCATCTAACATTCATACAAGTTCTGTTCCAATCAAGGTTATCATAGCTAACTCTCAGGGTTTGACAAATGCGCCGGTGCTTTAGGTGCTGATAACCCCTAAAGGAAGTTAAATTACTCTGATGTTTTCTCTATGATCAAAAATGACAATCAAATATGTAAAGTGTCTACTTTTATTTATATACACTCATAATAACAACTAAACTTTTTGCTTTTGTAAAATTAAGAATACAAACAGGGTGCGCTGTCTGCCGCCTTTTGTCTCCGTGATCTACATTTAGAAATGTGCCACTAAAATGAACCGAAACTCAGTAAATACTCCACAGACAGACGCGAGATATATATTTATAGAAAGCTTGACACGTCTACTTTTAAATGACGTATGTCTTATCGAAAACAAATAGTCTCTGATAAAGTAATCTATATGAAACCAACGCGATGTCCAGACTTTCCCATCTGACTTCATTATCTCTAATTAGATCATGCCCACAAGCTACTTTGCTTTTGACATTACAATAGTCCACGTGAGACGCACGGCATGTAAACGCCCACATCACCTCCGTAAACAAAGCAGCGAGACTTTTCTAAAGCCTTTTGAAGATTTCACTGAATATTACACACATTACAATGTACCCCACCTATGGGGCATGTTGTCACATTTCACTTCATTTCTTTTGAGGTAAATACCGAAAAACATATACACTGTAATTATGAAAAAAAAAGTGACATATGTACTAGACAAGTGTGAAATTAATGTGGATAAAAAATTATACTCTGAACCCAACGTGGATTTACACAAACTGAGAAATTCAAAAAGTTGATAGGTTGTGCCCCGCGCTCCCCTACACATTTTACTAGTTAGGCTTTTTCCAAACTATAATTCCTGACTACATGTATAATCAAGTGAAACATTATGAAGTATGTTTCATTTCATTGCATCTAAATGTCTCACGCTGCCAGGATGTATTTTAATGTTCTATAAAATAGAAAACTATACGACATAAAAGTAATATGAGTGTTTACACTGTAACACTAAAAAATGTGTTTGTGAATGTATGTAGATGTTTATGACATGCTTAGCAATAATAATTTAGTCTCCCAGATATAAAATGTTTTTGTATTGTATAATATATACAAAGCATGCTTGTGTTTATGACTATAAAATCATATTATTTATTTATTTAGGAGTTATGAGTGACCAATATTATTGATTGCTAATGTGATAATATAGTAAGTAAGTAAGTAAGTAAGTAAGTAATGTTTATTTCTATAGCACCTTTGAAGCGCAAGTGTCACAAAGTGCTGTACAACAACAGTATACAATGAAGAAATAAATAATAAAAAAAAAAAAAAACATGACAATTTAACAATTAGATAAAAGCAAGTTTAAACAAGTGAGTTTTCAGCTGCTTTTTAAAAATGTCCACCGAGCCCACAGATCTCAGTTCCCGAGGAAGAGCATTCCACAACTTGGGAGCAACTACTTCAAATGCACAGTCTCCTTTTGTCTTTAATCTAGATCGTGGAACAACTAGCAGGATCTGATTTGAGGATCTCAGATTCCTACTAGAGTTATAGGGTTTCAACATCTCATGTATATACACAGGGGCTTGACCATGCAACGCTCTAAACACCATGACAAGAATTTTAAAATGAATTCTAAATTTGACAGGGAGCCAATGTAAAGAAATTAAAATTGGGGTTACGTGAGATCTCTTTGATGACTTAGTTAAGAGTTTAGCAGCAGAATTTTGAACCACTTGTAAACGTTTGATTGTTGAATTACTAAGACAGGTAAAAAGAGAGTTGCAGTAATCAAGGCGGGAGGAAATAAATGCATGTATAATCATTTCCAACTCTGCTGTAGACACAACTGGCCTCAGTTTTGCGATGTTTCTCAACTGATAAAAACAATTTCGAACCAAATAATTCACATGCTGATCAAGACTGAAAGCTTGCCCCATATGAACACCTAAGTTTCGAATGGTAGATTTAACAGAATGTGATAAAGAACCAAGACTTTCCATCACTTTTGGGTGAACACCAACAGGAGCCGAGATAAGTACTTCAGATTTTTCAGGATTTAACAGTAGATAATTATTTGCCATCCAGACTTTAATGGAATTAGTTACTCCTATATCAACATGCTAAGAGGTGTTATTTATTTATTTTTTTGGTGACTAGATCCCTTGTAGACTTTGAAGACTTCACTTCTCTGACAGCGCTGTACCAACATCAGATGTTCAGCTACATTGGGCTAATGTTTTACATAAAATATAGTATAATAACCTCCATGACTACTGATGATGTGTGATTCTTGAATCCATGGAAAGCAGCAGCAGACACTGGAAATATCAGGTATGGTTTACTGGTTTCAACATTTTAACAGGATCTGTTTCAGCAATGACACAAAGGTGTGTTACAGTTTAAGTCTCAAGTGTTTAGATCAGTGTGCTCAATAATGTGTCTTTGACCCTCACTGTATGTATTTTGACTGTGCTGTGTTGTAAATAAAATACCAATACAACCCCCCATTATTTTACTCTCCTCACTTTCTTTGTTACCAGCTTCACAGACACATTACTGACTGTCTCTCAGGTGTAAATCACTAAATATTTATGGCCATTGTCACTCACTTGCATACGGGCATTCTATCACAAAACCTGTTTTAAAAATGTTAAATCAATAGGCTATATTGTTTTCTTTGAAGGAGTATACAGGATGATTTTCACATCATTTTTTTGGCAAAAACTCTAGTCTACAACATCCTGTTCTCAAAAGTCTTGTGAACAAATGTTCTATATGTATTTTAGGGCCTTATTTCAGTGACTTTTAACCACACATAAACGTTGTTTTCTCAAAAACACAAACATGTACATACATGCTGCTCATATATTATTGTAGCTCAGTTTGTGCTAATTAAAGTGTAATAAGACTTTAGCCATTGTGTTTATATGTTTTTAAGATACTGAAAAAAACACAAATCAGGGTATGTCAAAACTTCTTCAGTGCCCCCAAACCCCCTCAGACCCCAGAAGGTCAACTAAAACTATAAAAAATGCATGTTCATTAGTTGAAGTAAAATTATTGTTAACTGAAATAAAATAAAATATTAAACTATTTTAGTTTGGCCAGTTTCCAGGGCAACATATTACATTTTTATTTAGTTTAACACTATTTACTAAAATAACTAAATTTAAAATGGAAATGACAAAACAAAATCACTAAAATGAACTAAAATGGAAATGAAAATCTTAAATGAAATTATATATACACTACTCAAAAACGTTAAAGGAACACTTTTTAATCAGAGTATGGCATCAAGTCAATTAAACTCCTTGGATATTGATCTGGTCAGGTAAGTAGCAGAGGGGGGTTGTTAATCAGTTTCAGCTGCTTTGGTGTTAAAACACCAGAATTGGCAGGTCTGCCACTGGCACCCTGTGCTTTTCACAGATGAGAGCAGGTTCACCCTGAGCACATGTGACAGACATGAAAGTGTCTGGAGAAGCCGTGGAGAATGAACCTCTGGGACATTGTTTCGGTCCATCCAATGCCGCCAGGTTGCATCTCAGACTGTCCAAGAGCTCAGTGATGCTCTGGTCCAGATCTGGGAGGAAATACCCAAAGACACCATCCGTCGTTTCATTAGGAGTATGCTCCGATGTTGTCAGACATGCATACAAACATGTGGGGGCCATACAAACAACTGAGTACCGTTCTGAGTTGCTACAATGAAAGTTCAGTAAAATGGACTAGCCTGCTGCACCATTTTTTCACTTTGATTTTCGGGGTGTCTTTGAATTCAGCCCTCTGTAGGTTGATAATTTTCATTTGCATCAAACGACGTGGCATCCTTTGGTTCCTAACACATTACCCAGTCCATATCAGCATAGATTTCCAGCATGATATTTTTCCTCATTGAGATCTGATGTGTTTTCAAAGTGTTCCTTTATTTATTTTTTTTTAGCAGTTTATATATGTCAAATAAGCATTATGCCCAAATACCCAGTATCACAAAACAGTAGGCAAATAAAATACTCAGATTTTAATTTTGGAAGCAGCAAGTCATTTACATTCTTAATTACTAAATGCAAATTTTACATATTAGTGTGATTTATAGTATTTGTTGAGAAATGTTCTGCCTTACTTAATTCAGAGTAAATAAAAATGCAAAATTGGCCCAAACCAATGCCTCTCATCCCTCACCAGCTGAGATGTCAGTTTTCATACATTTAATAAAGTCCTGTGACAGATCCTGATTAAAGAGAATGCTTTGTGACAAGCGTGCCCAGGCATGTAGGAGATATATTTAACTGGCTGTTAGGAACGTGAGCATGTAGCCAAGGAGTGTCAGTATTACTGTAAGAGAGCATATTCATTTTGCCTTTGTCACCGTCCTCTGCTGTCTCGCTCTTCCTCACTGACTTCAAGGTGGTTGATGCTCTAATGCTCTGGGAATGTCATTCATTACTGCCTGTGATGAATAGCTGTCTAGTGTCAGACCGTCAGAATTAATGATCCACAAAGACATTTACCGGAAAAGCCTCGAGCTTTCAGGGAAAACAGAAACTTTGAGTTAATTAAACCTGCTAGGTGGGCGGCTGAGCAATGTTTGACTAGCATGCTACATACATCATTAGTATGGCCTTGAAACCATCTTTGCAAAAGAGTAACTAAGCTCACATTCATACTGAGAGATGTATGGACAGAGACTTCATACATAAATGGGTTTCAATTCAAACTTTCCATGAAATACATCAAAAGACTAAATGCTTTCACAGAAAATGTAACATTTTACATCATTTTAACTGTATATATTCTATAAAATTTAAACAGCTTCTTTAATAGGAATGCACAATGTATCGGCACTACATTATTTATTTTTTTTATTTTTTTTATTTATTGGCTATAGTGCACACTACACAAACTGTATTTTTGCATTTAGATTAACATTTTCCACTACATCTAGCACTCTCTTAAAGTTAGTTAAAAACACTAATAACTTAACAACACATTTTGATTTATTAAAGATTACATTTAACTGATTATCCATTTTTCATATTGTACATTTGACTCAGAAAAAAAGTACAAAAGCTGTCACTGGGACGGTACCCTTTCAAAAGGTATACGTCTGTACTTTATTTACCTGTAAATGGTGCATTTTAGTATCTTAAAGATAAAAATTACTACCTAAATGATGCATATTAGAGCCTTTTGAAAGGGTACCACCCTAGTGTCAGCTTTTGGACATTTATGAGAGTATATAAATTTAAATTTGAGCAATTTAGATTCTGATTATTGATGTCGATTCTTAACGATTCCCAGTTTTGATTACAGTAAGGTATAAAAATTCAAACATTTAGGCATCCAGTATATTTGTTCAGTGTCTTTTTGCAGAACATTCTTTTGCAGCTAAATACCATAAACAAAACTCAACAGCCCTAACAAGACATACACTTGACAGGAACTTTTGCCTATAGTTTTAACAAATACCACAGCAAAAACAACTAGATTAACTAATACAGATTTTAAGCATTATTAAAGACAAGTAAACTGTCAGTAATAAAATAATAACAAATTAGCAATAGCATAAATACAACTGACAAAGTTCAGGTATAGAAATTGAAAACATAAGTAAATTAACACTACATACTATTCTTTTTTTAAAATACGATATTGATTAATCCGTAAAATTACAAGTTATCCAGTCAAGATCAGTGAGTAATTTACTTTTTATTTTGTTCTCTGATCTAACATTATTGACACTAACAGCAGCAGGTATAAGAACCATTATATTATACCTGCTGTCACTTTAAGACCTAATGCATGGATCCAATATACTGTTATGCATTTTTTTTCTCAACAGTTTACATTAACTTAAGACAAAACGGACTGTGTTTACAAGTATATTTTGTGCATTTGTGCATTAAAGCACAAGAAAATGCCAAAAAGTTCAGTATTTGCACACTATATGAGAGGTGGCTTTTTGTGGGTGCACTTTGGCACCCAACCCTAATAATTTTTTTCCTTTATTAAGACAAAATAATATAGTACTTATAGGTCAATATCACTGTAGGGTGCCTTTTGGTGTCCTGTACATAAATAACTCATTTGCCATGATAACTTAACATAAAAATGACTATGAAAGGGTGTTATATTAGGTTAAGTTTTTATATTCATAACAAAAGCATTACTTGGCTCTTTAGAGACATTTTCTAGATTTTTCTTAGGTTTGTGCAATATAAAAATTATATTTTTATTTAATAAAAAAGAAGAGTTTGTCCATGTCCCTTGAATGGTTGTCCACCCTGTCGTGCTGGGAAAGCCGCCCATTTAAGAAAAGGCCATCCCCTTTAGTGACAACAGGACAACAGATTTTTTGTTGGTGGCTTTTCAATTGACAAATTTTCTTCGTCTGAGTTTGCTTACTTGCTTTTCCTAAGCTTAACATGTCCACCCTGTCGGCATAAAATATGCCAGAAGTGATTAGAATACAGTATTTTCAAAATATGTAAATATACCAAATTCTCTTCAACAATCAGACTAAATATTTAGCTAGTCACAGTTTGTTGTAAGCTAATATGCTAACTGAAGCTCAAAATGTCCACCCCGTCGGCCACTTAGACTCAATAAAGTGGAAATAAACATGACAGGGTGGACTGAATGAAAATGAATGGGGAGGGGGCGGGGGTATATCAATGTGATTGATGTAATTATATTTATTATTATTATTATTATTATTATTATTATTATTATTATTATTATTATATTAGTTTTTTAGAAGTTGAATAAATGTTTCATTTTCATATTTTGTCATGATTTGTGCACTCTGCATTATGTGTCCACACCATCATGTGCTGGCCCACCCTGTCATCTTGATATTTTACAATAATATTTTAAATAATAATTCAATCATATCTGTATAATCCAGTGTGTTCAATAGCTGGGTGTGGGGGCAATAACATGCAAACAAAAAAACTGCATTAAAATATCAGTTTTCTCCAAATAAGAAAAAAATACATGTGTGAATTGTATGAGTTTCTTTAAAAACACGTTTTACATAAAATCTTTTATGTATTTATAATTTGAAAGCAAACAAATAACCCTGTTTGGAAAAGGGACATCATACCTTTCAGAAAATATAATTTGCATCTTAATTTTGCAATGAAAACTTATTTAACAGTAATGTATATGTCCATGACAGCTTGGACATATCTTATGGTTTATGCTTTGAATAATGGCCCATGATTATCTATAAAAATGTGTGAGAGCTCAGCTAATATGTTTCTATAGTACTTGAGTGTCTACTGTTTATGATATGACATAAAGCGAATGGGAAATTAAAACTAGTATTGTGAGGGTTAAAAGGCACTCTATGGTGATAATTGACCCTGTAATTATTTATCAACCATGAAAATATCTATGAGCTTATCGTATTGGCCAGAATTTCAATAGTAGTCCATCCCTAATCTTTAAAGAGACAAAAATTGGCACAAGGTGAACAGTGACATAATAAATGTCATTTATAATGAAGAAAATCTGTTGTTACGGAAGCTTTTCGGTAATCAGAACATTCAAGACAAGCAATAGGCAATTTGCCATTGACCCAGGACTGTGCTCAGGTGGCAGGAGGGGTGATGAATTACACCTCCAATCAGATCTGACTGGAACTCTAGATTGTCTGTTTGCACAGAAGGCACCTCTCCTGTCTGTGAGCCTCCCATGGGTCTTTGGCTGCTTTTATGTGCCAGTCACCTTGTGTTTACAAACCCATCTGTTGGAAAAGGGTAACAAACTCTACTTGTTTCAACAACCGGGCACAATTAACATCCGCTCTTTCTGGGTCCGTGGAGGCAACAGATGGTCTCTTTTATGGGAAATGACTGAAAGTGCAGCCGTTTGCCCGATGACTCCCCAAACAGGAGTCACAGACATCCTTATCAGCTGTTATGAATTACAAAGATTATAGGATAAAGTTTGTTTGGATACACCTACTCATTCTTTAGTCATGAGTACCGGTACTTCATTACCAAGCAGATAGGTGAGTCATTAAATGAGAAAACAAATTTTCCTTGATCTCTTGCCGATTAAGGGGGGTTTGTATCATTAAAACATCTTGCGAGTTAGCGTTTATTTAACTAAACTCCAAACATGGCTTATTTGGATATTGGGGGATGTGTGACATCACATGAGCAAATGTATTTGCATATGATCTCCTGACATCAGCAAATACATCATCACACCATAGGCCCCACCCACTGGTGTTCACTCGCTTAATGGCTGACACCTGCTTACATCTGGAATATAGAAGCCATGATAATCACTGCCACTTGCTACATTGGGTACAGTATACAGATGCACATTCAGTTTCTTACAGGGTTCATGCACTGACAGAGTCTCCTGACAACAGGACAAATGGAAGAGTGAAAGAGCGTTCACTTTAACATGTCCAGTTTAAACAGATCTTCTGCATCTCTTTACAGACTTCAGGAGGATCCCAGGGTTAGGAACAACTGACACTTTTTCTCATGCAATTGAGTTAGCCAATCATAACAGTGGCTGATTACTGACAAGCCTTAATGAAGCCGCCCCTTAAAACTGATCATTTCGGACAGAGGCCCAGGAAGAGGGTTGAAAGTAAAATTTTTTGTTAACTTTCTTGTGCAAAAAAGAAAAAACTCCATGCAGTTTCTAAAAATTTAACTATACCAGCCTATCTGCAGTACCAGTAGTACAACTACCAGGTCAATTTAGTACCCGAATGGTTTATATTTAGATTTTTTTTTTTTTTTTTTTGAAACATTGAGCATTTTGTTTAGCATGAGCTTATTGGGTTATGCACACTTGTAAATCTCTTCATAATAACCAACGAAGTGTAAACACAATGTAAATGAGATTCATTATGCAGTGTAGACAGTTTCATTGATTATATTGGGAGTTTTTGCAAGAGTGTAGAAATCAGTGAGCCCCAGCTGAACTGACGTGATTGACAACTTCAGTGCTTACAGAGCAGGTGATTTGAGATCTTCAGTGATTTTGTCTACAGTGTGTCCAAACTTTTGACTATCATATTTGTATCATATTTGGGTTCATATGTTTGAAACCATAGCCAGGGTTGCCAGGTTTTCACAACAAAACCAGCCCGATTGCTGCTCAAAACTAGCCCAAAACTAGTCCCATCGCGTTTCAAGGGGGGTCCCCCAGTAAAAATCACGTTCCGGGGGGTAAAATGCAAGTTTTATGATGGGGTAAAATTTGCATTTTAGGGGCTAAATATCACATTATTGTGGTTGCTTATACCTGCGGACATGGAAAACAACCCACGGAAACAGTGTTAGAATAGCCCAATTCCCACAGACTTGGCAACATTGACCATAGCTGAATACAATGTTTACATCTATTGTGGCCTGTATTAAATGTTCATACTTATAAAACAGATGCTCAAAAAGAGGCCTTGGCATAGTTAACCCACACACAAAAATGTATGCATACACCACAAAAGAAAAACTGCACACTGGCTCTCTTGTGTTTTGTGAACATGCCAAGGTGCAATATGCAGAGGCATGAACCAAATCGAAAAGCAAGGCCCAAAGGCAAGATTCTCAATGAAGGATATTTAAAGGACTGACAATTGCGCTCACCATCCATATTCAAGCAGGCCATTCTGGTTGAGTCTGAAAGCTGAAAAATGCTGCATCTGCAAGCAAGGCACATCCGAATCCAATGATTGTATCACACAGTGTCTACTGAGATGTATACTATGATATTCCACTATCCTGTATCCTTGTGACAGTTGAGCTAAACATTAAAGATGGTGTCTGAAAATTGTAGTCGGTGTTAAATTTGTGTAAATGTACATTTTTGATTTAATATTTTTTAACTTTTTCCACTTTTGATGTCATTTCTAGTGAAAAAAATAGTATCACCACCTCAGAAGTTTGTCTGAAATCAGTTTCAGGAGGTACTTCCATGCACACATGCTTACCTGAAAAGACAGCAAGCCTTAGCTTTCAGATGCCGCATCTGTAAGACTGCCTTTAAAAAAACAAACAAACAAAATATGTATCAAATGGCATCAGGATGAGCAGATGATGACAGCTCCCTTTAACCTATACGCAACATGTATTATCAGATACAAGAACAGCATGTGTGACGCAAGAACATGTGTCTGAGGAACGCCAAGAAGTGCATCAACACCTCGATGTGTGAAGCTCAGATCATCCCACTGAATGTCGCCATCCAACCCAAGCCATCATCAGCAGCTGCGTCTAAATGACTGACATGAGCTCAGCGCTCCAGCTGGCAATGAAAGCCACACGGTCTTTATGAATTACAGTGCAGTGGCTGAGATGTGGAAATGTCAGTTCACACTTATCATATTGCAGCTGGTTTGATCTGAATGTTTTTCTCTTTAAAGTGGAGAAAAGTGTTATGGCAGCTCTGTGTCACTTTAAATACAGTGCCTAGAAGCTGCAATCATGCACAACTTGTTGGAAAAGCCCTTGTGATTCATTGAGAAGATCTTGGCGATAAAAGCAACGATGGTTTTATTTGGTGTTCCGATAAAGCTGCAGCTGTCCTGTTACCTTCTTGATAGTGAACGTTGTGTATATTGAGGCATGCAGAAGTGTTACTGTTGTGAGTGGATGGGTGGTATCTGTCTTTGAGTATGTACGCGTGTCCGTTTGTTTGGTCCGCATGTGGGCGTATGGTTGGTGTGCTTCTTTTTCCGACAGCTCTGGTCCATGTTAAATGAAAACATACGATTCAGTCGACAGGTGACAGGTCTCGTCATGCCCACTTGCCTTTGTGCATTTGGACAGATGCTCCTTGTCGCTATGGAAACAACCTGGTTCCTGTTCAGTGGCGTTCGATCATGGCGGCCAAGGAGATTGTGAAAGTGTTAGTCCAGCTGAAATACTGTGTGGAGCACAGCTTATCTCTGAGGTAATTCCTAAATAGAAACTCCAGACACAGACGTGCACGAAAAAGTGTCTGGAAGCAGTAAAGACTGGAAGCATTACTAGTATTTACTAAAGCAAGCTCACGATTTCTAGTTACTTCATTTTTTCATTATTTCTTTTCTTTTCTTTTCTTTTGCTTATTGTTTTTATTTAATGTGTTATTTATTTATTTGTCTAAAATGTTTTTATATTCTTGTTTTATAAACATATTTGTATGTTTGAAGGGTGCTATATAACAATAATAATAATTATTATCCGTATAATCCGTTTCTAATTCTAATTCATTTCTGCTTTTCACCTGATGACAAAAAAAAAAAACATCTGGTGAACTAATTATTATTATTATTAATATTATTATACAATTATTATTATTATTATTATTATTATTCATTTCATCACTTTATTAGAATTATATAATAATTATAATTATTATAGTTTTCTAAACAAACTTAATTTTCATTTAATGATAAAACAGAAAAAAACAGATTTGCACAACATTTTTACTGCTATTATTAGTATTGTTGTTATTATTATTATTATATTTTTATCAACTTAATTTTCACCTGACAATAAAACAGAAGAAAAAAAACAACAACAACTACAACAATAATAATAATAATATGTATTATTGTTACCATTAACTTATCTGTTTTGTATCATCACTCCAAAAATGTTTTAACACAAGTAAAAATATTGCTATTTAAGTAAAAATGGCAGCTTATTACTGTGTTGTTATAAAACTGAATACATACGGGTAATGATAATAATAACAATAATAATAAAGTATAAGAAACTGATTTGCATGACCAAAACATTAAGAAATTGAAGTTTTTTGGATTTGGTCCAGTAAGAATCCACCTGACAACAGCTCAGAAAGTCCTACGTAGCAACCACTTAGCAATGCACTGACAACCACTTCGAACACCTTAGAAAGTAACTGTTCACCTTTTCTTTTTGGCTAAAACCAGCCATATTGCCATGTGGAAACAAGCATTTGTGTCACGCTTCCGATACTATCATGTGTGACAATGTGAGAAAAACTACATTTGCAAGCAGCATTAGTGCATAATTACAATGACAGGACTGATCTATTTCCACCATTATATGTGATAAGACCACAGCTTCCCTCAAGATACTATATGCTGGCATATTTCTGTTTTTCATTCTCTCTTTTTCTACACAAATCGCAGCTTTGATTTAGTAAACAGCGCTCTGGGGGTAAACACTGACACGAATGGCACAAATTCAGGATGTAATCCAGCTCTTGGACAAAAGCATGCCGTTTGAATTAGCTCAACGCCCACATCGCAGCCAGAGCACTGACGCTCACAGCGAGGCTTAGCAGCACCCAAACCTCCCAGCTCCTGTACTCCTAACGTATTACTCCTTCAAGACCTCAGAAAGCCACAAAAAAGACAACTGTCAACAACAAGGCTTCATCCCTGTGAAAATTCGATCTACAGTCATGAAACTGTGCTGCGACATTGGCACACATAACAAGCGTTGTAATGCTGATAAGAAACTAGGCCTGAGTAACAATATATTATTTGGATGGAGCTAACAAACTGAATATCCCATCCCGTCCGCGCTGGTTCTCCAAGTCTGCTGTGTCTCCTCTCCCAACTCCTCTTCGAAAGATAACCAGTTACTTGGCCTCCATTGCTTTCCTTCAGCCCTTCGGCTCCTCCTCTAACTCTGTTCTGTGGCGTGGATCTGCCTCGGGTCTTCTGGGCTCCAGCTCAGCCTTGGCAAGAGAATCCCCTGGCTCCACTTCAGTCCTTTTGGCTCCCCGTGGGCTCCACGCTCCTTCGGCTCCACTGGAGTCCATCAGTCTTTGGACTCCGCCGGAGTCCCTCGTCCCTCTGGCTCCACCTTGGTCAGTCGTTGACCTGCCTCCACCATGGACTTCCACTCCTGTGGATGTGCCTCGTCCCTCCATCCCACTGGCTCCGCCGGGTTCCTCCTTCCTTACAGCTTTGCTTTGGTCCCTAGTGCCGCCGGCTCTGCTCCGGTCTGCCAAGCCCGTCTCCACCTTGGTCCAGCGAGCCTGCGGTTTCCATTTTGGCCCTCCAGGCCTCCGGGGTAACTCCAGGTCTCCGTCTCCTCGACTCCGTCTAGGTCTCCACCTCCGTTGGCTCTGTCTTCATCTGTCGTCCCACTGGTTTCATTAGCAAAGTCTCCACCATTGCTCCTCCCTCCCTCGACTCCACCATGGGCCTTCAAACTGGCTGTATTCTGGGTCCCCACCTGGTTCCTCCAAGGAGACCAAGTAAATTATTTCTAGTAACTTCTAAAATTTAACTTATTTTTTTTATCCATTGAATTTTTATATTTTGTTTTCTTTACTTTTTTTTTTTGCTTATCTATTTCAGTATGTTATTAATATATTTACTGTCTAAAATGTTATTATATTCTAACCTATGAATCACTTTGACTTGCATTGCATTTATGAAAGGTGCTATATAATAATAATAATACTGCTACTACTACTTGCAAACTTATTAGTTTGCATCATCACTCTGAAACTGTTTTAAAATATATAAGTTTGAAGTAAAAATATTGCTATTTAAGAAAATAATGCAGCTTATTACTGTGTTGTTATAAAACTGAATACATATGGGTATATATATGCACGTCTATATATGCACGTACAGAGAACACACATCATGATTTGAGTTAAAATCACTAGCCTACTGTATATAAATGTCAAATAATCTCCCGTGTAGCCGTAACACCAGTATTAGTTTCAGAGGATGAGGACAAAGCCGCAGGACATTTGAAAGTATTCTTCTCAAATGCACCCCCACTCCGTGCCAGCTAAGCCTGCAAATTGATTGATTGCATGCTCAAAAAGAGAAATGGCAGGATGACAAGGTCAATAAAAGTAACAGGAGTCATACAAGCCAAAATAAAACCATAAACCAAAGCCAAGAAGAACAAAAGTCACAAGGGATTCTGTTCATGTGGAAATACCAATGAGCTGATTCCATTATTTAAAACAGTGACTGCTTGTCAATCTTTGCTAAATCTTAAGCACAGTGAGTGTATATTTTTAGAAGTGTGTTAAATTGCTAACATCTGTAATTGCACATGTGAGTGAGGTCACAGGAATGTCTTATTCACAGTTAATTAGTCTAAAATAATACAATTTAAAAAATAAAACACTGATTTAATACTTCAATGTTAGTATTTAATCAGAATATCGTATACTGTATGTCCCCATATCCTGACATATATTTTTATGATATTACATGCAACAGATGAGTTGTTTACTCGAGCTGAACAGAGAAAATGTGTGTGTGATTGTGTCCGAATGCGTGTTCACATGCATTTGTGTGTGTGTAACTCTGAGATAAAGGAATGGAGAGCCTTATTAAAGGATGGCATGTTCTGGTGGACATCTAACAAGCCTCTCCTCTAATGTCTGAACCCGTTTAATCGCCTGCACAGCAGCTGAAGATTTAGACCCCGTCTGAGCACAGAGCGCCCCAGCTAAAGACCGTTCACACTCACAGTTCTTTCACCACTCTGCTATCGCTCTGGAGAGACAGCAATTACTCACACAGATAGGGAGTCAATATTCAGACACACTGCAGTTATTTCTTGGGTACATGCTGCAAGATAGGAAAAGCATTCGCTGAATCTACTGGCACTCGGGGACTTGTCTTTGACTGCATCCAAATTTCGCATACTATCCATCCTAAATGGTACACACTATGTGTGTGAGTTTAGATCTCACAATTCTGAACTGACATCTTGCAAATTAAGGAAAACGAAAATTTCATACGAAATTACGAACATTATGAGTTCATAATACACAAGTCTGACACTATATCACACAGTGTGAATTTTGCAGTGCGATACATATCTGATTCGATTTCTCGCATTGTTAAGATATAAAGGCACACTGCATGACAAAAAATTTTATAAACCCACAATTTCAAAAAAGTCAGAATTGCGGCACAAAACCACAAATCAGAGAAAGAAGTCGGAATTGTGAGATATAAACTCACAATTCAGGAAAAAAAAGGTAAAACAAACTCAAGGAAAGGAAGGAAAAAAGTCAGGATTGTGAGGTAAATCAAAATTGTGATATTTATAATCTTGGAACAGCAACAAATAAAGATATAATTGAGATAATATCACAAATTCCATATGGAGCCAGACTGGTCTCATTAATAATTCATGCAAAAGATATGATGCACAAGTTTGAAACTTAATTCACATGCATGCACAAAAATAAAATAAAATAAATAAAAACAATTGTTAACATTGTTATGTTATGTTAATATGTTAAAGTTACTATACAAGTTCACTCTGAAATCCAATTTATGAAAACTTGAATATACCTTGAATCTAAGTACAGTAACCTTAACTAGATTTTTCGGAGGCAATAAGTCTGCAAGATTTTTTAAATTAACATTATCAAATTGCAATTTACAGTGTATGATAAAGATTATCATATCTTTATTAACAAATGCAAAACACAATTCACATATATAACCGTGCACAAGAAGTTTTGAATGTTTAAAATCGATCAGTTTATTACTGAATCGGCTAAATATGTGCAACCTATCTTTTGCATGAATATCAATGAGACCAATCTGGCTCTCTATTAGCTTTTTATTAATTCATTTATTTATTTTGTATTCTGGGGCAGAAACGGGCTTCCTTATATTTTCCCCTATCGTGACTTCTGTAAAAAAAATACATACTTCCTTTAAACATCATGGTCATGACACACAACACTGGCTGGTGGTTTTCTTTAAGATGTTGTAAAGTGCATTTCCATTCAGCCTTTTTGTCCTTGGCTGTGACACTTATCTGAAAGCTCAAGTGTATGTTTGATTGTTGTGTTAATGCACCTTTTGAATGATATAAATAGGCGCAACAGATCCTACAGATGCATTGTATGTGCCACCTTTAGACTGTTGTACACATCACTTATCCATAATGCTTTGTCCTACATGTGCTTTTTAAAAAATTATTAACAATAACTAAAAATTCTTATGGATCAATTCTGAATCACGATGCATCAGTGAATCAATTTTGCTCCATTAACTACAAAAAATAGCAGAATAAGAGCGAGGGGACAAACACTCGTCTATTCTCTCAGCTCTTTAACTCTCTGCATCTATCAATCTCCACCTTTCTGCCAGTTCTTTTTATTCTGTCTCTGAAGAGGAGACGACCTTGACTCTTATGTCTCCTGGTGTGTGAAGCCAACAGCGAGCCAGTCATTTTCTCAAAATTATTCTGTTTGTACTCTTTCCCCTCTCGACATTTCAGTATTTCTCTGTCTCTCCCTTTGTGTCTCTCTCCAATTTTCATATTCTCAGGATTTTATTACCCATACAAACTTTCATGAAATGCTCAGTTGTTTCTGTCAGACCCTGGGAATAGGGGCATGGGGATGAGGTAGAGTGCTCTTGCATCTCTTCTGAGTTAATTTTTTCCAGCTGTGCTTGCGTGAATTCATTTCTCAGCCTCAGGCACAGATGAGCTCGAGGGGCTTCTGCTTCCTGTTTCTGTTCACCTGTGCGGGACCTGTGGCAGCTCACAGACAGACCTGAGTAATAAATCCGCACTTAATAAAAGTCTATAGGCTCTCGTTATAAACCTGTCAGTCACATTTCTGTCAATATTTGCATTAGCAGTCAAATTTAATGTTCTTCTTCTTTTCTTATCTAAGTACACATTGCTATAGGATGTAATAGGTGTACTTTTGTAATTGTAATTTGTCGTATTCAACCGCTGAAATATCCAATGAATGCAGCTGTATTCGATTGAGAAAACTGTCAAATTCAAACGTTTATGTGCTTAAATTCTTTCCTATTGATCACATTACTTTAGGTCTGCACCACCCTTTCCAATCCTATTGAAATTTTATTCAGATCTATTGATTGAGGTGTTTGCATGAAGGATTTTCAATCCGATTGAGCCATCAATTCCATTACTAATGGATTATTTGGTTGCATGTAAATGTTTAAGACTGACAACCATATTCCATTTTTATACCAGGAGTGACTCTCAAATCATCCTGTATATTTAAAGGGTGACAAGAATGGATCAAATATCGTCTGCATAGACAGGCATCAGAGACAATCCTCTTCTCTAGCTCATGAATAATGCATGTAACCACAGAGAAAGAAAACCATATAACTGTAGCAAATAACAAAACTTATCGTCTTCACGGATTTGATTCTTATTCTCAACTGTTTGGCATTTCTGGTTCCCTTTCCAAACTCCCCAGCCTGACAATATTTTTACATTTTTCATAACCTGAGAGAGGTTTATAGCACTCACATTAGTGACAGGCAGGAATGATATAGCCACGATTATGTAACATGTACTGCATATCAATGATGTGACGATAGCAGATCTATTCATACACATATTAACTGAACTTCCTCTCAAAAATCAGCTGTGACTTTATATTTCAAGAATTGAGCCTGATCATAATTCAAGCTTTTTTCATAATCAAACACAACCATTCCCTTGTGAAAAAAAAGCTTTATCAAACTTTTAAAAACAGTACTTATTACTGAAATAACTTTAAAAGAATAAACCGAGTGTAATGTTTTTAGACACTTAACTGTATGCTATAAATAAAAAAATTATTATAGTGTAAATTTATTTTACATGCAATTAAGTAAACTTAATGTATGTTAGTCAATACATCAAATAAGTGTACTTCTTTAAAGCATGACAAAAGTTCATTCATTTCATATTACTACAAAGTGCATGAAAGTGTACTCTCTTTAAGTGGCCTTTTACTTCAATAATACTATATTATAATAAATAATAAATAAATTATATAAAAATATACTTTTAAGATTCAAAGTACACTCCAAGTGAGAATTCAGTACAATTAAGCACACTTCTTTTTCACAAGGGTATGTATCGTTCTAAATGGGATTGGCAGCTGTATTACGCTGCTGTGTGAACATAGTTGTTTTCAGTGGAACGTGCTACAATAAATGACAACACGTAACAAGTCCAAGACAAAACGAATTAGATGAGCTTCTTCAAACCAATGACAGCCAGACAATGTGAGCAAGAGCTTTTTCATTTGACAAATGTGACATCTAACATCAGCCTGACATTAGTACTTGACATCGTCTTCCCACCCCACCGCATGTCACACTTACCACGGGCTTTCTGGCTGATGTCTCGGAGAAGCACTTCATAACGGACGGGTTCATCATTCTCATTAAACACCATGTCATCTGCCGTGATGTTGTCCTCGCGCATCTGTGTGTACGGCCCCTCCACGGCAAAGTAGCATGGCCGGTCGTCGTTCTTATTATCGTTAAACATGAGCAGGGCGTGTTTGTGCCACCCAAAATGCCGGTGCATCCTGACCACAAACTCGCCCAGCTTCTTGTGTGTGGGGCCGATGTTGGTGATGGATGAGTACAAATTGAAACCTAACGCTCTCGCTCCACCCGTGATCATCGGAACCTCCCAGTGTGTGGTGAAACGGGCCACCGGTGAGGACGAGTAGTCGCATCCAGGCCCGATGAAAGCCCAGGGGTTATATGAGAACTTCAGGTCCACGGCTACGAGAGGAGCCACTGAATCAGAACACACTCCTTCCTTGTTTTCGCTGCTGTTGAAAACAAGCTGTAGATGGTAGCCTGGCAGCAGGTTGGGGTCAGAGTTCACCTTGTCCAGGGCCCAGTGCAAGGCAGGGCCGACCCGGGGCCATGCCCAGGGGTACTCAGTGTTGTGTAGAGGTAGGATGACTGCCAGGGTGATGTTCTGTTGAGGTGGATGGGGACTGAGAGACTGAGGCTGGTTTTGAGCGAGCGGCTCCAGTTCAACCACTCCAAACGACACACCGCTCAGCAGAACTAGAAGAGTGAGCCTCAGCGGCCCCATCTGGAACACTTTCATTCTCAAAATGGATGGGAAGAACTAAGACTCTGAAAACATCAAGACAGAGACACACTTGAGACATACTTTCAGCAGAACTGAAAATGTCCATCATTCACAAAGTTACTTGTTGACAGAAATGAAACGAGAAAATTGTGTAACTAAAAGCATCACAACAATAAGCAGAGGTTCTTCAGTGGAAAAATATTATTCTGATAATTAAAAGGCTCTTCACACTAAGAAAAAAATGCTTCTCTTAAAAACAGTTTCATGAAAGGTTCTTTGGAAAACTCATAATGGTTCATTAATGACTTTGCTAAAAAAAAAAAAAACATATTTTTAGGAGTACACCTATCAATATAGCCTATAAATACAGTATATATTTGATAACACTTTAGTACACCAATTCTCACTATTAACTAGTTGCTTATTAGCATGCCAATTATTAACATATTGTCTGTTTATTAGTATTATAAAGCACGTATTCAGCATGACCATATTCTACATCCCAAATCCTACCCAATACATAAACTTAACAACTACCTTACTAACTATAAGCAGCACATTAGAAGTTTACTGAGGCAAAAGTCGTAATTAATCGTTTGATAATAGCGAGAATTTGACCTTAAAATAAAGTGCGACCATATATATTTTTTATAATTGAGTAGAATCGGTGTGTAATGTTGCATACGACGCGTTCTGGCGTCCTACGACATCTGGACGGAGCGCAAACGAATGAAACTGAAACAGGGGGTCTGGAGACGCGTTTCTAAAAGTTAAACCTAACTATTTTCATTTTACACGTCTTAAAACACAAAGGTGAAAGAAAAAAAAAACCCTTTGAACTTCTTAAACGTGACGCAAGTACAGACCAACGGCGTAGTCGACGGGGACGCAAGAGCGCGCCCTCACTTCTCATCCTAATATATTAAAACACACTTTTAATATAAAACATCATTTAAGTCAAAAACAGTAAAAAATAGTTCAATTAATATTTTACCACAGATCAGGTCGTCATTTGGTGTCATCATAATCCTTCTGCAATCCTAGCCTTCCTCTGTAAATTAAAATCAGTGTCTCGTGAATGCGGCGGCAAAACTCCTGTTCTCCCAGAAAAAAAAAACACGTTGATTTTTACAGCTCAAACCGACTCATCCAACTTACAGGAGTGAAACTTTAGTATCTTGACCCTCTCCACAGAAACCAGCATGATTTCTCAAGCTCCCCTCTTTCTCCGAATGTGCTGAGGAAACGGGATTCGAAAAGAGGAAATATTTCCCTTTCCTGGTGCGCATGTGAATTTCTTGGAAACTTTATTAATGAGTATTGAGGCTTCTTTAGTTAAAAACTGTTGAACATGTCCTCTTCTCCTTGCTCTTGTTCCTGCTGGAGAAGATGGGCAAATCTCAGCGGGTGTAGATTTGATTCAGTATGCGCGCGATGTCACAACAAAAACTGAAGTCAAAGTAAAAACCACGTTCACATTTGCATCTACAAAACTCAAAACTCAAGCTCATCCAATGAGTGTTGGATCAGTCAAAGCGACGTGAAGCTCAAGGTGGGAGGAGGAGAGAACTGAGAGAGGCAATGACACAGTGTGCTAGTCTAAGTGCAGGCGGGAGAGGAGGAGGAGGAGGAGGAGGAGAAAGAGAAAGAGAGAGATGTAGAAAGAATGTTTACAGCACTGTTGCGCAGCCATGTGGCATCATTACCCCATTATGTCATGAGAACCTCATATAGATAGATAGATAGATGGAACAATTGATTGAAAGAGTGATCAATTTATAGACAGAGTAGTTGATCAAAGAAATGAACAACTGACAGAACAGCTGACTGAAAGAGAATGATCAATAGACAGAAATGCAAATGATAGATAGATAGATAGATAGATAGATAGATAGATAGATAGATAGATAGATAGATAGATAGATAGATAGAACGATCGATTGGAAGAACAGCTGAACGAAAGAGAACAATTGAAAGAGAGCAATCAATAGATAGAGTGATAAACTGATAGAATGATACAGACAGACACAGAACAACTGAAATATAGAACGATTGATAGATCAATCAATAGTTAGAACAATAGATCTACAGAATGACAGGTAAATAGATTGATAGCTGACTGAACTATAGAATAGACATAATTGATATTTTTTATAACAAAAATAGATATACAGACAGATAAGATAGATAGATAGATAGATAGATAGATAGATAGATAGATAGATAGATAGATAGATAGATAGATAGATAGATAGATAGATAGATAGATAGATAGATAAAACGATAGAAAATTCATTCTTAATTTTTTTAATGTATTTCTTTTTTTAAAAACTTACAATTTAGTAGGCCTATTTTTACATTTAAAGTTACCCCAGTATTTAATTTATGGTTACAGCCATATATTTTTTATGGTCATATATATTGTGTGTGTGTGAGCGTGCATGTTAAATGAGTACTGATTGATAAGGACATTTGTGGCTCTGTGATTGTGAAGGAATCATTTGTTTAGGAATTACATTGCTGCTAGACATATGTTTATTGTAGCTACAAGATGACTGTGCCCTACACAGGATGAGAAGACACTTTATCATTGTGTAACAATGACTTGACCTCTTGCATGGGAATACACAGGAAAAACAGTTTGCTGGATAGATGAGAAAGCAGGACTTGTCGTGTTGTCCCTGCCGCTGTGCGAGTGTTTGGTGTGAGGCGAGGTGAGGTGGGGTCCCTCTCGACCTCCGGCATTTTAATCACATGCCTTTCTTCCTCCTCATTGTTCCAGCTTTTTCGCCCACTTCCTCCCAATTAAAACAGTCTATTTTTGTGCAGTCCGTTTCGCTTTTATTGGCTTCTGCTCCGTCCTCTCCTCCGCTCTGTTCTGTTCTCCGTTCGGCCTTCTGCGGGAGCGTCTCATCTTGCGCGTCCTCAGCAGCACTCACCCTGACAAACAACTTCCAGATCAATAAAGCACAGGGAGGACTTCAGCCGCTGGCTTCCCGTACGCAGAGTGTGCCTGGAAAGACATGCTGCGCTCCAGGCCAGCACCTCCCGGTTATGGCTGGTCGTAAATAAGAAGCGTAGGGGAGGGCTGGACAGCTGATAAATTGTGAACCACTTTCTCTTTCCCCGCCTCCAGGAGGGCCGATGTGTTACTTTCAAACTTCTGCCACCGTCCTTGTGACCCAGCTGACCAAATGCCCTTCCATTCATTCCCTGATTGCCCGTGCTGCTTATCCGGACCCCCCCTCGGACCTTTGACCTCATCCGGTCAACCACACACATACCAGTGGCTACAGTTTCCAAAACAGGATATGTTGCACCCTTACTCATTCTGTCACTCGCTCTTTCTCTGACAATGCTCGATTACTACCATGTTACTCTTGCTATTTCTGCAGTATATAGTACAGTCAAAAATTACTCAGACACCACATGTAGTTTTTGATATATATTTTTTACTAGTGGGTACAAGACACTATAGTTAATTTATGTAAGTGAGGATAGCAAAATAAAGTAAACTGTGACATATTATACCCAAAAATTCTTCATACAGTAGACTAAGTATGTAAGTATGTAGTATGTAGTAAGTATGTAAAGTAATTCAACCTAATTCATTACATACCTTTCTATCAAAGTTATCTGACATTATCAAGATGATTTTTTTATGATACAGTTTAACTGTGTTCTTGTCATATTTTATTACCATTTTCTAAACTATAGCGAATAAACTGTGATAACGTGAGAAATGTTGAAGGTGTCTGAATAAATTTTGGTTTGACTGTATGTATCCTGTATGCAGTAAAATTAATTTCCTTTATGCATGAAATACCTGTGCTCACTAATAAAATGTATAGTACATCAAAGCACACTTCCTTCACAAAGGCACTGGAAGTTGCATCGTCGGGAAAAAAATGTAAAAAAAGTTGACGTCACTTAGAAAATCATAGTAAATGTATCATGTATCATCTCTTGAGGGGTGAAAAACTTCAGACAATTACACATCTAAAGACATATTTAAGTGAGAGTTTTTGGTAAAATAATGAACTATTTTCCGTATGATAAATTTTTTTTTAACATCAAATAATAATACTTTACATTACAAATAACAATAGCATGACATAACTAATATTTGCTATAAAATAGATGAACGGTTAGATAGATAGATAGATAGATAGATAGATAGATAGATAGATAGATAGATAGATAGATAGATAGATCTCTACAAATTACAAAGGTGACCATTTTCGCCTAAAAGATGAGCAATTTGCATCTCTTTTTAAAAATGTTTATGCATAATGCATTGCCTTTCACATACTACACTTAAAAACTAGTAGGCATGCAGTATATAGTGCACAGTACGCAGTAGGTCCTTTAGAACACAGCCTATCTCTTTTTAGCATTTGCAGGGTTGTTATTACGGGTAACCTCCTCTCATCTCTTCCCTCTCCTCCCTCTCTCCTACGTTCTTCTGTATTACTCACTCAAACTTAGAGTTCAACCTCCAATAAATCCTCCACATTCAAAGTTCTCTTCTCAGTTATAAACAAACACAAGTGAGCTTTACCAGTGATGTATGAAATCACTATATGGTAAAAACGGAACAGCCTACACACATTCCTGTGTGCGCAAAAATACACACAAACTGTTCTTGCTTGTTTTGTTTTGGTCTGGATTCTTCATGGCCTAATGAAACTGCTTCCTCCCTCTTTGTTTCCAGGATGTTTGATGTTTGGAGTGATCTCTCATCCTTTTTTGTGGTCTTTCGTCACTGGCCTTTAAACCTCAAGATGCAACAAGAAGAGGTCTGGAATCACGGTGCAGAAATGAACAAGGAGGACATGTCTTTGTGTCAAGTGTCTTGATCTTAATAGCTGTGTAAAGATTTCATTTGCATCTCATCTCTCGTCTGGATCGAGAAGTGGTCTGATGCATTACCTCAGCACGGATAAGTCAGCCCCATAATGACGCTTTGCATCTGCTCAGCAGTGACTTCCTGCGTGTGTACGTGGGAGGAAACTCTCGACTCCCTCTCCCTTTTCCTAGCTCTCTTTCTTGCTCGGTTTCCCCTCAAAGCACCTTTACCAGGTCCCTTTATTGAAAAACACAATGATTTTTCTGTGGATTAACATCCTTTCTGATCCTCTGGTTGTTTTACACTACAGATCTGGCGTTTGGTTAGATAACCACCACTTTCACACATCCTTATTTTGTCGATCATTTTGTGAGATCATTAGGCAGAAGTGGTGCAAGTGTACTTTGGGAAGAGATGTCAGCAGCTTTTGGTATAGTCTGAATCACAGTACATATACAAAAATAACCTGTGGCCTCTCTTACAGCACGAGTCCTACTCATACTCAAGTTTACCATGGCAACCAGTATCGGCCAGTTGCCTTGTTACAAACCAGAAGTGATCAGATTTGTAGATAAATTCTATAAAAATGCCTTACTGTCACACAATAATATTAATAAAAACAACAGCTACCACAAATGTAACCAGATAATTACATTTTCTGAAGGCACTTGCGTAATCTCTATGATATTCTGATCTCTAGGTGTAACTCAGATCAATGTAAGTCTAAAAGTACAGCCACGTTTACCATTGCATGTTCAGGAATTTCACATAAGGGCATGCAAATTTTGCATCAGGTTTTTCATGTTAATTTGACACCCTGACCAAAAGAAGGCTGCTTGGTTTAAAAGTGATTTCTGTGCGAGTAGTACTTTGTGGATCAGTACACCATTGACAAAGGACTTTTTTTGCCATAAAAAATGGCTAATGTGACTGTCCCTTAATTCAGTGGTTCCCAATCCAGGCCCTGGAGTTTCCCTAACTCTGCACATTTTGTAAGTCTCTCTAATAAAACACATTGATTCAACTCATTAGCTAGGGACCTCAAGACCTGAAATTGTTTTGCCAGTTGAGAGAGACATCTGAAGTATTGTTGGAGGTACTCCAGGACCAGGTGTGGAAACCACTGGCTTAGGGGATTTTATCGTCCACCAGGCAAAAAAACATAAGTCTGATTGCTTAAATTCTCTTTCTAATAAGCCACACAATATGAAGTATCATCCATGTCCATGGCACACACTTTTATGGGTTTTATTAAATATTTTTGTGTATTATCTTGTAAAGAGTACCGTTTTAAATATGGCAAAAGGTTGATTATAATAATGTTCCTGGAATAAAAAGATCAAGTACGGTCTGAATGATAAATGTGAGATTTTAAATACAGATTAGACTCCTACTGTCTTCACTTTAGATTTAATTTTCAGAATTTTTTGTCATTTTATTTCAGGAAACCGTGATTCAATTGATTCAAGTTGAAAAGAGAATTAATAAATTGTGGCTGTGTCTTCAGTACATCCACTTAATCTGATATGAGTTAACTACATGATCACATGGCAGATGACCTTGCTCAAACCCAATTTGGATAAAGAACATGAACCAAGGCATGAATTTCTGCGAAACAAAAGCCACCATTGAATATCAAGTTTGTTAAGGACATGGTTACCAATTGCTAGGCTCAAGTTTTAAAAGGTGTAAACCAACTGATAGTGATTCAGAGAATCAGCTACATTGTGCTGTTTATAACCTCAATGACCCACAAGCCTTCTCTATTAGTGAAAATACCGGAAGGCAAGTAAAATATAGCATTTCCTTATCAGGGAAAATGCCTGACTACTATTTTACCATCATTTTATCAGCCCTGAGGAGCTGCTGGATATAGGTGGTCATCATCCATGCAACTGTTAGCTGATGTCAAACATTATCCTGGAAATCTTTGCTCTGCACACCTGCATGAGGCACACTACAAGAACAGTGTCATAGCTTTTGTAACCACAAAGTCAAGCACAATTCATCTCCGGATTTACCCAGTTGTATGCAATTCATCTTTATTTACTGGGACTATAGATAAATCATAAAAGACTAATAATGTTGAAAAGGGAATAACATTTCAAAATGCATCAAAGCACAATACATCATCCTCATGCAGCTTGATTTTTGTAGATATGCAGACATATACAGGTGCATCTCAATAAATTAGAATGTCGTGGAAAAGTTCATTTATTTCAGTAATTCAACTCAAATTGTGAAACTTGTATTAAATAAATTCAGTGCACACAGACTGAAGTAGTTTAAGTCATTGGTTCTTTTAATTGTGATGATTTTGGCTCACATTTAACAAAAACCCACCAATTCACTTTCTCAACAAATTAGAATATGGTGACATGCCAATCAGCTAATCAACTCAAAACACCTGCAAAGGTTTCCTGAGCCTTCAAAATGGTCTCTGTTTGGTTCAATAGGCTACACAATCATGGGGAAGACTGCTGATCTGACAGTTGTCCAGAAGACAATCATTGACACCCTTCACAAGGAGGGTAAGCCACAAACATTCATTGCCAAAGAAGCTGGCTGTTCACAGAGTGCTGTATCCAAGCATGTTAACAGAAAGTTGAGTGGAAGGAAAAAGTGTGGAAGAAAAAGATGCACAACCAACCGAGAGAACCGCAGCCTTATGAGGATTGTCAAGCAAAATCGATTCAAGAATTTGGGTGAACTTCACATGGAATGGACTGAGGCTGGGGTCAAGGCATCAAGAGCCACCACACACAGACGTGTCGAGGAATTTGGCTACAGTTGTCGTATTCCTCTTGTTAAGCCACTCCTGAACCACAGACAACGTCAGAGGCGTCTTATCTGGGCTAAGGAGAAGAAGAACTGGACTGTTGCCCAGTGGTCCAAAGTCCTCTTTTCAGATGAGAGCAAGTTTTGTATTTCATTTGGAAACCAAGGTCCTAGAGTCTGGAGGAAGGGTGGAGAAGCTCATAGCCCAAGTTGCTTGAAGTCCAGTGTGAAGTTTCCACAGTCTGTGATGATTTGGGGTGCAATGTCATCTGCTGGTGTTGGTCCATTGTGTTTTTTGAAAACCAAAGTCACTGCACCCGTTTACCAAGAAATTTTGGAGCACTTCATGCTTCCTTCTGCTGACCAGCTTTTTAAAGATGCTGATTTCATTTTCCAGCAGGATTTGGCACCTGCCCACACTGCCAAAAGCACCAAAAGTTGGTTAAATGACCATGGTGTTGGTGTGCTTGACTGGCCAGCAAACTCACCAGACCTGAACCCCGTAGAGAATCTATGAGGTATTGTCAAGAGGAAAATGAGAAACAAGAGACCAAAAAATGCAGATGAGCTGAAGGCCACTGTCAAAGAAACCTGGGCTTCCACACCACCTCAGCAGTGCCACAAACTGATCACCTCCATGCCACGCCGAATTGAGGCAGTAATTAAAGCAAAAGGAGCCCCTACCAAGTATTGAGTACATATACAGTAAATGAACATACTTTCCAGAAGGCCAACAATTCACTAAAATGTTTTTTCTTTTTATTGGTCTTCTGAAGTATTCTAATTTGTTGAGAGTGAATTGGTGGGTTTTTGTTAAATGTGAGCCAAAATCATCACAATTAAAAGAACCAAAGACTTAAACTACTTCAGTCTGTGTGCACTGAATTTATTTAATACACGAGTTTCACAATTTGAGTTGAATTACTGAAATAAATGAACTTTTCCATGACATTCTAATTTATTGAGATGCACCTATACATGCACTGTTGTCCATTCACAAATGATTTGAGTTCACAAAAACCCCAGTGAAGTATAGTTAGAAAGGCTTGCAACTAGGCGCAGAACGTGTAAAATAAACAGGCTTTTGCTGTTCAGGGCTTCAATAATTACGGACAGATAAATTCTGCTAAAGTGAGATATATATAAATTTTAGCTAAAGTTTTTAGCTAATGAGGCTTTAAAAGCTACAAAGCCCCTAAAGCAGGGTTGTCCAGACCTGCTCCTGAAGAGTTTAGTTTTAGATGTTGCCACAGATTGGTTGCCCCTAAAGCAAGGGTGTCAAATCCTGTTCCTGGAGGGCCACTATCCTGCAGAGTTTAGCTTCAACACACCTGCCTGGAAGTTTCTAGTAATCTCGAAGACCTTGATTAGCTTGTCCAGGTGTTCAATTTGGGTTAGAGTTAAACTCTGCAGGACAGTGGCCCTCCAGGAGCAGAAGTGGAAATAAGGTTGGGCGATATGGCAAAAATATCATATCACAATTGTTTTTTTTTTTTTTTAAATCACGATTAAAGATTTTATCACTCTTTGTCATGTTGGTTTTATTATTTTGCAAGTTGTCTGAGCATTACAGCCAAACTAATTTCCCTATTATAAAGACAAAACATTTTGTACATGAGGTGGGCGAAGATAAAAAATCTTTCATTATTTTATCTTTGCTATTAAAAAATAAGAACAAAGATACACGTTACAAATACACATAATATACAAATACAATTGTACAACTGGTGTATATAGCAGGAGCATTCATGGGGTCTGTTTGAAATAAGATTATTTTGCTTGTTCTAAGCAAAAACTCACTTAATTTTGGCTTGTTTTTTTCTGAAAACAAGACAATAATTTTTACTTGTCTAGAAAATTTTGGCTGGACACAAGACAAAAAATCTAGTAGGAAAATAATTTTTTGCAGTGTACCCCTCAGAAAAAGCACACATCAGAACATCGCATGAATGAAATGTTTAATGGCTCTAAAGCAGATGCAAATAATGTACTTTTGTGACTGCGAATAAGTGCAGTGTCTTGTAAGAGTAACTCTATCGCTGAGTTAACACTGATGGGAATGTATGTCGCGTTTTACAGTATCTTGAGACGGAGGCACCAGAACTGCAGCTGATAGAATGCACTGTAGCACGATACTACGATACTTCTTCAAAAGCAGATCGTGGAGACATTTTTATCGTCCACGATCAAAAATCGTCATTTCACACACCCCTAAGAGGAAACCATGTCCATTAGACCACAGGTGTCCAATCCTGCTCCTGGAGGGCCACTGTCCTGCAGAGTTCAGCTCTAACACCAGTTAAACACACCCCAACCAGCTAATCAGGATTTTCAGGATAACTAGGAACTTCAAGGCAGGTGTGTTGAAGCTAAACTCTGGCCCTCCAGGAGCAGCCCCTTGCTTTAGGGGGCTCTGTATAAACCAACCAATCTGCGGCAACATCTAAAATCAAAGCAGTCTGCCACCAAAAATTCTTTTGAAAATAAGCCGAAGGAGAACGATAGCTGTAAAACCTCCGAAAAAGTAATGGCTAGCAATCAGGGAGGATGTAATTTTACCTGTGGACACAACTATGGTCAGTGTCATGCTGGCAAAGAAAGCTGTTAAGCAACTCTATTTGATTCCTCAGTTCAATAATACAGTTTAGCATAGAAAATGCGTTAATTCTTTAGGTCTGACCATGATGGCAAACTCAAAGAAGACTTTTCTCTTTTTTTTTCAAACCTTTAACAACTAATATAACCGTTTTGATTTCCAGAAAAGGGGCTCTAGTATTGGTCCCAAATGTCTGTATTGGATTAAGCTGTCACAAAGATGAACTACAGTATATCAAATATGAGACCAGGTTGCAAATGTCACCTTTACAAACACTCCTGTTTTCATCATTCAAGGACGTGAACAATACCAGCTTCCATTACACATAGAAATGCAGCAAGTTTACACTCATCTGTTCATTCATAGTTCAACCATGTAGACCAACTCTATGATTTCAGTTGGCTCACCAAGTCTGCCTACTTGGCTGACATTTTCAGGTACTTAAATGGTCTGGCCACCAAGACAAAAGGCAAAGGCCACCAATAACTCCTTTAGAATTGTCTGAAGTTTGGCCAAAATTTAGTAGCAGCTTCTAACTTCTTTATCAGAATTGGAAAAATTCAGCTGCAGAACTTTTTCCCTGTCTGTATCCCTGCACAGCAGCATACAGAATCCCTTTGCTTGCTACAGTGATGGTGTCATTGTGGGTATCAGTTCCAGATAACCAAAGCTTTACGAAATCCTCCGATATGAGGGTAAAAGCAGCCTTTGTGAAATGTTTAGGTGGTTGCTAGAGTGGTCTCCATCTGGCAAAAAAAACAGACTTCTGCTCATTTATAAGTAACTTTCAGTTCCACTCTGCCTGTCCTTGCTATTTGCCAACCCTACCTTCAGACATCATTATTCCACAAGAAGCACCATGACAGAAAAAGGCAGTGGAAAAAGCTCAAGCTCAATTTGTGGAACTTGAGCTTAACTCCTTTTTTTATGTGAAGACTCATTCACTCCACTCAGTCTAGAAATACTGAGACCAATATTATATAATAAAAACTTAATTAAAAATTCAACTTTTTTGAAAACAAAACTGTGATATTTATTGTCTTTGACTATGTAAATACACTGATCAAAAAATTAAGGGAACACTTAAATCTTTACTCAGGTACATGCACTCCTAACAACATCACTGCATGCTCTTGATGATATAACAGATGGTGTCCTCGGGATCTCCTGCCAGACCTGGATCAACGCATCAGTAAGCTCCCAGACAGTCTGTGGTGCTGATTGCCAGCTTCGAATGCTGATACATAATGTCCCAGAATTTCTTATTTGGATTGAGGTTTGAGCATGAGGGCCAGTTAAGAGCATCAATGCTTTCGTCATCCAGAAACTGCCTAAACACTCCGGTCCGCATGAGGCCGGTCATTGTCATGCACCAGGAGGAGCCCAAGCCCCACTGCACCAGCAAACGGTCTGACAATGGCTCTGAGGATTTCATCCTGGTACCTAAAAGCATTTCCTCCCAGACCAGGGTATCACTGATCTCCTGGACAGTCTGAGGTGCAACCTGGCGGTGTCGGATGGACCGAAACATAATGTCCTAGAGGTGTTCTATTGGATTTAGGTCAGGTGAGCATGGGGGGCATTCAATGATATCAATTTCTTCATCCTCCAGGAACTGCCTGCATACTCTCGCCACATGAGGTCAGGCATTGTCGTGCACCAGGAGGAACCCAGAACCCATTGCACCAGCGTAGTGTCTGACAATGGGTCCAAGAATTTCATCCCGATACCTAATGGCAGTCAGGGTGCCATTGTCTAGCTTGTAGAGGTCTGTGCGTCTCTCCATTGATATGCCTCCCAATACCATCACTGACCCACCACCAAACCGGTCATGGTGAACAGGCAGCATAATGCTCTCCACGGCTTCTCCAGACCCTTTCATGTCTGTCACATGTGCTCAGGGTGAACCTGCTCTCATCTGTGAAAAGCACAGGGCGCCAGTGGCAGACCTGCCAATTCTGGTGTTCAATAGCAAATGCCAATCGAGCTCCACGGTGCCGGGCAGTGAGCACAGGGCCCACTGGAGGACGTTGGGCCCTTAGGCCACCCTCATGACGTCTGTTTCTGATTGTTTGGCCAGAGACATTCACACCAGTGGCCTGCTGGAGGTCATTTTGTAGGGCCCTTGTAGTGCTCATCCTGTTCCTCCTTGCACAAAGGAGCAGATACCGGTCCTGCTAATGGGTTAAGGACCTTCTACGGCCCTGTCCAGCTCTCCTGTAACTGCCTGTCTCCTGGAATCTCCTCCATGCTCTTGAGACTGTGCTGGGAGACACAGCAATTTTTTAGCTGGTGAAAATACTAGTGTTCTAATAACTTTGGCCACCACTGTGTGTATGTATGTATATATATATATATATATATATATTAGTGCTGGGCAAGGATTACAATTTTTAATCGCGATTAATCGCATGATTTTCTGCGCGGAACTTCTGATACGTGCAGCATGATTGCGTATATATATATAGTGAGAGGGCCGTGTGTTACCGCGTCCCAAATGACTCAAAATAATTAACCACAAAGTTAACAAAACATGCTTCACTGTGCTGAGCGAGAGCGCTTCTCTGCTGTCTTCCTGTTCCCCACTTATGAAGTTGTGATTACGAGCACGTTGTATTCTTTTCTGTTAAAAATAACAGTGAACAGTGGTTTGTGAATGTTGATTCTTAGCCTAAATAATTATATCGGGAGCGTTCATATGAGCGCTGCTGCAGTCTTAGGTCCACCCCAAATGCTCTCATTGGTTGAGATGCGTGATGACACCCATCCCAAGCCAGTACTGATCAACATCACACCCCTCCTGTGGCCCATGGTTTGTCTGTATGTGAATTCAGAGCCAGTGAGCAATGGGCTTTCATAATAACAACAACAACAACAACAACAACAACAACAACAATAATAATAATAATAATAAATTAGTTAATTAATTAATGAATTAAAGCGATAATAACACATTAACTTGCCCAGCCATTAGGGCTGGGCATATATTTAGGGTGAATTCGGGTAATCTGGGAATTTTTTTGTAATTTTGACTTCTGCAATTTATTTTGATATCTATCTAACACATTAGATCAACACATCAGACTTTTCTGAAATCCCTAAGAGGTTTTCTAACCATGCCAGAAGAAATAATGTAGATATTATGCCCAGAGGAGACATGCCACACCTATTAAGTGTTTTTGTTCTGAATTTGATAACCTGGGACAGGTCACTTTGTAATCTGGGACATATGTATTAGGCCTAAAAGAGCCTATATTCACCATACTTTATGCATGCCAAACACAACATCACCAATAGCTCCCTTCATTCTACTCTCATTCCATTGGTTTAGCTTCTTCGTATTTCTCTTATTTCCCTCTCTCTCTCTTCCTCGCTCTTTCTGTTGCCATCTCTTTTCCTGACGCTGTGGTGCCTTTGTATTTTGTAATACATTTCATTGAGTTAATTAAAGGCCATGGATATTTTCATATTTTAGCTGACTAATGACTCGTGTGTGTGTGTGTGTGCGTTTGTGAACAGAACATTGTGAACTGGCCAGTGCGCAGATCCCCCTCCTGCTCAGTGACTTGAACCATTGTATATACTAAACCAACTGGGAATTTGGGAAATGAAATTAATGGTTTACTTCATCCTGATACCTTGGAATATTGGAATACGTTTCCCAGATTCCGTCTCTGTAGCATCTCTCTAGCTAGCTGGTTTAGGTTTAGTTGAGCCCCTTCCCTTTTTCAAAATGATTCAAAAGTGCCCCTCTCGGACAAATAGCAATGATATTGTGGTCAATAAAACAAAATGCATTTGAATTCACAGTCTGTTCGGAAACCAAGGATCTCGAGCCATATATGGTTCTTTCAGTGAGTGCGAATATTTTAGACATTTTTCATCAATAATCAAAGCTAGTGTGTCGATTTAATTAAAAATCCATATATTACATATTTTAGAATATTACATAATTCCCCATTAGTCATTCCCCATTAATGCTCATTAGTCATGTAGCTATAATACACCAACCAATCATGATCTGGCACAAGAAGTTCAAATTTCATTGAACAATATGTGAAGTGGAGCGGTTATTTTCCGTTCTTATTCATAAATCGGTTGAAAATTACTTGGGACTGACGAGCTTATTTGTGGAGCGATCTGTATCTGCGGTTTGTCTCACTTTATGCCATAAATCAAATTACATTGCTGGGAAAATGTATGCTAAATGACTAAAAAAGCATTACACAAAACCGTGCAGAGCCAAAAGTTGCAATAATGGTAATCAGTAGGCTATTCAATTCACTTATATTTATGTATGATATACACCATTTACTATTTGATGAAACTATCATAGTTATTTAAGCCCAAGTGCCACCTACAGGCCTATTATGTGAATCGCAATACGCCACTGACTCCAGTCCAGTGCAGGGTTCCCGTGGATCCAGTCTATACGTCACGGCCAGGAGAGCCATTTTTAGTCTTGTTGTGCCCACAGGAACATTTTAATTAACCATGTCATGTCGTGGCCACGGAGGCCATTCCCAGCTGCCTGTCCCTCCTGGCGTGGAAGTGGAGGGGGTAGAAAAGGTCCCGGCTGTAGTGGCCGGGACGAGGGAGGAGGCCAGGGCCATAAAGACCACCTGCCATGGCTTCCAAAGCTCCCAGCTCCGTCCTGGCCTGTTCTGTTTGTTCCGCTCTGGAGGTCCCCGTCCTGTCTTCCTGTCCATGTCTGTCCTGAGGGGCCTCCAGAGTGCCCACCCCCCCTCCCAGGTGGTACTGTCACGGCGCAGGTCGCGCCTTCCGGGACGGGGAAGTCATGTCAGTCCTCTGTCGTGTGTGTCATGTGTTCCCGCCTCTTATGTCCTTATTTGGTCATGTTCCTGTCCTTGTTCAGTGTGATCATTAGTTAAGTCTCGTCCAGCTGTGTTTTAGTAATTATCTGTGATTGTCATGTGTATTTAGTTCCTGCCTGTTTAGTTAGTTTTCGGCTGGTCTACTCGTTACTCCCCGGTGTTCCTGTCGATGTCAACCTTGCCTTGTCTTGCCCTGCCTTGTTTGGATTTATTAAAGACTGTATTTTGAGTTATCCTCGTCTCCTCGTTCCTCCCTGCTGTGTGCACCGTGACAGGTGTCCCAAAATAGCACAGTTGAGTACACTTCTTAAGTTTATCTAAGTACTAAAGAATCATTTTTAGTATAAGAACAATATTAGTATGTGAAAATAGAGCACTTTAAGTACGTTATGGAAGTGTACTTTTTAACCTTGGTATGCTATACAGATTTAGTATATGTGACCCTGGACCACAAAACCAGTCTTAAGTGTTAATTTTTCAAAATTGAGATTTATATATAATCTGAAAGCTTTCCATTGATGTATGGTTTGTTAGGATTGGACAATATTTGGCCGAGATACAACTATTTGAAAATCTGCAATCCGAGGGTGCAAAAAAAAAAAAAAAAAAAATTAAGAAAATCGCCTTTAAAGTTGTCCAAATGAATTCTTAGCAATATATATTAACCTACTAATCAAAAATGACATTTTGATAATTTTGTAAATTTACAAAATATCTTCATGGAATATGATCTTTAGTTAATATACTAATGATTTTTGGCATAAAAGAGAAATCTATAATTTTGACCCATACAGTATACCCCAACGACTTAAGACTGGTTTTGTGGTCCAGGGTCACATATATGCTCTATATACACCTAAAGCTAATTTATATTATACATACATATAAGTGTTTTTTTCACCCTCTCAAAAGTAATACAAAGTAAAACTGTTGACAGTCAGTTTGAAAGTCACACTTTCTCTTTGTTACCTTGTTACCCTTCAGAGGGATTTTTATTAGCTTTCAGCCGATGGCAGTATATGTTTATTAGACAGCCTGACTAGAAAACGCAGTAAACACAGGCACGATGTAATTATTTGTTTGCTCAGTGTGATTCCTAACATGTGGTTCTAGTTAAGATCCATCTGTCTTTGTGCTTGTATTTTGATTTAGATTTTATGTGGATTCATTTTTAAACCCCAAAATAATAAAAGCATGCATATGAAAGGCTCTAGTTAGTGGTGGTTGCTAAGGCAAGCATTGTTATTATTATCCCTCATACTCAGAGAGAGGGATTTAAATAAATGTACCTGTAAGCATTGATGTTGCTACAGTCATGATACCTCAAATCATACAGCTTGTTTGACAAGAGGTGTGCTATTACTTCTTTGGGTTGGATTTTTGCTTGGCGGATGATAAAAAGGGCAAAAATATCCCATATATCCTATGTATACTGAAGGAGGATCTGAGTCATATAGAGACCAGAATATCACAGAGACTTGGAGGTAGGCTCTTTTGACTTGCAACCAGTCAGAACACCCTATAGCAGCCACATAGAAACTTATTAAAAACCACATTTAGACACATTACTGTAGACATAGCATAGAAACACCCGAATCATTGCATAACATTTTTTACAGGCAAAATGCAAAAAATCTAGTCTTGAACATGCTGTAGTCCAATTACACTCAAAACATGTGAGGCCAAGTACCATCCTATGCATTATATGCATTTTACGTAAAATTACCTTGATTTGCCCTTTGCACATCTGTGGAAGAAAAACACACATATGGCAGCACTACAGTATCATTTCAAAGTTTTGCAAGTCAATGCAAACGCACTAGTAACAATAAATATATTTTTGAATTTTGTATTCTATGTTAAAACCTCTCCCATATTTTCAGAAGATCTTGAACTGCTCTGTCTGGTTTCAATATACTGGCCTCATGCACAAAATTCAATGCCAAACAGTGTTTGTGAAAAGCAGACTGCTTCAGAATATCTCACCTTTTAGACACTCTTATACGCTCTTTTTAGGCACTTGTAGACATATCAGCATGGTGTCACCAGCAGGTAACTGAAAGAGAACATTACATTTGTAATCTGACATTATAAACCATGAAAAATTACAGTTTGAATAACATATTTCCAGGAATGTGCTGTAGAACATTTGAATGGACATGAGAAAATCAATGCTGTTGTCTGTATATTGTTTGTTTGTGTAATTCATAGAGAGACGTGCATAGAATCTGCAGATATACAGGTAGGTACTGGTGGAGGCGGGAAGGAAATCTGAAAGACGAGAATAACAGAATGTCTAGATTGACATGTTTTGTAGTTAATAACACACAATCATAGATTGTCAATAGCAAAAAGCTTTCCTCAGCATATACGGCATCCTTTTTACTCCTATCTGAAAATGACTTGCTTTCATTATCTACAATCACAGCTTGTCATGTGGACACTTTGATGTAGCTATACCACCCAAAACACATAGGGGAAAAAGCAACTGTTGTGCAGAGACTCATTTTTTTAGGTTAATTTGCTGTGATTACATGGGATGTGCTTCAGTGTGTGTGGTGGGACCTGTGCGCTTCATAAATGAAAGTGTCTGGAAGGTGATATTATGGCTTTAGCTCTTTTTTGTACATCTAAAGGACATGTCAAACAATACCCATAATCTCAACTTCAAATCACAACCAGTCCAGTTATATAATATCTTACAGCTAGCAACATAAATCCTTTTATTCTATAAGCTCCAAAATAAATTCCACTTACACCGTGAAGCTAAATCCTGTCTTTTGCATTTTTCTCTCACACTGAACTGCAGAAGAAAGACATCTCATATAGCAGACACAGTTTAACATTCACTTGTAAAACAGCAGAAACAAATGCCCACCACCTGCAAGGAAAATAACTTTCATAAGCAATCAGTGAGAGAGCTGAATATGTGTGGCACTTCAGCCAAGATTTTGATACAAATTGCCTGTAAAGTAGCTCTCTTAACAGCGGAAGGACAGGAAGACTATGTAACAAGTTCTCAAAAATATTCACAACTCCCGAACCCTATCTGAAAGTGTTTTTGGCTAATAACTCTTGTTTATAGGGCTGTCAGTCTATTTATAAATTATCAGATGCTGCAAATATTAAAAATTACCAGATGCACGTAATGCTAAAATTAGTTACAAATAATTACAATTATTATAGACCCTAAATGATGATGTCAAAAGAATAAATAAATAGCTTAAACAAAATGTAGTTTTAGAAGTAAATATATTATTTAATTTACTTCATATCAGTGAACATAAGCCAATTACTGAACTACAACAGCAATTACTAATTGAGCTTGTCAGTCTGAGATACAGTAAGGATGCTTTCTTGTATTCCATCTACAGTATTTTTAATTTTTGGTGTAATCATCCCACATACTGACCTCTTGACCGTAAATGGCTGTCCCATTGCATTGTGTCGTTTTCAGCATCCTTGAGAGACACCTTTTAAAAATCTGGTTGCATCCAACAGTACACTGTAAAAAAAGAAAAAGAAAAAAAAGTTGAGCCAACTTAAAATTTTTAAGGCAACCAGATTTTTGAGTTTGCTCAACTTATTTTTGTCGGAGATTCTCACATTTCTGTTGTATAAAACTTAAAACGACAAGTTGAGAAAACTCCAAAAATCTGCTGAAGCTGGTTGCCTTAAAATTTTAAGTTGGCTCAACTTTTTTTTTTCTTTTACGGTGTAGGTTCTTTTATTAAAGAATATGTTATTAACGTTCATTAAGTTTGCCATATGACCTACCAACCTACAATCGCACTGCTTCGCTGCTATTCACAACTCATGGGACAGTAAAGTGTCCATTGGTTGAACACTTAAAAATGTCAAGTAGAACCTAAATACATTTCCCTGCTGTTTTATGAACACTATGAATACAGGCATTCTACTTATTTCACACATACTGTTTTTGTTTTTATATAGTAGATATTTGGATGCAGACACTGGGCCTCATTTATAAAATGTTGCGCAGAAACCATCCTAAATTTGATTTTACGATCATTTCTTAGATTTGCGTACGAGCGATTCATAGAATGAACATACGAACAGAAATTGCGCGTACACCTCAGATGTGAAATCTATGAATCGCAAATGATCTTAAACTTGCGCACAATTGAATGGTTTCAACTCTCTGCTTTGTAAACGACTCATAATTAAGGTCATTAACATATAAAATATCACCAATCATCATAATTTAGAACAGCGAGCTGCAAGAACAGCTTACATTTTCAAAAACCTGCAATACTCCGACAATAAAAAGTGCGTATGTCTGCTCAGACCCTGCCGTGACGCTAAGCACTTTTCCACGTCAAAGACTTGAGGTTTCATGTTTCCTTCTGGAACATCAGTGAATATTTGAACCTTTTTTAATAGTTGTGTTTGAGTCCCTCAATTGTCCTCAGTGTGAAAAGATGGATCTCAAAATCATACAGTCACTAATGGAAAGGGTTCAAATATGCAAGAGATGCTGGAAAACTGAAGAATCTGCAGGACATGGAGGATTTTTCTGAAGAACAGCAGGAAGTTTAACTGTTCAGAACAAACAAGGGACTCATGAACAACCATCACAAAACAAAAAAAACAGTCATAGATCATCCAGGTAACCACACACAGTATTAAGAACCAAGGGTTCCCAAACATTTGAAGGGAGTTATTTTAATAATTTCAGCTTTTTTATGTCTTGTGGACTACATGTAAACATCTTTTATGTAAAATATCTTACTCAGAACAGTACTAAATAAAAAAATAACATGCATTTTGTATGATCTCTTTTATTTTGTTAAAATTACTCACATTTTCACAGATTCTGCAAGGGGTTCACAAACTTTCAAGCAGCACTGTATTTATGGAAAATTGAAAATTGACAAAATATCTTCACGGAACATGACCTTTACTTAATATCCTAATGATTTTTGGCATAAAAGAAAAATCAATAATTTTGACCCATACAGTCAATATTTTTGACTATTGCTATATACCCGTGCCACTTAAGACTGGTTTTGTGGTCCAGGGTCAAATATAAGAGAGAAGTCTCTGAAAAGTTTGGCAAACCTGTCTGCAACCTTCAATATAATTGTTTTTTTTTTAAAATATGGCTAAATCATAACACCTCCATTATTGACCTGTTTCTCCTGCCTGCCTTCAAACGGTCTAGTCTAAAATCAAACTCTGCTCTCACACTGAAGGCAAATGCACTTTAACAAAAATAATGAACTTTGTCTAAACGGGAGACCATCTGCTCAGCTACAGGAGGGTAATTGGGCTGATCTGGTCTTGTAAACACTGTGGATGAGACCGGCATAAATGTCTGGTTAGAGGCAATTCAGGTCCAAGCAGGCACACTTTATGTTTATGGAGCCTCTGCAGATCCCCTTTATCGAATCAAATGTTTTTTAGTGTCAACCCATCCATATTACACTGAGCTTAAGCAGAGAGAGCTCTACGGAGGTCACCCGCAGAAGTTCAACCAGTTCTCTTTAAAAAAAAGAGGCTGAACCAGAAATATCTGCAACTAAACCATTATCGGTCATATCAAACCTCTCTATCAAACAAATGACTTATTTAATAACAGCTGTAGATATATATTTTTGTGGTTGCGAACCCACAGATGAACCAAACTGCAGTTTGTTTATGGGGTGCAGTGATGATTCATATTGTTACATTCAGACAAAATGTTAAGAAAACATAGAGGTGATTCAGATTTTGATGCATTGGCGCCTCCTGCTGTCCAAGAGTTTCACAGGGAACCAGCAATAAACTATAATATTTCTGAAGTTACTCACGTGCATTGCATTGCTCCATATGTTTAGATATGTAAGCATTTGCTTTTGTTTCTGACTTTAATTCTCATAAGACATTTCAGAAGAAACATCCAAGACAAAATAGCAATACTAATAATATATCAGTTTGAAATGGGCAAGCTTAATTGAGTAATGTACTGTACATAATTCATAAGTAAAAATATTTTTTGAACCTTCAACATCACTTAAATCATGATTGTTAATCACTTCATATATACAGTGCACACTTCTAATTCAGAGCATTGGTAGGCTGGAAGAACCAAATAGTTTTGATGTTTCAGTGTGCAGAAATAATGTGTACTGGGTTAGTAGATGTGTTAAGTCAGACTCCAGCAGCTTGTACAGTAAAACAAGTGTTAGCATTATTATACACATATTCACTGTAATTTCACATTTAGCGTTAGAATAAGAGTCTTTGACAGTAACATTATTCTTTACCACAAGAGTGCGCTGTAAGGCTGTGTAAATTGCCATAGATGCCCCTCGATATCATATTTGGCAAGTTATGTTAATTTTATGTTTATTCTGTAAGAGTTAGGTTCATAAACACGAAGAACCACACGATAAATAAAGGACGAAACAGTACGCCGTTAACTTAACATGACTGTCTGAGATAACGCAAATTGTTTTTGTTCGCCATATTGAAAATATGTTCATGATTGTAACTCAAATTCATATGAATTTGGTAAGGTGCTGCTGTTGTGCACATTTGCAGAGGCAAAGCACACTGACATGACTTTCTAAAACATTACCTACTACATATGTTTGTACACTTCGTTTGAATCTGAAGGAGATGCAGGATTCGGCAGTGTTTTTTAGGCCTATATGCACAGGTCATGTGGGTCAAAGGTAATTTCCCTTAGGCACAACCGTGCAAACAAAGATAGATCAGCTTGAAGAAGGAATATCTGCTATATACACATGCGGTGATGCATAAAGTCTCTGATTCACAAAGAAAGGGGTGAATGAAAAATAAGGATGTCTAAGATAACTGTAAATTAGTCAGCAATGCATATAAACATCAAAACTACATTAGAATGGGTCCTGTTGAATTTTATTTGTCTAAGCAAAAAATAATGACTGTCATATATTTAGGACACACACTAAAATGTTGTTCAGTGTAACATATATCATATATAGCTCATATAACAAAAAAATCTCATCAGGGATAGTTAGAAAAATACTCATTAGGTGACACTGAAAGACCCCAGCCCCAAAATACTAATAAACTGCAATTTTAAATCTTTAACCATCTTTGCCACTATCCTTCAAACAACTTGATTCGACCCATTTGACATTTTATGTTCACAAAAGTTATTTGAAACATAAAAGTATACTCTTTACTTGAAGTTAATATGCTTTCTATGTACAATTTTGAATCCCTTTTTCCAACCATGTTTTCTTGGGGTTATGCGATTTAAAATCTAACATTGCCGCGTCTTTAAAACTTTCATTAAAAATTTGGCAGACAAACATTTCTAAATATTTAAAAACAAAACCTTTTTTTATTTTATTTCTTTTTAAATCAAGTAATAACAAATTAGGGCAAATTAAATCATTAATAGATGTTTCTTTTTCAAGAATTGATTTCTTAAAGACTGAAAACATGTTCATTATGTAATCGAATAGATCTAGATACAAAAAGTGAGTGCCACATCATGTCAGATAAGATCAGACAATGTAACCAGGCACTCTAAAGTTTCAAAACAAGGGCACTTGGTCCAGGAATTGTAGAGAAAGCCACAGGTTAAGTCTAAACTGATCACATACACCCTCCAGTGTTTTCTTCTGTTGACAACAGACAGCTACTCCGATCCTCACCATCAATCTAACCTGAATTCCTTTGAATGCCTGATGACTCGGAGACTTTTGCCCTCAGTGTTGTTTTGTGCTCTGGGAGGATCAGAGGTCGCATTTTATACGGCTTGTGTTTTATAACTTAACTTTCAGTTTATAATATACCCAAGTAAATTTATTACTAGTACATTTCCAGGCAAAATAAAGTAGGAAACTAGGACACTGTTTGACAAAAACATGTACGCACACAATGTTAGTTTTAAAAAAACAGCTTTATTAATACCTCTCGTTCAAAGAAATATAAAAGATTGAGAGTCATTTCTATATTTACAGAGCATAGTTTTTGCTTCAAACAAACAGAAACAAATCCTACTTGTACAAATTGAAAAAATATCTCCTGCTGTGACTGTTATCAGATGTCAGCAGTAAAGAAAATAGTCCTCTTTATCACTCAATCGTCTGTGCAAAGAAAGAATGCATATCAAACACACCGTGTTGCTGCTACATTAAGGCAAACCCCTAGGAACAATACACTTAGGAAACTCCTTGGTAAAGTGACAGTGTCGATTAAATCTTTTTTTAGCCTTCCTACAGAAAACGTCCCACATCTTCCACAAAAACAAAAGCATAAAAAGGTCAAAATCTCTTAAAACGGTTAGCATTGCACTGAGAGATCATTCAGTACCCTTTAAATTTAAAGCAAATCACTGGTTGACCAGAACTGTGAAAAAAGCTTTAGAAAGCATAAACTTCTGGGTCTCATGGAGTGTTTGCTGGTCAGGTTTGGAGCGTCGGTTATGGAAGCGGTGAATCTACATACGAATAGAGGATCAGTAGTTTGACGACTTCCTCTCTGCTCAAAGTGCTGCAAGGGTTTGTGCCCCTCGCCATAAATACCTCTTCATTGGCATGGAAACTATGAAAACCTCAAAACAAACCTAAAACAAACTCAAATCCACTGCAAAAGAAACAAAGTGGACGCTGCATATTAAAAGCAAAGCGTAAAATTCAATTAAATCAGGGAAAAGAAAAGCTAGTTCCTAAACGACACATTTCCTCGTGGCATACAGATTTGTGCAGGTTATGAGGCAGAAAAAAAAAAAAAAAAAAAAAAAAAAAAAAGAAAAAAACTCAAATGTTCTGCATGCTGCTGCGTGTACAAAAAACAACCACAACTCAAATACATTTATCAGATCAACTGATACAATTAATTTAAGAGACAAACATTCACAAACGTCACACTAGGAGCAACCCAACCAGCGCGGCGCTCGGAGTCTTAGTCGTCCACCACATAAACTGAACTCAAAGTCCTGTGGAAGAGCGGCAGACAAGCTTAGTTTTGGTAGATCTTCTCCGTGGTGTTGTAGTCGTTGGTAGTGCAGGTGTGGGAGGCCATGCCTCGGTGGATGGGTTCGGGGCTGTTATCGCCGCCAATGGTCAGGTTGAGCAGACTGGTGCATGTAGGCAAGTAGACGTGCTGGACGTGTTCCACCTCTGACCGACACACCGGGCATGACTGTACAGAGACAACAACAGACTTAATCAGTAAGCATTCACTACAATACCATGCTAGGAATATTGCTATACTGCCTGCAAATAATGTGGTAGATCGTGGCAATTAAGGCTGGGTGGCACATGCTGTCAACAGAAGAGATTTTTCTTACTGCTTATCGCGGTAGATGTATTTGCACAGCAATTAGTAGTTTTGTGTTATCTAAGTGTGAGAGTGATAAAGAAACATGCGGTAAAGGACCACGTCTCAAATAGGTCTGACCTATAATATGATGCAGAGTTTACTTATTGAAACGAGCTTCATTTACAACTTTGCTGATTTTTATGATGTTAATGTGAAGTCATTTTGTACTGATGTCATTTATTATGAATAAATGTTTTTTTTCCATAAAATTATAAATTAAAGACTAAAGTCTCAAAACCAAAGAGATTTATAAAGAATAAGTTAAGATTCGACCACTCCCCCCTAAAACGGCTCATTCAAACACGCATGTTTACATCACAGTGTGGGGAGATGTGCAAAACACCACCCAAATGTTTACGCAAAGAGGGTGGGACTTTTATTCTCGCTGCAGTATTGCTGCTGCTGCCGGCGCTATGTCTCGTTGTGAAAGCGAAACTACTTTGGGCTTCCAAAAGAGGACAACTAGAAATCAGTGGTTAAGTTATTTACAACACTGTTCCAGAACAGTTCAACCCGAATATTCAAGCGTGTGCAGCGCATTTCACGGAGGACTATTTCCTGAACCTCAGAGTAGCCTGCCAGCTATCAATGCTCAAAGCCTGTTTCTATAAAGTGGGGCGATTCCAACTTTGCAAGGACAGTCTGGCGCGAGTTTTGAGCTGTGTAGAGTAGCGCTTGTTTGTGGTTTCTCCGATCACAAAATGCAGACATGGTAATGTTTACGCGGAGCGATACAACGCAACGTGTAAAAAGACAATACAAGTCATTATAGTCAGTAATTATATCCCCACTGAATGCAACAAATGCCTCATTTGTAATAGGTTTTGTTGTTTTTGTGTCATCGCGCCGGGACACGGCATCACAATATGGTAAGGGGCGTAACATAAAAAAAAAAAAAACTTATAAAAATGTTAGAAATGTCTTGGCAGTTGTGTTGTAATACTAAAATGATTAAAATGGAAATGAAAATAAGCTGAAACTATAGAACTGAAGAAAAACCCACAAAAATTTAAATGGAAACTGAAAATATAAAACCGAAGGTCATTTAAAATATTAATAAAATACTAAACACTGCATGTGAATGCAGACATCTTAATCATGAAATTCATGAAATAAAGTTTTTAAATTTACATTTTATTTATATTAATGTATTTGTTTATCTATCTTTTTACACAAATCATGAATTAATTCATAAGTATTATAACACTTTTGATGAGTCACATCACATGAAATTTTGCAACCTGAACTAGCCTTGCCTGTCATTTACATTTATGCATTTAGCAGATGCTTTTATCCAAAGCGACTTACAATTGGGGAATAAATCAAGCGATTCATCTTAAAGAGGCAAATAGACACAGGAAGTGCTCGTAATACCAAGTTCCAAGCATTGTTCAAATAAGTACAAGCTTGTAAAAAAGGTTAAATTATCTGATATTGTGTGTCGTTTCATTTCTGACAGGTGGTTGCACCACATGACTTTAATTTGTTAAAGTGACTTCTTAAAATATACATTAACAACTTTAAGATATACATTTTTAGGAAGTAATACTACAGCTACAGCTTTATCACTTTGACATTTCTGACATAACGTTAGGTAAAAAGCGCCTAAACCTAATGTTGTCTGACCTGCAGCTGTTCAGCACAGTTCTGGCAGCACACCATGTGACCGCAGGGGCAGAACGCGGCGTCGATCTCTTCCTCGCAGCACAGCATGCACAGCAGTGCCTCCCGCAGTTTCTGCAGCTTCTCCTGCAGCAGCCGGCTCTGCTGGCAGCCCCCGCAGTCCAGTGCCCCCTCCTGCTCACGGGACGGCGAGCGGGACGACGGAGTGCGCTCCCCCGGCCTCGACATCATGTCCACGATTCCGGCGTTGTACAGCGCACGTCTGGCGTAGTCGTACACTTCCTTGGAGGTCCGCCGGATGTCAAATACATACTTCTTGCCCAGGTTGATGTTCTCATTGAGGAAAAGCGAAGCAAGGTGACCCTTGAAATCCCGGCTGTATTGCATCATGACGGCGTTCGTTACAGTGTCACACCTGCAGACAAAAACAAGAGCGATTGGTGAGCAAGACTGCATATTACACACTACCACATTATCTGCCACACAGCAGCTCAAACGATCCATTATCCATCAGAGATAATGTGCTACTGGAAAGGTGCTGTAGTTGTGAAAATGAAGGATGTTGCCACTTGTTAGAGTTCAAGGGTAGAGAGCAGTAGCTGTTCTTCAACGTCTTAGCAATAAAAGCTCTTATCGGGAGCTGAGGAAACCTGGTTTAAACCACATTTAAACAGGTGAAAGCGGTTTTATTACCAGTCTGTCTATGGAAGTCTTTACACAAGCAGTTAATGCTGCTCTATACCCGCTTAAAGATGTAGGATTGTATAAAAGCTAGATTAAATTATGCCAGCTCTGACCCACCTCAGCCCTTAGTATCTAAATATATAGTTGTGATGTTTGTTTTAATGCCTCCTCTGAGCAGCAATTAACAATCCCCCATATAATAAAAAAAACAAATGAATGACAAATTGATTGAGTCAAATAAAATACAAATCAAATCATTCATCCACCGTTTAATTTTTTTTATTTAGGGGATTTTACTGACTGATTTGATCTATGGAATTTAGATTTCATTAATCTTTAAAAATATAATTTTACAATATTGTCATATTATATAATTTAGAATTATGTTACAACATTTTTTTTGGCATGTTTTGTAAGACTGACCCACTTGTACAGCTTATTTGTTCTTAGTTACTTTGTAACGCGTTTAACGATGCAAGACATTCTCACAGCTAGCTGTTAACAAAGAAAGGCCAAAGCTGGTTTGCAATGAAAACTCTGCTCAGAGAAAGTCCAAAACAAAAGCACATAATCCTGTACTTTTCTGACAACTGTACAAAAACCAGAAGCACAAAACTCCTCACAACAGAGCAATTCAAACTGCTGACACAGAGGCTTTCTATGAAGAAAATGCAACCGAACATTTAACAATAGCCAGGCCAAACAGAGATTATTTCCTCTCTATCATAACAATGTGTAAAGAACAACAAATGTTGAGTGGTCCAGACAGGTAAACTAAAGCATTTCAAATACTCAATGGCATGCAACAGAAGCCGTGTGCACAAGATGTGTAGTGCTGCACATTAACAAGAAAAGAAATGATGCTTTAGAATGCAATAATGCATTATTGTACTCAATGAAGGGTTTTATGGCGTCTCACCTGTAAAAGGCATGCGTTTCTGTGATGGCCCGATACAGACCGCTGGCTGCTCTATTACTGATTAACTTGAACAGCAGGACCACACTGTCGCTGGTTTCCTTGGTGACAGTCAAGTACACGCTTTTCCCTGATTGCGTGGCAATTTGTATTATGGGATAAGATACCCTGCGTTGAAAGGAAAATATGACGCATTAGTGAAAGGCAGGGATGGCACAAATTGATTTCATGTTGCATGACTGATTCTGATGGGAGCTGGGCGTTATTTTATGGCCGTTACGACATCAAGAGCACTTTGTGCCATGCCTGACCTGTTAACCAGGCTGAAGTCCTCTCGGCAGATAGCGATACCGTCTGGTCCCACACCGATAGCCAACCTCTGTCCTTCAGCGTCCCGCACCCAGTGCCACTCCACCCCATAATGCTCCAGAGACGACACCAGCTGCAAGGCCTGGTACTCCACCGACGCCTGGCTCAGACCCTCCAGAGCCTTGTGCTTGGCTATGATACTGCCAAAAAACAAGAGAGACATTGAGCCTAATGCAGATCATGTGAAAAGGACAGAGAAAGAAAAATCTATGTTTTGAGATTTACTTTTAGTGTGTGACAAGAAAAACTAACAAAAAAAAACAAAAATTACTAAAACTAACAATCCCTTTTATTACAGCAGGTAACACACGTAATGTAACAATTATTTGTATTATGGCTAATGATTTATTGTTTAAACTGGAAACAATACTTAAGAACTGATATTATCTGCTTCCAGTATCAGCATATAAAACAGACTGGTAGATAATTTTATAAGTACGTTAACATGGGCGTTAACCAATAAAGTTGCCCATATATTGTGCATAAACAAGTAGGCTAAAATAACATGTCCATGGCTTCGTGCTCCCCTGTATGAAGCCCTTTGATTTTCTTCTTGTACGCATTAGTCTTTATTTGATTCGGTGACAATGATAATTAAATCACTACAGACAGATCTCATTAATCCCCTTTGATTGAAGTTGATTAGGTCGTCTGTTATCTAACCCAAACAAGCTAAAGAGTCTGAACAGAACTCTATAAAAGGAGCAGTGCAATTAGTCAAACAGCATTAGAAGTGCTTTGTTTACATCCACGCGGCTCTGGATAAGATGTTCACAAGAGTGCGCAGATTACAGCTCAGCTCCCTTGACTTTCTCCATTAAGTAAATCACCTAAACGTCTAACAACCAGTTTAAAAATGTATTTGAGGGTTAAGAAAAATAAAATAAGAGTACACTCAGTCACTTCTCTTGGATGTCAATTTATGGGATCTTCAGTTTTATTTTAACACGACTTGTGAGTTTCAGTTCCATTTATATTTTAATATTTCCTTTTCAGTTTCACTTTTATTTTTAACAGTTTGTTCTCATAACATCAGCCCTGCTATGTAGTTGCACAAATTTGTGCACACTAAACGTGCATTTGTAAACCGTTGGGAATATTTTCATACTAACTGCATGACTACAGGCATTTACATATATTTTTATATATTTAAGTTAATTGAGGACCCAAAGTGACAGTAAAATACATTTATAGTTTTATAAAGACTTTCATTTCAAATAAATGTTGTGCTTTCAAACCCTTTCAATCATAGAATAGAAAAAAAAAAAAATCATAGAAAAAAAAAAAAAAAAAAAAGCAGATAGAATAAGTCAATGAATCTCCGTAATCAAATTATATATGAACAGAAAAATACTGCACCACATCACACAGCCTCAGTTACTTTATTCTCTCTAATCGATTTATGAAATGGATAACCTAAATTATCACCTCTAAAAAGGAAGGTTACAGGTTCAATACAAGGAAGATAAACACTACAAACAACCATTTCTGAGTCCTTGATTACCACAGCAGATGTTTGTAATATAAGAAAAACAAAACAAAAAAAAAGCCACCACACACAAACAAGTTGAAGGTCACAGAGATAATAGTGAGTGACATTTAGTTTGATTACCTGTTGATGGTGGCTTGGTTGGGCTCTGTGGCACAGAGTTCAGTGTACCAGTACTTGGCTGTGTTCTGGTTATAGTCGCCGAACTCGGCCTGTGCCAGGAGGGCGCTGAGCTCTTCAGCCTGTTCAGAGCACATCCGCAGATGTCCACGATGCAGATCCTCTTTCACATGCATAAAAAACAGGTGTCTGTAGAGCAGAACAGAAAGACAAAGAAAGTGAGAAAGTTAGTAATGACTGGAAACAGGTGGCTGGTGGTACTGTGGAAAATGAGGGAAGCGCATATGGATGTCGACAGGTGGTACGACAGGAAAGCGAGAGCGATCCACACAGACTGAAACAGGTGACGGGAACTTTCATTACAAAAACACATCTTGCACATGCTCTTACGTGCTGGATCCATCTAGCATTTTAGCATGATTCATGAATAAAGATCATTTATATGTGAACCGATCCTTTAAAAAGGAACCGTGAAAACCAGAAGTGGCAAAAAGTCAATTGAAAATAACAAAAGGTCAAAGGAAAAGCAGAAATGACGGTTTCAATTCGAAATGGTCACTTTCACTTCAAAAAACAAACAGGAGAATATTGTGCGTGTGAAAATTGGTTTGACTTTTGCTCCTGTCTCGGTCTTATCTCTCATATCAGTTGGCGCAACAGGCCTCGCAGTTATACGACTCTTAATGCAGAACGCTGTCGGCGTGTTTCCAAACGATAAGCATGCCGTCTCATACAAAGCATGAAAACCACACTCACTACTCACTGCTGACAAAGCTGACAAATCCCTGTAGCTGTAATTCAGGTGTACTAATTGTGTTTTACTGAAGACTGATCTCTTTTCAGCTGTCTGTGGGACTGTCAGTATTTATTCTTTGATCGATCAATGACAGGAGAAGTCTCAAGGATAAAACTTGACTTTAAAGTCACAAACCAGGCTTGCAGCCATGAGAACTCTGGTTTGTTATTGACTTATTCTCTTTAAGGGAATGTTTTTTCAGTGTCAGGACACTTCCTGCTCCGCTGTAAAATGTACAGATAAATGGAATTTAATTACACCATAAAGGCAAACAGTGAGGTATTTTGTAGATGCACAATGATTTATGCGATTAGTCAATAAGTGAAATTCAATAAATGATTAGCAGAACAGGAAGAAGAGAGAAAAATCTGAAAGTTACAATTGTACTTGTGTGTGTAAAAAAAAAAAAAAAAAAAAAAAAAAAAAAAGCACAAGACTAAAAATAGAAATGTAAATAAACCTGTGAAAAATTCTTTATATTTCTGCATCATACTAGAAAGTTAAAATAAAATACATCTATCTAAAAAATAGATGTTATTAACAACAACTTAAATGAATACAATTTTGATTAAACAATTGTAAAAGTTAAGTTACTCATGACACTACTACATTATTTTTTTTTAGATTAACAAAACATGTTTGTGTGTGGTTTTGCGTTATACTTAGTTCAGACAAATTCAACTTGTTTTTCCCTGAACACGTATCAGCAGTTCATCTTCTCAAACCTGTCTAGTAGCATCATTGGTGAACTTCCACCTAAACCTCACTTCTTCCTGAACTAACCAGCTCCAGCGGGTTTCTGTATATCTGACCCAAAGCCCTTATGTCCCCATACCCTAATGTCCATTTATATTCACTACAGGACACAATGTCAAATTTTGCAAGTCCCCCGAGACTAGGTTTGGAGACCAAACAGGGCTGATGTTTTCCCCCAGCATGCCTCTGTTCCCCCAGCCAACAGAGGAGCATGGGAACACCAAAAACAGGCTGGGAGATACTCCTGCTCTGCACGCAGGCGATGGCTCTTTAGGAAAACAAACACCATCATATCAGTTCGCACAGCGCTGCCGACAAAAGCCCCGGGCCGATAAACATTGACTTTGGATGAAAAAAAGACACTAGAAAAAAAGGCGGAGAACGAAGATTGAGGTGGATTCATAGGCCAGACAAATAAACAAGACCTGCCGTTTGACAAAGGGAGTCTCGCCCGGCCTGACATCAGACTCATGTGATGAATTACCTGGCAGGCAAAACAAAGGCGGCTGATGGGGGCAGGGAAACAGAGAGGTTACTAGCGGTCAAACTCCAGCTACTCCAGGCCAGAACATGCGGCACCGGTTCAGTCAGGATCGTTACAAGACTAATCTTAGAAACACGCAGCTGCGCTGATGCAGCCGCTTGTCATCAAACACCACACAATGTGTTTTTACCATGGTTAACAAGGGGAATTGTTGCCAAAAACTTAACGACCATTGAAAATCTAAAATTGATTAATATATATATGTCCCATATTGGGCACACTTAAAAAAATAAATCAATAAAATAAACAACATTATATAATCATTTCTGTACTTTCAGATAATACAACATTAAGGAAAAAAAAAAAAAAAAAAAAAAAAAAAAAAAGTACGTCTAAAGTGTAGTTAAATTGTGCAAAGGCACTTAAATTATACATGTAATGAAATGGACACTCGTATTTTTTTTAAAATGCAATGTTGTTTAAATACATTTTTGTTCTTTTTTCATTGACCAAAGCAGCACAGAAATTAACATTATAATTTTAACTGGGCCAACCCCCCCATTATTAAATTTTGCTGGATTTAACTAGAATACATTTCCATTTAATTGCAATTAACATTCAGTTCACACTTGCATAATATACTTGCAAATAATATACTTGCAAAGTATGCAGAAAGTTTTTTCTGCCCCCCCTCACAAGGGAAGAGACTTTATCAGTTATGAGCAGCTGAGAACAGCTGGTTGTGGTGGAGACTAAAGTCTTAATGCTATCAGATTAGTGGGCATGAGAGGGGGTCCGGGGGCCACTCGCTCTCACTACATCTCACTTCATAGCCTTTTCAGCAAAGTGAAAGAAAACACTGAGTGTGTGTGTGCACAAGGTCAAGCATTCAGGTTATAAAAGATATGATCCTGTCTGTCTGTAACCATCAGCAATGCCACTGCACCTGTCTGAGGCGATAAGTGAAACTAGAGCACAACACAGTCAGTTTTTCCTACCATTCAACTCTATACGTTTTGGGTATGTTAACTGCCTATAAAGGCATCTACACCCCATTAGTTTGAATTTACTACATAAATTTACACTAAAAATACACTAATGTTTTAAATATTGCCACACTTCAACAAGAAAAAGCAAAACTTCCCACTAATATCTTAAAAACAGAACTAAACTGCACAAACAAGCAACTTTTCTTTGAGGGCCCTAAATTCTCAGAAGTAAATTATCTCGGAGCTCCTCATAAAAAAAAAAAAGACAAAGAAATAATCACTTTGCAGAAGGAGCATTTGATTGTGTAACTGGAAGAATTCAATTAAAACGCCTGTACCATTCTGCTGACAAGAAATGGGTCATGGCGTGATATCTGAGAGCTTGAGCTTTGCGAAGGAGGGCTGTTGTGGGTTTGAGGTTTTAGCTTCAAATGCGGTGCACTTTCTGCAGAATTTCCTCAGATGTTTGGCTGGAAAGTAAATCTCACGACAGGCAGAAAGAAAATAAATCTAAATTACTCAAAGTTCACAAAGTTTATGGCATTGTCAAATCAGATGATCACTTTGGGAGACATTGAAGGGTTTAAATAGCAGGGCTGAAGGTTGGCAAGACTGTAAATAGGTTTAAACATTTCCAGGACAATCCTGTTTAACTGAAATTGAAAAGATAAATTGAAATATTACAAATAAATTAAACTGGGAAAAATGACGAGTTGTAAGATCAACTAGGGTTGTGCCGATAGACGATTGTATCGTGTATCGCCTGTGGATGATGCCTTTGACGATAGCAAGACGATTATTCTAGTAATACTACCCAATTAATATTAGGGCTTATTTGTTGCATTGTATTTCTTTTTCTGCGTTTTTACAGAGAGTTGCGCATTATTATAACCAATTACACACGATTATGAATGCAATGACCAATCAGAGGCGTCCAGATGAGCCGTCGCTGAAACAGCGGAGTGCCGTTGTTCAGCACGCGCTGACTGTTTATGATGAGAGAACTCGTGAGTCAGAATTCAAAGTGCAGATGTATGTGCGATGCAAGTATAAGATTTATTCATCATACAGTGTAGATTCACTGATTATAACGGGAGTGTTTTTAAAGTGCATAAACTCACGTTAGGCCGAGCTTGTGATGATGTTCTTTGCTTGTTTTCTGTAGCTGCTTTTTGAATAACTGAGGAAAATGTAAGCATTAGAATTAGTAATACTAAAAGTTTCTATTGATTTATCATGTTTATATACAAATTCAGTCATATTAAAAACATTAGGCTGCTTTTAGCCTTACGCTGGAGTTGACTCACTTTCCGGTGTAGCACTGAATTCTGACCCCTGCCAGATTATTACCCCCCTAGTATTGGTAGGTTTAGGGTTAGGTGTAGGGGAGGGGTTAGGCAATCAGGTAGCGATTTCAACGAGGAGGGGGGGGGGAGGGGGGGGGGTTATTTGGCAGGGAGTCGAAAATAGGCACAACACCGGCAATGAAACCAAGTAAATAAATAATTAAATTAGCACGATAATATCGTGTATCGGTGATCTCACAGGCTGACGACCGGACAATATGAAAATTGAGCATATCGCCCAACACTACTCCACATAACCTTATAAGCCACTGTTTTTGTTCTCACTAATTCTTTCCCTTCTAATCGTTTTATCTTCTCCATTACAGGCAGACTCATTGTTGGGGGCCAGATGTTTGGGGGGGTCTGCCGCAAAGATCAAAACATTCCTCTGAAATGAAACAAGAAGCTTCTGCCTGGAGACAGCAACAAAGAGGCCAATCTGCACAGGAGTTTCATTCTTTTCAGGCACCCTTTGAAACAATGTGGTTTCAGAGTTAGTCAAATAACATTGCTGTGAGCCATGTGGCGGGGGTTACTCGCAGTCAACGAACTCTAGTAAACTCTGCCACCAGCTCCATGCATCACAGGTAAACACCTCCGCACTATCCCACAAAGTGTTAATCATCATGCGCCCAAACTCGCCAATAAAATCAGGTATTCAAACAAAGACATGCTTTGTGAGCAAACGCCTCTGGTAAGTGATGTGTTCTGCATCAACTTTGCAGACGGTAATAATGCCGTAGGCTGAAAAAACTCCCACAAAATTAAATTCTGCGCAGAGACAACCCAATAATTTCTGAGTAATACACACTCAGCTGAAGAGAGGTGTAGGTTACTATAGTTCATCCACAAATGTGGTTAAACCTGTTCTGCTGTCATCGAAGCGCATGTAATCCAGTAACACAGTAAGACGAGAGCGCTCTAGTATTTAAATTCATAAAATGATCATTAAATCAAGAGAAAGAGAGCTAGATGTAAGCTCAAGGCTTAATATTAACATCTTTTGATAGAATTTCACACCTCAGGTTTGCATTTGAACGTCTATACTGTTAAATATTACACTAATAAAATAAGCCTCAGAAAAAGTAATTTAGCATTGAATCAGAAATATGACAGCACAGTTTTTTTTTTTTTTGGCCTTTTGTCACTTACTTTCAGAAGTGAAAACTACTAATTGGGGCTGTGCAATTAATCGAATGCGATTGTCACGCGCATCTCATCAGTAAAGCCGGTTCCGTAGTTGGCATTAACTCCCCATCACCTCCTCTCAGATGGAACGGCATTTAATACAGAGCCGTAGTTCACTGACAAGCTATGCAATATCGCGTTCAAAATCGCAGATGAATCGCATTCGATTTAGAATGCGATATTGGCTAGCTTGTCAGTGATCTACGGCTCTGTATTAAATGCCTTTAAAAATTGAGAGTTAAAAACTTACAATATCTCTGACTTCATTTTAATAAGAATCAACTAAAAATGACAAAGCCCTAACGAAGTTAAAAACCATCCCAGCCCAAAATATGCCTTGGAGGATCTTCACCCACTTTACCAACGAAAACTTGAGTTAGTCTAGACTCTAGAGCAAATTTCAAAGTGAGCATTTTCTTCCAGCCATTGGACAAGACCAATTCTGTGCTACACTAATGGCCATTTTTGAGGATATCAGCGTTAACAGCGGTTTTGAGGTCTGAAGTTGGAATGGGACAAGAATTGTACTAAAGGAATGGAAAAAAATATGAATGGGATTTCTTTTGTTTGCAAACCATTTCCCATGTTATCACCAAAGCTCGATGTTTCAACACATGTGTGCTATTCGCAAAGCTAAGGCTTCTGTTTTGTGATCCATATATGAAGCTTCAGGAGGATCTTGCACGTCATAGTCTTCCTGCGGTAAGGAGGTAATCAGGATCTTACTGGGATTGCTGGTGACCTTGTTAGGATTTGATGTAGGGCGAGAGGTTTGTCTCTGCCGTTGTCTGTTCGTGCTCGTGTTGACCCTGAATAGCACCCGCTCACAAGTTCCTGCTGACAACACCCAGGGCTCTGACTGTGAAGATAACAAGACCTGAGATCACAGCAGCAAGTTTTGCATATTTGCAGGCGTAAAGGAAACCAGTGGTGTTGCAAGAATAAGAGTGTGGATGTTCTCATGTTTCTGAACAAGAACCAGATAGCGAAGGCAAGAGTATGTGCACGACTTAATCTTAAAAACATTATTCACTGCTCTTCCCAATGGGCTGAAGCTAAACCAGTGCACAGATTAATGTTTAAAAGAGCCCTTCTCTTATTTGAAGTGTGCTGTGCCTCTGCTAATGGTGCTGGCCTCTGTGGATCAACAGGATCATTCAGTCCTGATGAGAATGCTAAACACTCAAGCCCTCCAAAACAATACAGGCATCTTTACACAAGCCCGGCACGCATAGCATGCCATAAAGACTAGCTAGAGCATAATCATGAGCATGCCACAGTTGTGGAGTGCTGACTACTCACTAATGACCTTAATTTCCCCCCCTTCATAACAACAAAAACAGTGTAGGTCGTCAAACCAACCGCTTTTCAGCCAAAAGTAGCCTCTAGTATGGTTTAATGAGGTTCAGCAAGGTGGCATTAAGGCATCTACATATTACAGTTGATGCAGTGTCAGTAAACACTGGCAAATATTGATTTGCATGAATGTGTGACACGCACACGGTAGTTTGTAATGCCTTTGGGGGGGAGAATTGTGTTTACTCTGTCACATGAAGCTGCATTTGTCTCCAAGTCTGAGATAGGATGTGACGTTGCCAGAAAGAGTTTTAAAAACATGTCAGCTAACACTTGGCTTGACGTGAGTGTGAACATCACATCTGATTATGCATACTGAAAATAGAGCAGGACAGATTAAGGGATGCTTTTTTGGGGTGGCGTCTCTTTAACATGATGGTTTGTGGTTGGGAGAAGAGGTGGGGCGACTCTGATCCTCAAAGGATCCAGTAATTCTGTAAGCAGGATTAGGCCCTCAAGGCTGGTGGTTATCTTTAAACTGCACCTCGTTTGAGGATTTTCCCCAGCCCATAATTAAAACAGAAAACATAGATGTCCAAGCACTGGAAACAAGCATTTGTGCTGAATCCCTTTTGCTGTACTAGTAAACATTTCTTCTATCTGGCAATCATCCACCAGCACTCTCCACCGAGGAAGTATAAGGATCTATTTTTGGAAGATGCACTTATACTAATGAACATGAGGAACTGTCATAATAATGGACTACAGAAGCAAAAGCTGCTCCATTCGGCCCGCTCTGGGGCTTATATAAGCGGCTCTTCGGCATTCAGAGGCCTGTGCACTGTTTAGTGCATCTTACATAACAGTACAGACAGAGATAGAAAGGAAGTAGAGAAAGTGTGAAAGCCTGAGCAGAGTTCTAGTCCTGAACTGGAGCTGAGGTGCAGCAGGGGTCAGTGCGTGGCCCTTTCTCATTCTAAAATTTCCAACTCCAGAATCTGTCAAGGTACACTGAATTTTGCTTCTTGTTATGGGTCAAAATAGAAAGTACATTTATCATATTCATAAAACCCCTTGACTTCCATAGTAATATCATAAATAAACCACTGAGGAAGGGGGAAAAAAAAAAAAAAATAATAAAAAATTAAAATGACAGTCAGTTGTTTCCAGAACATCCCATTCAACCAGTCAACTTAATTCTGATCAGTAATACCCACTTTAAGATCCAATCAATTCCTGATAAATCTTAGTCCCATCATTTTTATTTTTTTTTTTAACATTAGAAAGCCAATTTCACTCAGAAATGTGCAACATCATAGAAATGACTTGAAGGTTGCTACATGTTGACTTAAGCATGTTGCAGCACCACCATGATACATGAATACCAAGGAATTACCAACTCTAGACCTATACAGTCAGTAAACTATAGTTCTGTCACATTAATTTTTTTGTAACTTCCAGCAAAGGTTGAATCATCCCCTCTTGCGCCTGTTTGTAATGTGCATGAGCCCTCATGAGCTCACTTTCAGTCGTAAATCAGCACTTCGGACCTCTGTAATGGTTTTACAGGGATATTCGATCCCATTTCAGCTGCAATATGTTCACACATTTTCTAAGATGACATCAAAACTACCAGACACAAAATGATGAGAGAGAATGGCAGACTTCATGCGCATACACAATTCCACTTAAAAATTCTCTGTGGGGAAAACCATGTGGCTTCAGGCTGCATTTGTATGAGTGTGTGGTGAATATATGCCAGAGCTCACTGCCAGTCAATGCGATGAGCAGTGGAACGCATTGTCGAAGTAGGGCAGAGGTCACTGCACAAACAAGGTTAGGGAACATGACCCTTGAGGCTGGGTCGCATCATGCATGCATGTGCGCACACACAAATCTACAACAGGGCCAAAAAGTTAACAAAGGACTGTTTTCATGTGACAGCAGCCTGCATTACACTCAGAAATGCCAGGCAGCCATTTATATTCTGCTATGGGCGTCAAATTCTCCATGTAGTCTATTACTCTTGTACTGTTCCTTTGACAAAAAAGTATGTTTTATGCTTTGTGTTCTTAGAGGAATGCAATAACATTAAAATTCTGGCTGATAAGATAAGTTGATAATTATTTTCAAATGGCATATATTAAAATTAGTGGTCAACTGATTTTTTTTTTGACAGCTGATGCCGATGGCCGATATACATTTTATTTTAATTAATATTTAAGAAATTTGAAGTCATTTGAAAATGGATTAAAAACATTACAATCAGGTCATGTGACAGTAGCATACTACAGTGAGATATTTATGAATGTATAATCATCCCACATTCTATAAAAAGGCATTATTCTGTGTACACTGTGCAGTAAGCAATATGCTAATGTTCCATTCTGAACACTGCCAGCTCCTGCCACATATAGGGCACAATGACTGTATTCATTGTTATTCAGTGTGCCTCACATTTTCTGTTCCAAATATTCAATCTCAGCCTGATCAAAGCTTTGCTCTCATCCTGATGTCGACAGAGAAACAACGTCTCAACCCCCGCCATCTCAGATTTTCCTAACACGTCAGTCTTCACACTTTCACACACTGTAAGCTGTTTTCGTGCCCATTTGGAAGGCCGTCCAGAGTGCCTTAACAGCTTGAATGAAATTACGTGTGGCGGCTCTGGGGGTGCAACGTCCCTCCACCTCACATCAAGAAGTCTTGCTTAAAGAAGTGCAACACGTGCAACTTTTAATTATCAGTCCAAGTTTCTCCCTCCCCCCAAAATCCCTCAATCTTTCCATCCGCCATCTGTCAGTGACCCCTGCTAATCTCCCTCAGGTCAGCAGAGGACCATCTAAACTAAAAAAAAAGGGGGCTTTTAAAATTACAAATCCTTACAAAAAGACACTCTCCAGGAAACGGAAGCACACACACATGCACATGTTGCCCTGCCAGAGTCGCTCTGCCTAGAGGATGCATGGATGTGGGAATGCCTGCGGGATCTGGCACGCCATGCCATGTCATTTTATTGAAAAGGACCCAGCAGAACTTGGAGCACAGAATGCAGGGCTCCAAAAGGGGCTGCTTATCAAATAACGGCACACAGCAGATACCAGAGGAGGACAGGGTTCACTGTGGGGTTGAAAGTGGTACACTGCAGGTACATACTCACTGCAAAGTTCAGTTAATGAAGTACAAATGAGCTTGTGACACTACTTATAACATCACACAAGGAGAGAGTGAAAAAAAAAAGAAAAACAAGACAGAGGAGAAGAAAAATCTTATCACCCGTCTGTGCCTGTCTTTATCAGAGACAAACATTTGTGGAACCAGCGTCCTGACAGAAAGAGTTCATTTACATGACATGCATTGTAACTACCCAGTCAAATTATCTCTGGGGAGGAAGTTGACTGCCGGAGAGCATCAAAACCCAAGACTAACGGCTTAATTTCATTTTTAATTGTTAACGCAGAGTCCCATTCCAAAGCGTTCATTTCTTCAATTTTAGTTTAGAAAAGAAAAAGGGAAAAAAAAAAAATGGAATGGAAAAACAGAGAATTTATGGAAGAATGTCCCTGACCACAGAAGATAATTAACTGCAGTTACAGTAAACAGATGTTACAGTCTGGGACTTACAATAAAAGTACACAGGCAAACGCAAACATTAAAATACACCATTTCCAAAGCCACAGGACTATTCTGACAGAATCTCCTACTAGTAAGCAAGCAGCAGTTGAGGGATTTTTGAGGGATAAAAAGTGAAGCTCTGATTTTTAAAGCACTTATAAAATTTTGCATGCATTAATATTTTTATACCATTTAAGAAAAAAAAAAAGTGAATTCTCAGTTTTATATTTTCAGTTTTAAATTGCAATTTCATTTTATTTCAATTTCAGTAATTTTTTTACATGCTTAATTCTTTTCAAATTGATTACATTTCCATGTAGCTTTAAATTTTAGTAATTGTAGTTTTTCGGTTCAAGCTAGGGCTGGGCGATAGACCACATGCGATATGCGCACGCATCTAATCAGTAAAGCTGGTTCCTTGATTAGTGGTAAATCTCAAATCACCTGTTTTCAAATGGAGCCGCATTTAATACACACAGCCGTAGTTCACTTACAAGCTAGGCAATATCGCGTTCATTATCATTATCGAAGGCGATGCATCTGCGATAATGAATGCGATATTGGGTAGCTTGTCAGTGATCACCCAGCCCTAGTTCACGCTCATCTCAGTTAATTACAAAGATAATATTTTCATTTTTAAGTTTAAGCTTTCCATCTAGTATTTAACCATTTCAATTAACAAAAAGGATTTTAGTTAATAACACTAATTCTTCACAAACATACAAAATGCACAGTCATAACAGCTGAAAATTGCATACAAATAAAATGGACAAGGATTAGCGGTTATATCACACTAGTCTAGTCTTTGCACATAATTCTTATAGGGACAGTTCACCCAAAAAAATTAAGTTTTGGTCATTATTTACTTAGTGACTTTCTAAGCTGAACACAGAAGATGATATTTTGAGAAATGCCTTTGAAGAATGTTGGTAACCAGACAGTTTTGGTGATTATGGAGACAAAATATCTTGTTTTGTTTTCCACAAAACAAACTCATACAGATTCGAAATGACATGAGGGCAAGTAAATCACAGAATTTTTTTTTTTTTTTTTTGTGAAATATCCCCTTAAGTCTTGTGCTTGTACTTTCAAAACAGTCTGAGTTTTGACATGCATGTTGTCCATGCACTTTCACTGCAGTTTACTGTAATTTTTTAAATAAAAATAACTTAGTCAAGAATACCTCATATGCTGCTACTAGAGTTTAACTTGTAAACTTTTGTCCTTTAAGTTGTGCTCCACATTGGTCTCAGACAAAGAAAAGCAACAAAACTCCACAGTTAGAGTGAATAAAAGAGCATGAGGTGGTGGTGACTCTGCCAGCTCAGTCTCTGTGGGCCAGAGCTTTTGAGTAGGGGGATCACATTTCCTGCTGCTGCTCATAGCACAACGACCTACAGTAACCCACAGGGAGCAGGGTTACTGCAGGGCAAACCACTGTACCGAAAAAAAGAAAACTTTACAGGCTACTGTGCAAAGTGCTCTCTCTCTCTCGCTTTCTCTACCCGAGACACATGACTTCAGCTGATGTGAAGCTGAAAGAACACTCATGAAACCAGCATTGCTAAATTAATATTTAATATGTAACATGCCCTAGATTTTTTGTGGTTATATCTGAACAAAGTCAGACTTTAAAAACAAGATATAGCTCAAGTCGGGCGTGGAATTCACATTAGACAGTAAATGGAAGAGAAATGGCTTTACTTCCACCAATATCACACAAAACATGCATACACCTACATGCTCAGTTTCTTCCTGTCGTTCTTCTTCTGAATTTCTCTCTCACTGTATTGGAACGGAAGTTTAAAAAAATCTCTCTACTCATAAACGATGATGAAATATTCTAAGTCACAGCTTCCTCAAACAATAGCCATTTCTTTTTTTGTAATACACATGATTTTTGTGTGTACGTACCTCGTCTGCTCCTGCAGAATAAGGTGAGGCTCCACGAAGAACTTTACTCGGAGCCGTAGTCTGCAGGGCGTGAGATTGTCCATCTGCTGGGAGATTCTGTTCCTCAGGTTCAGCCACAGGTTCTCTCCCTTACTGCCAGAAAACTGCAGCCCAAAGTAATCCACCTCAATAATTCCCAACTTCCGACATACCTGTCACCAACAAAGAAAGAGTCACACATTGTTAAACATCAGAATGTGTTTCAAATGTCCCCTTCAACTTTCTTTGCAGTGAAAAAAGCAACCTGGACATTCTGCCCAACATCTCATTTTCTGCCTTTTTTTAAAACAAAAACTGAGAACTGTGCCATCATTTACTCAACCTTATTTAAGGAAAAATGATTCATTTAACCATAAACTACACTAAATGTATTAATTTTATTTTATTTTTTATAACAGGGGTGTCAAACTCAATTCCTGGAGAGCCACAGCCCTGCAGAGTTTAGCTCCGACCCTATTAAACACATCTGATCCAGCAAGTCATGTCCTTTAGGCTTTTTTGAAAACTACTTGGTTCATGTTTTGAAGCAGGGTTGGAACTAAACTCTGCAGGGCTGCGGCCCTCCAGGAACTGAGTTTGATATCCGGCTTTATAATATAATCATGATATACACTCAACCTTTACGAAAATTAACCATGGTTTTACTATAGTAAAAGCATAACCATGGTTGTTTGGCACATTGATTACCATTTGGTTAGTATAGCAAAACCATGGTTAATTTTCAATGTTGTGGTTATTTGAACAAGTCAAGATCACAAAACTATGGGTTAGATTATTATTTTTGAGTCTTTCAAGATGCGATTATTTCCCCTCAGTCTCACTTACGTAATAGAGGCGAGAAAAAAAAAATCCCTTTTAAAGGGCAAATCTGAAGTCCAGTGAGGCGAAATGACGCCTTTAGGGCACTATGCTATAGAGGGAAATAAAGTTTGTACAGTTCGTGAAAATATCCTGAGATGAAATTAATTCACTAATTTAAGCCTCGTTACATCACCTTGAAAACGCGACATTCATCTCCTTTAAAATTTTGTTTTCAAAATTGGAGCTAGACTAAAAAGTTTGAGGTTTGTGTAAAAACCATACAATACAACTTCAGAGATGTACCTAAAACATTTATAACATGTTGAAAAACCATCCACTTTGTCGTTTACGTTGGAGGAGGTGTAGTATCTCCATGCGCGAGCCAAACATCTGCTGCTGAAGCGAATGAACTTTAGTAACCTCGAGCATGCCATCACACAAGCACGCACTATTGTTTAGAATAACCACATCTTTTTTTGAAAATAATAACGTAAACGTTTAACCTACAACACACCGTGTTTGTTAGTTATCATGCAAAATCATTTTGTTTGTTTTGGAACAATACAATATATGTGCAGCCTAACATTTGACCATTTGTGTGTATGATCTAACGAAAGAAATGTTCGAATGTGACTTAAAAATGCTTTAAGAACATGCTAAAAATATTTAGGCGTGTTTACCCAAATAAACGCGTGAAATCGAAGACATAAACAACTTGATATCAACATCAGTCTTCCATGTGCTTCATATAAACTCATTCATTCCGCGCTCAGGCGACAGATTTTGTTTTTCAAAATTGGTGCTTCTTTTCTATATGTAACGCAAGAGGGCTGATCGTATACATGCACGCTTCAGAAACGTGTAATAATAAACATCACATCCATTTCACATTAAGACTTTCATTCATCATCTTACCTTGTTCAGACAGTCCTCTCCGTTCGCCTTCGCGTCCACTTCAATCTCCATCACCACCGCGTCCGGTCGTGTTACATGGCAGAGCATTTTGGAGAGGTGTTTTGTCTTTGGTCTACCCGTCCTGTACGAAAAACAGTACAAACAGCTCTCACTGTTGTCTTCTCTAAGCACCCTACATCAGCCCTCGCTCACTTTCCTCAAGCCTTCTGTTTCTCTGTGGTTGAGCGCTTCCTGCTGTAAATATATACGAAGCGCTGTTTAAACCCCGCCCACCACCACCACAGCCAATCACACGAGGCGTATCAAAACCTACAGCGAACGCTCTGACAGCAACAGAAAGCCTGCCATGTTCACTTAGTAGTGAATACTCTGTAGACGCTACGAGCGTCCCCTTCAGGTGCGTTATATTTATGAAGATGCTCGAGTCGAGTTGATTCAATTCAGATAACAAAAAAAAAGAATGTGAACAAATATGATTAGTCTACACATGTACAGTAGCCTACATACACTAATGTAGGCCTACATACTGCACAAATACAGTAACATCCTGTCACAGAGAATCAGATAATCATATTTACCCCATCACCCCCCAAAACATAACATAAAACAATTTCCCCCTATATTTTCATCTGATATTCCAGTTCACCAGTTAACATGCTAATGATGATGATTATAGGCCTACATTTATTATTTATTTAGACTATATTAAAATGGAGCTCACATTAGCCTCTATCTATCTATCAATCTATCTATCATCTATCTATCTATCTATCTATCTATCTATCTATCTATCTATCTATCTATCTATCTATCTATCTATCTATCTATCTATCTATCTATCTATCTATCTATCTATCTATCTATCTATCTATAAAAACATTGTGTAAATAAATAAATTAAATTAAATATGCATGCTTTAATATAAATTAATATAAAAATAAATTAAATTAAAAACAAGGTATGAAAATACAATTAAACAAATTAAATACTTATTTAAAATAAATAAAAATATAAAAAATTAATACATTAAATAAAAATACAATCAAGAAAAATACAATGAAATATGTGTTTTCAGTATAAATGATAAAAATGAACATATCATAAAATAAATATATATTTTGTGTGACAAAATTAAACCTCAAAATAAAAACAATTTTTTTGCTTGTCCTTCTGAGACACTGTTTTATGATCACATTTACACTTGAGTACGTCCTAGCAAATATCTCTTAAGCAAGAATGCGGCCCAACGCCAGAGCCAGAAGACGGATGGAGTGAGTGCCAATGTGTTACTGACTTGAGATTACACTTCACATGTATTATGCATGTTTGCCTACAACCCTCCCTTGAGGAGTGTGTTGACACTGCGAGTGAGACATCAGCCAGAAAGCTTTTGATAATGAAAATTTAAGTTGCTGGAAGAAAACAGAGAGGGAAAAAATAGCTATTGAGCTATCAATGCATTTTCCAGTCATGTCAGACCAGCAGCAGTCCTCAGGGACTAACTAGATTGTGAAGTCCTCAGAATGACCTTGCATTGGAGTCGTGCGAGACAGCCCTGGGACAGACACCCAGCGCTCCAACACCTGTCCCCAAACTCCACCCAGTGTTCCCTGAACACTTCACATCAGGAAAGCAGTGTGCTTGAGGCTGCTTGGAGACAACAACAAGCGTGAAATGCCAAGACGGATCTTTTCTGCTCACCATAGCCTGCCCACACATTGCCAGTTTGAAACTCTTTCTCCACAAGCATTCACAGCCAGACATGACAACAGTCTGACTAAAGTTGGCTGCACAAACAGCAGAGAATGTCCATGTGCATATGTGGCCAGTTTCTGCAGGTGTGCTTAAAACTGTTTACAGGTGATGCTATGAATAAAGAAGTGTAAAATATATTCATATAAAACTAAAAAAATGTGGTGCTCACTTGAGTATCCCAAAAATAATGCTGTCTTCATGTGCTAACGGAATTATCGTAAATACAAGTTGGATGTGAACAGCCTCTCAAGTCGTATTTACTGGAAACTCATTCTAATGATAATTTTGATACCAGAGTATCCGAGCTGGGCGGGCCAGGGGACAACGATTGCTGCTGTGGCTGTCAATGCTATTCTTCTTCCCCCCCACCCCCCACCCCCACAACAACTACATCACTTTGTCTCATTGCTAAAGTAGTGTATTTATAGTGTGGGGACGTTTATATGCTTGTCAACCAATGGGATGCTACATTTTATTCTTTCCAAGAACAAAGCACTTAAATGCGACAAGCTCGTTATCACGACTTCATAAGTGGGAAATAGGAAATTTCCGATACGTGAAGGCAGCACTGGGTTCAAGTAAAAAAACGAAGAAGGACGCATCCATTTTTAGCGCAACAAATGGATAAAAATTTAAAAACGCTGTATTTTGCACAGATAATATTTTCAATTCTGGCCATGTTGTACTCATTTGTTCCCTTGATTTAGTTACATTTTGGCCATTGTTCCCTCATTTTAGGTTCAACTGTAGACATGTACTAATTTGTTCCCCTCGTTTTCGTTAAATTGTGGTCACGTTTTCTAGTTCTAGTTCTTTTACTTATAAAGCACATTTAAAACAGTTACAAGACTGACCAAAGTGCTGTACAACATAACGATCACAGATAACAACACATTCGAACAACATCAATTTGTAAAAGCTAAAGAAAACGAGCGAGGTTTCAAAAAAGAGATGAATGTCCAACAATGTTTGACGATCGTATAGGACAGCAGCGCATAACAATTTGGAAACAGAAAAATAAGCAAAACAAACAGACACAAATAGAGCAACAGACGGCAAGCCAACACCGGCGCCATATTGAGAACATCATTTAAATCATGGCTACAACTGACTGAAGGAAGAAGACATGCAACCAAATTATGGTCAAGATATCATGATATGTTGTTTTTTCACCACATGTCATGGACGGAAATTATATATTCTTTTTTTCTTAGAAAAAACCCCCTAAAATATATATTTTTAAATTTCAGAAGAAAATGTGAGTGATGTTTGTCCATAAAAAACTTGCAGCCATGATATTTAGGAGTTGCAGGTGGTTGTCAGGGACCAGGGTAATGCTATGCAGTTGCAAAGATATTCTAAATGTTTGTAAGCATGTTGCTATGTGGTTGCTAGGGTGTTCCAGGTGATCACTTATTGGCTCAAGTGAGAAGAGCTCACAGTCAAGTCCCTGTGATAGTCCCTAGATATACAGTAGCTCAAATCATTCCTTAAAAGTACGTATATGCGATTTGTACTCATTTATTTATTTATTTTGCTTCAGCTTGTTGTGGCAAGCATAAATGAAAATCAAAGCATGAATGGGAATTTTGAGTTTTCATTTGCTTTATGAATGCTGATATTCATCCATCTGTGACAATTCATGGAGGTAGAGCTGAACTTCTCACTCTCCCTGTGGGACTGGGCAGAAATACATGAAGGGTATTTCAATGATCTCATATAGAAGCATGTAAAAATCAAATCAAGTATCAAACCATGCACATATGATACACAGAAATAATATGTTTTCTTACATTAATCAGATCTACAGCCTGCCACAGATTGAATGAACAGCTTTTAATGCATTATGCCGATACAGCATTATACAATCTGTTGTAGCGCATGGTTGAAAAGATGACAAACAATACAATAAATCAGTAGCTTGTTAAATTTTACATATTTTGCATATTAAATCAAAAGCTTACCTTGGTACTGTGGTCTTTCATCCTTAAGCCGATGTTGGACAACAGGAAATTTGGCAGTATTTTCTGTTTTGTAGCAGATTAGATTTTCATACAAACTGTTCTAATTGGCAAGTGATCAAATGTGCTCTGAAAGTCACAGAATGTCCAATCCTCAATGATTATGCTGCTTGCACAATGCGATTAACCCAAGCAGAACACGTTCCTGGATCAACATCCTGTGTTCAATCGGTTATTTCCCTTTGATTTCAGGTTAGGGTTGGAATTGTATGTTTGGAGTCAGTAAAATGTTTTAATGTTTTTGAAAGAAGTGTCTTATGACCTTAGGCTGCATTTATTTGAGCGAAAATACAGTAAAAACAGTAATATTATGAAATATTATTGCAATTTAAAATAACTGTTTTTATGTGAATATATTTTAAAATGCAATTAATTACTGTGATGCAAAGCTACACTTTCAGCATCATTGCTCCAGTCTTCAGTGTTGCATGATCCTTCAGAAATCATTCTAATATGCTGATTTGATGTTCAATATATATGATGAATAGTAAGCTCAAAACAACATTTCAATCACAACAACACTTGGACTAGTTTTAGCATGTTAATTTTTCTTGGTGGACTAGTTCTGCTTTACTGCTGCTGCATACTATTTATTTGAAGCATGGAATTAGATACACAGACCCACATGCTGTAAGCATGTAAGACATGCTACTGCTGCATAAATATGCATACATAAATCCATTAGTAGACAGGTGGAGCTGGGGGAGGTGGAGGGTTTCAGAGGAAATCTGATAGCGTGCCGCAGGACCAGCTAACAGTGAACTCTGAACTAGACTATTTAAATGTTGAGCAAGCAATCTCACTGGCTGCAGAATCAGCAGAGGCCAATCAGATTGCCATGTAATAAACTGTGTAATTTGATTGCTAGCCGGTTGTATGTACAGTCTTTCAGTTTCATGACTGAAATAGATATTTATTAGAAATAGAATTTTTAACAGTATTTAGAGCTGTTAAACAGAACAGTATAAAAGTCTTTACTGTCACTTTTGATCACTTTAATGGGTCCTTGATCATCAATTACTGTAAAAAAACATTTCTGAAAAAACAAAAACATCTAAATGGTTTCAGAATCACCAATGGTTTTGAACCAAGTCGACAAATCAACACCAAGAAGAAAGTTACAGAAGCTTCTTATGATGAGAACCCTGCAGGTAATAATCCCAGAGAAGATGAACAAAATATCTGAACAGGAACATATCTGAAGACTCGTCATACTCTGTGACATTGAGTTTGTCTCTGTGAGTCTCTGATATATCTTCTTTGAGGTGGGGTGTGACAGTAAGTGATTTCTGTAAAAGCCTCAGGGACCGTGTGAGATATTGCGACTCAATGTACTCAGACAGAGGTGCAATCTGACTATAATCACTCTGAGTTATTTTGACAAGGATGGGGCTCATCTTGACACAACATCATATTTATCTGAAAGAAACACACTTCCTATATGTAGAGTGGCTTTGCTAATAAAAATTAGGCCACCGTTACACCTCACATCAGTAAAGCTTTGAGGAATTCTGACAGCTAGTTTATTCCCCTTCTGGCTCCACACTTCCAGCTGATGAAAAAACTCAGTCCTCTGTGTGAATGTAACTTTAGTGACAAAAAACAGGGGTGGAGTAGAGTGGGGTAAGTCGCGCCAACTTTTTTTTTTTTTTTTTTTTATAATTTGTATCTAACACCATTTTATAAACAACCAATGCACTAATATGGATGGCATATAATTTTAGGCATGGATACATTTATTTTACCACAAACTTACCATGCAAAATATGCACCTCTGTTGCACCTCTGAATCATAGGCAACTGTATGAAGGCCAGCGTTGGGGAACAGCATTACATAATTTAATTACAAAATAAATCCATTACAGTTACTGAGAAAAATGTGTCATTAAATTACAGTTACTTATACCATACATACATATGGTAATGACTGCAGAGGGGGTCACATCTGAATATTTTGCAGAAAAAAATCTGTTGCTTTGCCTGTTTTTGATGTGCATGATGCCTCCTGCCATTTAAAGGCCATTTAGTAAAATGATGCTATTCTGATGCTTTTGATTGGTTCTCTTGTTTGAATTTGCAGCACACTATGTCTGCCAGTTACCACTGAAAGCTTTAGGCTACAACCTGTCTGAGAGTTGACGAGTGATAAAAATGCATTCCATTGCTGGAAATTTAAAAATCAAAAATCAGAACAATCTCAAAGTAAAAAGAAGTGCGACACATGAAATTGTCAGAAATTTAGCTAAACTTAAGAAAATTAATAAAAAAGAATGTATTACACATAGGAAGTAGTCCAAATAGCATTCCCCCTTTTCTTAAAGGGGCAAAATCCATTGTGCTAACACAAATTTTTTCTTAAATATAACAAAATACGTATTTTTTAAAACAATTTAATAAAATTGTACATGTTAAATAAAATCTATATTCACAATATAACCATTTTATTTGTGTTAAAATGTTATATTGTTGTGATTATATTCCACACTACCTCTCTAAGGTATGGCGGGAACATCCGCATTTTATTACAAATGCAATCTCTCAAACTCAACTAAATATGTATTTTAAAACAAAAATGTAACTATTAATAGTGCACAAATTGTGTTTACCCTACAGAATACAAACATGCAAACATTTTATAATTTATTGGTATTTAAAGTTTATTTCAACTGTTGTAAAGTAGAGGGACACCACTTGCCACCGCAAATGAAGAATGACCCAACAGTTGTTTTAGCTACTTTGAAGAACTGCACACATTGCCTATATATAATAATAGCCTATATACTTTATTATATAATTTACAATACCATAGTCCTCTTGAGGAACACATTTTCAGCAATGACTCATCTGAACGCCTCTGATTGGTCATTGCATTCATAAGCTCAACAGCATCATGTGTGATTGGTTATAATGCACAGCACTGTAAGTCTATCTCTGGCTCAGCGCCAGATGATAGAGGCACTGACCGATCTAATCACGCTGGTATGATTGTATAAAATATAAAAAATATTAATCGGCAATTTTTTGTCTTTTGGAAGCTGCATTCACCTTACTTTGAATGGGCATGAGTCTTAAATAAACATAAACAGTTAAGAAAATATTGGATGTGTGTCAGTATAACGGATCCATGTATTTCTTATATTAGGTTAATAATGTTAATCAAACAACAAAAGAAAAACATTAATCACTCACTAAAAAACTTCTGTAACTTTAATAGGTAATTGTGTCTAATTACTTCATACAGTAATACAGTTTTCATAAGTACTGTAAAATACTGTTTATTTAGGTAATTTGCATCATTATATCTAATGATCTCTCTGAGGGCTAAGCCCTCCTAAACATGAAATCCTAGAACTGCCCCTGACGCTGCCAAATATTTGAACAGTTTTAAGATTAACAGTTGACAACATTCATTAGAAATTTAGAAAAGTAATCAGAAAGTAATCAAATGTAATCAGTTATAGTAATTGAAATAATTACACTACTTATTAGGGTGGAGTTGGGGAAAATGCATTCCTATAGTTTTTTTTCCCCCCAAAATAACCACAAGATAAAGTCAAGATAAATTTTTATTGTAACTATGGACTACATTGACAAGAGCGATGTAGAAGTTTTCACGATGAAGCTTACACTGGTGATGTACATCAGAGAAAACAGATTTCACAGTAAATCTAATTTTCAGCAGTAAGAAAAAAAAAGTGTTTTAAAGCTTGTTGTTTTGTAGAAAATCACAGTTATATATGATATGAGAACAGTAGGGCCTGTAGGGAGTATGTTATTTAATAAAAATATAATTACATTTTTCCCAAACATAGTCTGTGGGGTAAAACGCCCCCAGGGGGCAATGAGCAATTATTGTAATTATTCTGTTCTGAACATCAAATCCTTTGTTTTTCCATCAAATGTCTTCTAGTTGGTTGAATAAAAATATTTGGATTTTATATTTAAAAATTACCTCAAGTTAGCATCAGGTAGCTAGTTAGCTAGCCAGTTAGCATCAGCTAACAAAATGTTTCAAATAGGCTATTATAATTTTGTAATTCATAATTATTGATTATATTCTTTTTAATTTTAAGCAAAAACTGTCAGTACCCTGATTTTGCTGTAAATGTTTTAAGCAAATTGCTTTGTCAGACTGGGGAGCATTTTACCCACCTGTGGAGCAAAACGCCCCTTTCGTACAAATTTAATTTTTGTTAAAATTCTAATAGCATGAAAACTCTGGACATTTTTCATACTTTGTTTATAATTTATGTTATTGTCACTAAAACTATGATAACTTTTCTGAACACATTTAACTTTTAGTACACAGAAAAAAAATTACATAGTCCTTAAGGGGGGCATTTTCCCCCACTCTACCCAACATTTTGAATAAGGTAATTTGTAATCTGTAACCTGTAAACTATTAGGCCTACATTTCCAAAGCAACCTTCCCAACACTGATGAAGGCCACTTTCCAAATATTTGGTCACATGACAAAAAATTAACACAATTTGCTAAATTAAGTCATTTCCTTTTTTCTCATTAAAATCACACATAAAAAAAATCCAGAATACCAGACAGATATAATTGAAATAGGCTTTGTTTGAAACAACAAAAAGCAATCTGACCACAGTCTGAGTGTGTTAGCTAATAATAAAGCTGAACAGTAACAAACAGGAAACAGTCATTATTTCTGATGCAGATTAAGTTTTGTGAAAACATTGTGAAAAATGTTTGTCCCTCAAATCTCCTCTCAGCCATTGTGTTAATTAACCATGTTTAGCATTACGTTTACTTGAACTTTTATTAATTTACTTTAATATTATGATGATAAAGACTTTATAAGTTTAAATCTGACCACATACGACTTTCAATGACCTCATTTTATGTGGCATCACTGCCTCACACAATACCAGAAGGTGTGAGGCATCTGATTACCAGAAGAGACAGGTCATAGTAATGCCATAAGAATGCAGTCATCCCTACAGGACAAACACAACACCATCCTTCTTAAGAGATCACAGTCTGCTGTCTCAACTCCTTCACAAAGCATCGTTCTCCAGACAGTCCTTAAAATATGGACCTGACTGCAAGAAGACAAACATCCAGACAGGACAGGAATGATGAGAAGACAGCAAAAAGGTCAGATGAATCTAAATTGGAGTTAGTAAACAACACACAGCCTGAGAAGTTTGTCTTGCACACATTCAGGAAGGACACACACAGCCAGACTTCGATATCAGATCAGAATCAGCACTTACGGACAAATATGGCATCCTGTTTGCCTCTGCGCCGCTCTTGGTGTGTCTGTTTACCTGAACGCAATGAGGACACTCCAGTCTCAACGGACTCCTGCTCAGCCACCAACTTTGTGTCTGCTGTTGGCAGCCATGTGAACTCTGAATCCCCCAGTGATATATCAACTTCCATAGATACAGAATTGATGGACGGCTCTCGTGCTGAGCCGCACACCCTGGGACAGGAAATGGCTCTCATGTCCCCTCTCTTCTGCAGTAATGTGGCCAATGGAGGCGAGCAAACTAAGATGGATTTGGCCCTGTGGGAGATCAACGTTGTGCTAAGAGTGGAACTCTGGGATACAGGAAGTCAGCGCGGGGCCAGACACTACATGGCAAAGTGGCAGCTGTCAGATGGAAATATCCTGCTGGCAGAGGACTTCTGGCTGCCTGGAGTGACTGATTGAGAGGATAAACAAACACGGCAAGAGTCCTATTGGAATTATACATTTATACTGTGTGTGTGTGTTTTTTTTTTTTTAATGGTAATAGCCTCTGTATTATTATTGCCCATACTGATTTGAACAAACACTTAACTCTAAACATTAAAGTACAATTTGTAACTGTTTGTGATACAAACATGAATGATACCTCAAATCATGCTACTTGAAAAGTGTGCTGATACTTTTGTGCTGATACCTAGCTGTCAATAAAGCAGGCACAAACTGCATAGCAAAAATCACTCAGAATACAGTGTGTTAGCAACCACATTGCACTGACCCAGAAAACATTATCAACTGACAAAATCACTCATGCTGTGTTCGAAATCTCCCCATATACCCTCATTCACTATTCCCTACATTAGTCCACTAATATGTTGTTGACAGATTTCTTTGGTGATTTCAAATATGAAATTTAATCGTTAAGCTTAGTGAACAGTTTTGGAGAATTTGATGTTTCCACATTCAAAGAGATAGGAGCTGCACTTGCATGCCCGAGAGGCGGTTCAAAGATGGCCGCCGAGTGACATGACTTGTCTTAAAGAGACCTCGGCTGTGTTAGAAATGGCGTACTTGCTTACTGCTTACTGCCCAGTACACAGTGCATACTGCCTACTATTGTTTAAAGAATAGTGTGTGAAACAGTATACAATAAACAACAAATGTTTCAGAGTAGTATGCTTAATTGTCACATGACAAACACAAACATTAACACAGCTGTCAAGGTTGTTACCTTACAAACAAATGAGCTAACCATTCTTTTTACAAAGGCTTGTTAATAAGGTTTCATATTAGTAAACAATGCTATAATGCCACTTTATTGGGACAAAAACTTACCTACATCTAAGCACACTAAGCACACATTAATGAGGTGTTTAATTTCCACTTTTTCCAATCACGCACGATGCTGTTGGGCTTATGAATGCAATGACCAATCAGAGGCGTTCAGATGAGTCATCGCTAAAAATGCCAGCGTTTTCTTCACTCGCTCGCTGACCGAATACCTCTTTCTGGCGAATTCTCTCCTTAGAAACAACAAAGTGCAAATGTGTGTACGAATCTGTAAGATATTAATTTCATAGTGATTTTAATGGGAGTTTTTGAGCGTGCTTGAACTCTAAACTGTCAGTGAAAATGTTCTTTGCTCTCTTTCTGTACAATGAAAGTGTTATAATTAGTAGCCATTTTTTTATTGAAAATAAATGCTGATCTGGTATGTTATGGGAAAAGGAGTTGCAGGAGCTTGACAAAATCGGAATCGAAATCGGATCACTCACATTAACAGCACACATCTTGCGTCTTTTACTCACTAAATTCAATAGTTCTGCAGTGCTGTTTATTGCAGCCAGGCATTGAAAGTGAAAAAGGTGACGTGACATACAGCCAAGTATGGTGACCCATACTTGGAATTCGTGCTCTGCATTTAACCCATCCAAAGTGAACACACACAGCAGTGAACACACACCCAGAGCCGTGGGCAGCCATTTATGCTTTGGGGGTTCGGTGCCTTGCTCAAGGGTACCTCAGTCATGGTATTGAGGGTGGAGAGAGCGCTGTACATTCACTCCCCCCATCTACAATTCCTGCTGACCCGAGACTCAAACTTGCAACCTTTGGATTACGAGTCCAACTCTCTAACTCTCTATTATTAGGCCACGACTGCCCTATTGCCATAGGTGGGCAGAGTTAATGTAAATAGCCTCTGCTAACAAATTGGTCTATTTGTCCTTAGAGTAAATACACTCCGTTTCTTTTTAGAGCTGCTTGACAGCGGAATTTAATTCTGTTTGCATAATCGAAATATTAATTTTATTTATATATTATATTACTGCAATATTAATATTATTATTTAATATCTTTGAAACCATGTATAAAGCGCTAGAGATAAAGGTGAGGTAATTTGACTTGATCGGAAAAGTGCCGTAGAGATTAAAGTACAATTTATGTCCTAATGATATTGTTTTTAGATGCACAGCGATAGTTTGTAATTTACATGTATATTTACAGTGCCCTCCAAAAGTACTGGAACAGTAAAGACAAAATTGCTCTGATGGCTGTGGAGTCAAGACATTTACAAATATGATTATAAGATGAATATGAGAAAAAAACTACAGAATGTCACATTTTATTATTGGGTGATTCAACACATAGATGTTTTACCAGCTAAGAAGTTCAGCACTTTTAGAGTTTCATCCCTCGATCTGATGTGAGCATAAGTATTGGGACAGGTGCCTCACAGGTCTTTCTAAGTGATCAGCTGTGTCCTGTTGCATTGATTCTTCAGATATTAAAAGCAGGGAATGTGTCGTATCAGTTATATCCATTACTTCTGCATTCTGAATCTTGCATTCGATGATGACACACACAAACCAGGATGAAGATGAGGGAGCTGACTTTGAGAGAAAAGCAAGTAATATGGATGATAAAAAAAAAAGAGGAAGTCAATTAGAGCTCTAGCAAAAACAAAGGGCATGGAGAAATCAAGAGTTTGGAAACCACCAGCGACACCAGCAACCAACAACTACCTGATCGGCTGAGAAAACAACAGTAGTTAATGACAGACCAATCATAAAAGCTGTGAAAATGAACCCTAAAAGACGTGTCTGTAAAATCACCAACAACTTCCAGAAAGCTGCTTTGACAATCTACTGTCCTCAGGAGACTTTGACACAGAATTGCAGATGCTATACAGCAAGATACAAACCTCTGACCAGGTCCAAAAATAGAAAGGCAAGATTAGAGTTAGCAAAAAAAGCACAAAGGTGAGCCAGAAGAGTTTTGGAACTGTGTTTATGGACCGATGAGACAAATATGAACCTTTATCGAAGTGATGGGAAAGCAAAAATGTGGAGAAAAAAGGAAACTGCAATGATCCCAAGCATACAGCCTCATCTGTAAAGCACGGTGGAGGTGGTGTCACGGCATGGGCCTGCATGGCTGCCTCTGGAGCAGGCCCTCTCAACTTTACTGATGACTTAATGTATGATGACAGTAGCAGAATGAATTTGGAAGGGTACACAACCATCTTGCCTACCAATATTCAAGAAAATGCCACCAGATTCATTGGGAAGTGCTTCATATTGCATCAGGACAATGACCCAAAACACCCTGCCAGTTCAGTCAAGGAATTTATAAGGGCAAAGAAATGGAAAGTCTTAGATTGCCCAAGTGAGAGGGGACATTGTGCGCAAGTGATCTGCAACTAAATAATAGCTTTTAATCTTTTATGTCTGCCTTATGTTCAATTGTCCCAATACTTATGCTCGCATCAATGAGTGGGATGAACTCTAAAAGTGCTGTTCTTTTTATTTGGCAAAACATGTATGTGTTGAAACGGTTAATAATAAAAAGTGACGTTCTGTAGTTTTGTCTCATATTCATCTTTTCATCATATTTGCAAATGTCTTGACTCCACATCCAACAGAACAACTTTGTCTTCACTGTTCCAATACTTTTGGAGGGCACTGTATATACTTACATATACAAGTCTTACATTTATAATTACTATTCCCCGCCTCCAGTTCACTCACACATTTGAAGATGAAACGTCACATGGAGCGCGTTGCTTTCTGGGAAATGGTATCCCATGCAGTGTCTTCAGATGCATACATCAAATTTCAGCCGATGTAGCAGGTAATCCGGGCATTCCATGCATACAGAAAATTCACATACTATTCACAGTATTCACACAGCATACTGCAATATAGTAGGAGTTGTATGATAGCATGCCATTCGGAACACAGCTTCTGTACTGATTTCAGTGAACTTGAGTTATATTTAGGGTATTCCATGCATACAGAAAATTTGCATACTATGCACAGTATACTGGATGCTGCAGAAATAGTAGTAGAGTAGTATGATAATATGGCATTTCGAACACAGCCCTCGGCTCCAGTAAACACATGTACCTCACCAGAGTGGATTTACATAAACCATGTACATCTTAATGTCTATTTTTGATTTGTGACAGGTGTGAGGAGTCGGTGGCCTTCCCCCTTATTGTCATCACCCACCCCCGTCCCTTATTCGCCGCCCTTCACCAGGCTCCCGACGGGAGTGGGTGTGTGAGAGAGGAGGGGTGTGGAAACAGCGTGGGCTGGCGGCGTGTGATGAGGCACAGCTGAAAGGAATGAAGCCTCATCACCGCCGCTGTTTAACTGCCAAGCCCGCCTCTCCTCGAGAGACCGGTCTCTTCCCAACGTGCATGCACGCACGCTGGTGTTCTCGTGGGTCCAGGAAGGGAGCGTAGAGGGACTTCCGCGCCACCGGAGACGTGAGCTGCAGAACCCGCGGTCCGGCCGAAAGCGCACCCGTATTACGGCCGTCGGGCCAGGATGCCGGGTCGTACAAGTCCTGCCAAAGGCCGTGGATTAAGAGGAAGAGCCGCCGCTAGGATGAAGCCGCCGCCCCTCGCGCTCCAGACCAGAGCGGGAGCGCGTGCGGCCGCCGGACTCCGCCCCTTCCCTGGACCCTCCCTTCCAGAACACTACCCTCCTTCACGAGCCCCGCAGCACGACGAGGACACCAGACCCCCCCCCCCCCCCCCCCGTTTCTGTTGGACTTTTTTTTTTTTTTTTTTTTTTTTTTTTTTTTTGTCATTACTGCATTACATGAAAGTAATATAAATATAAAGACATCTACATTAACTTACTAAACATAAGTTATCTCTTTTATTTGTCCATTAGTACTGTTAATAAACTGAGGAGCATTTGTGTTGGATTAAAAAGTGAGTTAACACATCAGCAACTACCTCAACATGTAAATGCAGTATTGAGCAGAAAAACAGAGGTAACTGAATCTTGTCTGGATGTTACAGGGACAGATGAGACACACCTGTGTTTATCCAGTGAAGAGTGACTGATGAAGCAATGCTACCATCAAAGGCTCTCAGTGAGTATACTACAGACATAAAACATTTTTTTTCATTTAAAACTGTAGTTTAATTATGATTTCAAACAGAGCTATTAAAACACTTTCTTTTTCTTCATTCCTGTGCTTTTGCTGCAGATCTTTTGTGGTGGAGCAGGACCTGCAAGGAAAGGTGACTGCGGCATTTGTGAGAAAAAGGAGAAAACCTGAAACAAATATAAAGTGATCAATTTGTTACTTCTAATACAGAAATGAAATGACATTGTGCTGTTAAAATGACTGCTTTTCTATTGTGTTTGTGCACTTTTGTAGGATCTGAAATATCTGCAGACTGGTGTGTGCACGGAGGATGGAGAAGTCCACAGCAGCATCCTGGAAATGGTCCACTATCATAGATGAGACCCTCCATCACTCCACCTGCCTTTACTGCCTCATCTGGACCGGTTGTTGCTGTGGTGTCTTCTTCATCAGTGACCCCAGAGCCAGTGAGAACATTAGAAAAAGACCAAAAGACATTTGAGGATGTGACTTTGGTTTATCCGGTTTCTGTTCATACAACATCGGTCAATGGAGCCCGATTTTCAGAAGCTTCAAAGTTTCAAGTTTTACTTTGTTTAAATGTTTTACCGTTAGTTGTGTTCATGGAGTGCAGGCACAAATGTTTGGAGCAGACACAGCGATAGCCAGATTATCCCGCACATGTTCTCCCACTCTTGCTTCAAGGTTGTGTGGTTCAGCGGTGTCATCATGGTCTTCCTTATCCTCTCTATGCACTCAGGCAATGACAGCCTCGATGTCCCTTTCCCATCCATGACCAGGTTCCAGTCTGACTGCAGAAATGAGGGATGTGATGGACGGCAGAGACAGACGAAGGTAGGCATAGTGGTCAGCTGCAGAACTACCACATCTGTGTTGAGATGGCAGTAGGATGTGGGTTTACCGTCTGTAAATGCATAATTGTTAGAACAAGTTTGAATAAAGCTTAATGTGTTGTTCACTTGTATATGTATGTGTTTATTGTGGTGTGTGTGTGTGGTGTGTGGTTTTTTTTTTTTTTTTTTTTTTTTTGTTACTTTTATGCATTCTTTTACTCATTTATTCATGTTTCCTGTTGTCAGTAGTTTTTTTTTTTTTTTTTCCTAGGCTTGATTGTGTTTATGCTTCGTTTTTAAAAAAACACTTTTTTTCACATAATTTAGCTTTATTCTACACCGCTTCGTCCCTTCTCTGACAAACGCCTTGATTATTGGTTGTGGCTAGAAGGGATACAGCTCCAACCGGAAATGAACAATGAAATGAATTTTCTACCTATTAGATTGTTTTATTAACGTCTACACCTACCCCTTACAAGAATGGGAAAAAAATAGTAATTATTGTTGTACAATGTGACAAATTACCCTATCCCTTCTATCCATAACCCTTCCAGCCTTAAACTCCATTATTTCCTGTTTTTATGAAGCCCCTCCCTCAGAATTACGAGTGGTCTCTAATTGGTTAGCTGGCCCAGTGTGTTGTGATTCACTAAACCGCCAAGTGCATGTCTCTTCAGCTCAGCGGCATGTACTCTGGTTGTATTGTAAACAATGGCGTCGTCAATATTTATCAATTTGAGCCCGATTTAGACAGGGAATATTAGTGAAGAGGATCGTGCAGAACCTGTGCGGCTTTTAATGGTTTGTTTGTTGTTGTCTCATACTTTTAGATATGCTGTTATTTGTAAATGCTACTGCTTCTAATATGCAGTTTTATTCTGATTAAAGCTTTAATACAGTAAGACAACCGCACACGCGTCCATGTATAACGCTTCTCATAGCTATGTGAAAATGAGTGTATAATTTGAACAGTTTGTTGGAGTTTGACTATCTGAATGAGGGATGGATGGAGAGCGTGTGCAGAGCAGGGAGATGCAGGAACAGTATTAAGAACCACTGCTTTAGAACATTGATTTTGAAACTTTATCCATTAGAATCTTTCGAAGACAGAATCGCGATTCATATAGGAATAGATTTTTACGTGCACCCCTAGTTTTATTCCTCTTCTCTAAAGCAGCACAGCATAGCCTCGCCCCCTTCCTTACATGTTCCCGAGGGCGGGGTTTATCTAGGTCTGTGACATCAGATCCGGGAAGTAACTCGTTGTAGTGCCTTACCAGCCGTTTTTGTAGGCATTAAACTGCCATAATTTTAAAAGATGATATCTCCGTTTGCATTCAACTTTCAGCGCTGCAACTTTGCAGGTATTGTTCATGCTCAAACAGCAACATTACACACTAACTAACCTTAAAGTGAGATCGCAATCAACCACACCTTTAACAATAGACAATCATAATGACAAAAGAAAGGAAAACATAATGGGTTTGCGTACATCAAAGTATGAGATTTCATACACAGAAAAAAGCATGAGGACAAGGTTAAATATCTTTGAATAATCATAATATTCATATGATCATAATGCATCAAATTACGTTTTTGTTATTTATAAGCCTGAGGGATGAAATGAGACTTAAATTCAATAAGAAACATCAAAATATTTGTAAACCTGTCGCTCATATCTTTTAAGTTGAGCTTGTTATAAAGTCATAGGTCACATGATAACGTCAACATGGCAGATTGCATTCATACTCAACTAGATTTGGCTGTAGAGTATGTACTCTTTTAGCACTAGTTAAGTACTTATTGAAAATTAGGTCCATATTTGGTTTGGAAAGCAGCTGCTGTCCTTAAGTGCGTTCGCCTTGAAGCACGGCTACAGACGGCGATCAATGAGAGTAGTAGTCAGGGACGGAGTTGAAAATGGACAAGTCAAGCCAGACACTAGGCTTGTTTGAGATGCGCCTCGCCTCGCCTGGAATGTAGGCAAGAGTAGGCTGCTGCAGTGAGGGGAGGAGTGAAATAAGCGCAGTCAAGACGGATAGTTCTGACATCTCGAAGTGGAACAGATACCAACGAGATCAAAGGCAGATATCGCGTTATTCTCACTCATATGCTGTTCTGCTGATAAACATGAGGTAATTTCAGTTCTGTTGCTTTAATATGAATATAAATATGATGAACAAGACACTCAAAGTGCTTGCTATTTAATTCCATACGAAAGGCGTATTTATCATTCATTTTTATTTTAATTCAAACGCATTTTAGATTTTTATAGAAAATATGACAATCACATATCTCACAAAGAGATCGGACTGTCATAGTGTTTGGGAATATTCATGCACAATTTAAATACATAATAGCATGAAAGATTAAAAAAATAAAACCTTTTAGAAGAGAACGCAGCTTCACGGTTATCTGAACCAATGCGCATTCAGCTGTGTCGTCAGTCAGTCCTTTCCCATCATGCTTTTGATCAGCGCAGTCGGTGGAGAGCATCTGCGCGCGACTGCTCAATCCGACACAGATGATTTGCTCATCGCGGTACTTTGATGCCACATGTGATCGTGACGTGGCGTCGGTACCGGTTCAAGTCGGACTAAATTTCTAACCGGCATGCACTGCTTCAAGTCAGCCGCCGATCGGTCTGCGCACCTAACGCACCTTTAGACTCTGTGGCCGTTTCTCAAACGGAAGGCTGCATCCTCCGGAGGTCGCATTTGTAGGCTGCATACGTCATAATCTTATTTTAGAATATAAACAGTTATAAATTTGACCATTATTTTTAGTTAAGTGTAAATTGTTGTAATATACTTTTGACTCGCAAATGTAATGCTCAGTTAACTTAAATAAACCAGGCTTGACGTATGCAGCCTACAAATGCGACCTCAGGAGGATGCAGCCTTCAGTTTGAGAAACGGCCCATATATGGCTCGGGGTGGCGCGCACACTAAAATGCCGCCTGAATATTGCAAGATGGCAGCAGGTGCAAAGTTTGGTATAGGCACAGACAAGACAGGAGCTGCAATAGCAATTTTATTTTATGGATTGATTTTTTAAATATATTGAGACCTATTGATGTCAATTTAACCTCAATGAAACTGAATATAAATACGCAACCATATCGATATTTGTATATAGATAGGATTGATATTGACCAAACAAACACGGATCAAGCAACGGGAACTTAAAGCGTTGGCTATGGGGAACATGTGTTGGCAATAACATTTATTTATCCACAATTGTATCATCGGATAAGGAAGAACAAGTTTTCAACCAAGATACAACAAACTAACGCTCTGCTAATTATGATTTGTTTACTACTATTTGGAATTATCCATCCATGTCCCGGCCCGCAAGTGGAAATAAATACCGCTGATTTAAAAGGCAACATTGCTGATTCACAGCTACGCACTCTTGTTTGTAACAAAATGCCAATTGAACAGATGAAACAAACTAATCTCGATCATCGCCTCTGTTCCGTGGGCACTGCTGGAGTTCGGTCACTTGTCCGGGTTCCAGGGGCTTGTCACAGGAGTCCGTTGGTGGAGATGCCCAGGCCTCGAACCGGCATGCCGACGGTGGGACCAGCGATGTGTCCTGGGAGAGACTGCGGTGGAGAGAACGGCCGACAACTGCATTACTGAAGCATTGAATGTTGGGTCTAACTGATCTACGTCATTCTCAGAAAATGAATGTGACAAACAATCTAGAATAAGCGCGAGGTACTTTAAAAGAAACGGTGAACTTCTATCAGACACTTCTATCAATAGACACTCTACATTTACATAGACGCTGTCTGCAGGACAAACGAGATTTACAACCAAGATGCTACCGGATCAAAGGGCATGTAATGTTACTGTTGCTAGGAAGACTTTAAATGTTGCAATTGCTAAAAATAGGAAACTAAATATATTTCAGACTGTTAATCAATCAAAAATAATCTGGGACCCTAAATCAATGCCCAGGGGCATTTTAGGAGGGCATTTAAACATACAAAGTTATAATTCTAAAAGTGATCAAATCCATCAGCTTCTACTAGATTCCAATTTAGATTTTCTGTGTTTAACAGAGACTTGGCTTAAGGAAAATTCACCATCATCAGCTTTATGTCACTGGTTATAATGCGTACAGAAAAGATAGAATGGGCACTAAAGGAAGGGGGTGGGGGTCTTAATTTTTGTGAAAGATAGATTTCAGTGTCATGGGATACAGTGGTCATGTAATGATTAGTGTATTGGACTTATAATTTTGTCTACATCTATGTCGTTCTCACTTATACCTCTGGCTTGCTCAGTTGGGGACACTTAATTTCTAGCGATTATTGCCAATTTGATTGCACAGATACTATTTAACCTAAACTAAGCTAGACAATGACATCTCTGAATTCAATAATGAAATTCCTTTAACTGAAAATTGAGTGTTTAATCTTATCATTATACATTACTGACACTCTGTCCTCCAATTTGATACTGTTAAGTGCTTTGACACAATCTGTATTGTTAAAAGCACCATATAAATAAAGGTGACTTGACTTGACTTGTAGTACTATATCGCTCTCCATCATCTATAGGTATTTTTTATGAGCATTTTAAAAATATGTTAAAGGAATGTAGTTTTAATAAGGAGGTGATAATCATGGGATATTTTAACATTAACTGGGAGGAAAAATCAGCAAGAAAAACTTTAAAAAAAGATCACTAATGACTTTGATCTTACACAACTGATAAATGGGCCCACTAGAGTAACAAATTCATCCAGAACACAAATAGATCTGATATTTAGTAACAGACCAAAACGAATTGTCAAATCCTTTAATAGGTTGACTGGGCTATCAGATCATAATTTTATTCTGATAGCAAGGAAGCTAACCAATAAACGTTTCACTCCATTTGTCCAAGATCAGGAATCTTTAAATATCCCCAAAAATATGCAAGGTCAATTTATAAGTGCTGTCCAGAGCATTAATTGGGAGACAGTGCTTTTAGGAAAGTCACCAGAAGAAGACAGCAAAAGATTCACAGATAAACTGCTGAGCTTAATTATTGAATTTGCATGCAGACAAAGAAGTAGGAAGAAGAAGAACAGCATTCCATGGATGAACATAAAACCTTTAAATTTAATGAAAAAAACGGGATATGGCCCAAAAGGTTGCAGTCAAATCTAAGTAAGCAGCGATAAACATACTTTTATTATGTTACAAAATAGGGTAGTTAAAGAACTTAGGGTAGCTAAAGCTGACTTCTTTCTGAACATAATAGAAAAAGCAGGAGGCCATACTAAGTCTATTTGGAGCCAGTTAAAAATATTAACGGGACATAATTCTATAAATCCTAAATCACTTGAACTGCTTGTTGATGGAAAACTTCAGAATAAGCCAGCTGAAGTAGCTGATGCTTTTAATAATTATTTCATTGATTCAGTAGAGAATATCATTAAGAATCTTACTCCTGAATATAAGAACACTTTTTGTCAAGTTAAACAGACAGAACCAGCTTTCAGCATAGTATCTATCACTGAGTCAGATGTGATGAGAGGGATTAGATCCCTCATGCCATCTCAAGCTAAAGATGTCATTGGGATGAATACATGTATGTTGAAAGAACTTTCAGAAGTATTAGTTAACCTGATTACAAAAATTGTAAATCTTTCATTTACTCATGGGATGTTCCCAAATGAGTGGAAATTAGCTGATGTAATTCCTGTATTTAAAGGAGGTAATTGTCTATCCACCAGCAACTATAGACCTGTTAGCATTTTGCCCGTGATTTCCTAGGTGGCCGAAAAACTAGTTGCAGAACAAATTATAAATAATTTAAATACCAGTGCTTATCCTTTACATCCACATCAGTTTGGTTTTCGTTCTAATCACTCAACAGATACAGCTAATTGCTATTTTATAGAAAAACTGAAGTTATTGTTGGATCGAGGAGGGGTCGTTGGTGCCGTCTTTCTAGATTTAAAAAAGGCCTTCAATACCATTAATCATGGAATTCTCTTATCTAAATTGAATGCATTTAATTTTTCTGTAGATGCCATTAAATGGGTAGAATCATATTTAATGCATCGGACTCAGTTAGAGTGAAGAATTATCAATCAGGTGTTGTTTCTTTGTCAGCAGGTGTCCCACAAGGTTCGATCTTGGGCCCACTTTTATTTTCTCTGTATGTAAATGATTTTCCAAATGTTTGTCTTAATTCTAACATCCAGATGTACACTGTTGACACATTCGTTTTTGTACATGCTAATAGTGCAGATCAAGCTGCTGTTCAGTTAACAAACTCAATGTTAAAGATCACAGAATGGCTAAAACATAATTGCTTACAACTAAATTTATCGAAAACTGTATGTATGTTTTTCAGTAAATCTAAAAGCTGCTGTGCAGAGCCAGATGTAGGCATAGATGGGGAGAGACTACACGTAGTCTAAGATTTTAAATATCTGGGTGTATATATTGATAGCAATTTTACTTTAGATCGCATATCAAGAAGGTTTGCAATAACATTAAGTTCAACTTGGCAAATTTTAGATATGCCCGTAGCTGCATGACAACTTAAGGCTGCGAAGATGTTTATGCATTCAATGATCTTTTCACATATTACTTATTGTTTGACAACCTGGTCACAAGCAAGTAATACTTCTCTCAAACCAATTCTCTCTATATATAAACAAACTTTCAAAGTTTTAGATAAGAAATCCCTACACCATCTTCATTGTGATATTTAAAAAAAATATAACATTAAGTTGGGAAAATTTGATTGTATATTCAGATCTTTGTCTTATGTATAAAATTGAACATGGACTGGCTCCTCCTGTATTGAACCAGTTTGTAAACGTAGCACCATTTACAAAGAGTGTTTTCAGTTAGGACTGCTCTTGAGTGGAACTCCATCCCAACTAACATTACAAATGATAATACTTATGCCTGTTTTAAGGTTCACTTAAAGAAGTGGTTAACTGAGAGTCAGTATTGTCAACATTAATTTTATAAACTAAATTCCTGTCTTCCTGTCTTGTCTGTTTCACTAGTTGAGAATTTTAGGCTATATATACATGAGGTTGTTTGGTTAAGTGCTGATCGAATTATCACTGCTACTGTTACTTAGCTGTATGCTTAAATTGTCTTTGTCTTCATATTGATATTCAGTGATACATTGGTTACTTTGTTTGACTGTTGGATTATGTATGTGTTTGCGTGAGCTGGTATTGATCTGTTGGTTCTAGGTATAGTATAATTTTTAAACGGATGTTTATTTTTTAGGATTTGTGTAACTTTTATGTATCTAGAAGCATGTATTTATGTTTTGATTAATTGTTTTATATTTTTAGGGTGACAATTTTACCATCAGTCCAGGGACTGCAAATGGAAAATAGCCTTTTGGCTAATTCTGCCACATTGTACATTTATGTATTATTGATGTGCATTGTCCCTGTCAAATAAAGCTGAAATAAATATTCAAATAGCTAGCTATCTATGTAGAAACTGGCTGCAAATTGAAACAGCTCACTGGATGACATAGTTTCAGACTTTTCAGCTTTTCCGAGATGGCAGACATGCCAGAAACCTAAACAAATTTGTACAGGCTCATGGTTTTGGACACCACTCCAAATGGTCGTCCCCTCAAACATATAGGGGTATAGGGAGAGATTTCAGACACAGACAAAATAACTGAATAGCAACAGACAAACGAAACAAACAATAAACACTCAGAACATGTTAGCAACCCAATAGATCACTCAGAACCTGTTAGAAGCCACATAGTAACCACAAAGCCAAGCTAAAGAGTGCACACATAAAAGCTGATATTCATACAGCGCAGCTTAATATTTCTGGCAGACCAAACAGGTTTTATTCCTCTGGAGAGGATTATCAACCACAGTCATGGCTATTAGGAAAATTCAGATCCAGTGTGTTTTATATGCTGCTCTTGGAGTGTAACGAGAGCTTATATGAATCACCAGCCCTGAATCTGCCAGCGGGATCAAATCACTTACAGAATATGGATCAAAGGAGCTAGTAATGCTGGAGAGAGCAGGGAAAGGGATGAGCTGACAAAGCAACCGTACAGTATTAAATCATTTCTGATCAACTCTGTCAAAGAAAACGATGTAGCATAGTTTGAATAATTTGGTTTGGAGAGAGTTTAGTAATGTTTATATTGAAATCTTTGAATCTTTTGATTGAAGACTTTGGTGTGCTGGCAGATCTGAGCACAGTTTGTGACATCTCTTCTGAAACTCTAGAAGAGGCACATCTGAGATTACTTTTTCTCAAATGTCTGAGTCTGAGACTTGGGCAATTTGCTTTCCATTTAATCTCATTGCTGTCTAGGAGAGCATAACCAAATATTCAGGATTAGGAGGACTAAATGTAATAGTTTAAGAAGCATTCATTAAAAAAAATCCATATTGGTTGCACACAATTATTGGGTGGACGCGACCTGGAGAAACAATTGAGGGTATATTACTTATTTAAATATTATATTATTCTATTTTTTTTTTTTTTTAAATATATACTTTTATTCAGAAAGGATGCATTAAATTGATCAAAAGTGACAGTTACGAAATTTACAATATAATCTTACAAAAGTTGTATATTTTAAATACATGCTGTTTATTTTTTAACTTTCTATTAATCAAAAACTCCTTTGTTTCATACAAAAATGTGAAGCAGCACAATTTATCAGTCACTGTAAATTATTCAGTAAATTGTTCTTTTTCAAATTTAACAGTATTTTACTGTAGGGGAGTGCAGGGCACAACCTAACACTTCTGGACTTTTTGTGGAAATCCATGTGGGGTTCAGAGTATAATTTTTTTTATCCACATAGTAATTTCTAGTACAAATAAGTTGTTTTGTTTCATAATTACAGTGTATACGTTTTTCTTTATTTACCCCAAAAGAATGGAAGTGAAATGTGACAACATGCCCCGTAGGT